>CM031241.1:114472252-114958739 GCA_018340775.1 Taxus wallichiana var. yunnanensis | reverse complement strand
TAGTTTTTCACGAGAGAACAAAGCACATTGAAGTTCGTGTTCATTTCATACGCGAACATGTGTTGAAGCACAACATCCAGCCTTCGAGCTTTGTCCAACGGCCAACAACGAAAGCAGATATTTTCACAAAGTCACTTGCACGTGACAAGTTCGAGTTTTTCGAGCATTTCTCTCCTCATCTCTTCTTCTGCATAAATGCACAATTAAGGGGGAATGTTAGGATAAATTTTATTATCCTAATATTTAATTCTCGTATAGTTTAATTATTTAATTTTATTAATTAAATAATAAAATTGTTATTTTGTTATATGGTTAATCAACCATATTTGTCTCAGATATACATCTTTGTTATATTGTTTTCAACAATATATTTGTTTTTATGTAATTGTTGCTTCCAGGTGTTATTGGAAGCTTGTTTATTCGCATTTGGTTGCACTCATGCAACTTATTCTCCCAGAGATGTATTTGGGCTGTGCAATATCTATAAATATTGCAGCCCATTCTCTGTAATTTTTAGTTGATTGAGATTAATAAAATTACACGGTCTTCCGTCCTGTTTCTCAATCTACAATAATCGTATTGTTAAAACAATATAACAACTCTCGTATGTTTGAATAAGACAATATATAAGGTTATAAATAAATCTAACCATATACCAAGTAAAAAATTATCAAATTAACTATGTGCAATGCATAATTAACCTAGGTAAAATATAATTACCCTAACATTCCCCCTTAATTTTACATTGTCTCGAGGATGAAGAAAGGAACTCTCTGAACAACTCAAACTTGTCACATGCAAGTGACTTTGTGAAGATATCTTCTCGTTGTTCAGTTGTTGGAAAAAACTGAAGTTGTATATTGTACTTCAAGACATACTCGCATATGAAATGTACTTGTACCTCAATGTGTTTTGTTCTTTCATGAAAAACTAGATTGTGAACAATTTTGAGAACACCTTCATTGTCTACATACATGGTGGTCGGTTTGTCCTGTGGTATTCCAAGTCCTTCCAATATGTGATGTAGCTATATCGCTTCACGACAGCCTTCACTGCGAGAATGATACTCAAATTACAGCAGAAGAGAAAGAAACAAAGTGTTTTTTCTTGCTTCCCCATGATATTGGTCTAGATCCCATAAAGAACACAAACCATGAAGTGGATTTTTCTATCATCAATGTTGTCTACATGATCTGAATCTGAATATCCTAACAAGAATAATTTTTCATTCTTCTTGTATTCTAGACCAAGATCCATTGTTCCCTTGAGATATCTCAAGATGCGCCTTGCTTCCTTCCAATGACAAAATTTGGGTTCCTACATGAACACAGACAGAGATAGCTTAGTACAAAGCTAACATCTAGTCTAGTGTAGGTCAGGTAAATGAGACTCCCAATCAATTACCGATAGAGAGTGTTATTTACCGTAGGAGATGGATCTGAATGAGATAATTGCAACTGTTCTCCCATAGGTGTCATGATTGGTATATAACCCATCATCCTAAATTTCTCGAGTGTTGTCTTGGTATACTTCAACTGAGAAAAAAACATGTGATTCTCTTTTTGACATACTTCCAATCCAAGACAATAGTGCATTAGCCCAAGATCTGTCATGTTGAATGATCATTTAAGATCTTTCTTTGTTGCATCGATCAGTCTCACTAAAGTTCCAGTGATGACTAGATCACTAACATAGAAAACAATAATAATAATCTCCCCCCCTTACTTTTTGAGGTAAATATTGGGACCATATGGATTTCTAACAAATCCATGTTGTATGAGATGCTCATCAATTTTTATGTACCATGCCTAGGGTGCCTGTTTGAGGCCATAAAGATATTTCCTAAGTTTGCATACATTTTCTTCTTGGCCAAGTACAACATATCCCTCAGGTTGAGTCATGTAGACTTTTTCTTGTAAATATTTGTTCAGAAGGAACTTTTATGTCCATTTGATGGACTTTCCAGCCAAAATGTGTAGCTAGAGCAAAGATCATCCTGATCATTTTGATCTTAGATGTGGGAGAAAATGTCTCCTCATAGTCAATGCCTTCTTTTTGTGCATACCCCTTTGCTACTAGTCTCAATTTGTACTTGTCTATGGTCCCATATTCTTTGTACTTTGTTTTGAATATCTAGCTACATCTAATGGGTTTCTTCCTGGTGGAAGATTGACAAGTTGTCAAGTGTTATTTTTCATCATTGAGTTATATTCAGCATCCATGGCATCTTTCCAATATTTTGACTGTAGGGATTCCTGGACTATAGAGGGCTCATTAGATTCAATAAATCTACTCATCAAAGAAAATTTTACTTTTTCTCTTGTTTTACTATGAGTCTTTGGTCCAATGGTGGATTTATCCGATGGAGAATCCATTCTTGCATCTCGTAACATGCTAGTATACCACTTGGGCATACGTTGAATTACTCATGTGGGTCGTGGTTCTATCTGATCATCACCATCATCCCCATCATCACTTTCATCATCTGTGGGAACATCAACTTCTGTTTTTACAACTAGTGAAAAATCTACATCAAATGAGTTTGGAGGAGGATTCTCTACTTCCTTCTTCTCAAAAAACTCAACATATCTACTAGTGTAGAATTTCCTGGTCTTAGGATCCATCAATCTGTACCTAAGAGTCTCTTCACTATACCTAATGAAGATGAGTTTCTGTGATTTTATATCCAGCTTTATTTTTGCTCTTCTTGGGTTTATGCATACTTGCTTCACACCCGAATACTCCGAGGTGTGCAAAAATGGTTTCCTTTTTGCCATGATTCATGTGGCATTACTCCATCAAGAGAAAATGTGGGAACTATGTTCAAAAATACACTATTGTCTTTTACTTCTTCTGCCCATAATGTCTTTTTAGTCTAGAATCATTGATCATGTATCACACCATTTCCATGATAGTAAATTTTTTTCATCAACAACACCATTTTGTTGTGGTGTGTGTGGAGGAGGAATTTGTCGAAAAATCTTGTGAGCTTGAAGGTATGCTTTGAACTCATCATTGGTGAATTCCCCCCTCAACTGAGTGGAGAGTTTTGATGTGACAACCGCGATTTCGTTCTCAACGACCACTTTTAACTTATTGAAGGTTTCAAAAGCTTCACTTTTCTTACAAAGACAAAAAATCCACATTTTTCTTGAATATTCATTAACACAAAGCATGAAGTACTGAAATCCAAAATGACTTGGTTACATTGGACCGAAAATATCGGTATGAACCGAGTCGGATTACCATGAGCTCAAAAATTACTCTTCTAGAATAAAGCTTTGTGTTGTTTTCCTCTACTAGCGGTGAGGACACTTATCTGTATCATTCTAGAGATATGGTAATCCTTTTGCCATATTATGTCGGTGAAGTGTCTCGAGATACTTGAAACTGATATGACCAAGTCTCCGATGCCATAATTGTGCAGAGGTATAATTCTTAGCCACAAGTGCCTAATCATCTTTGTGGACAAAATCAAGCTGGAACATGCGTCCCACATTGGAGGCTTTTGCAACTATTTTTGAGCCTCGTGATTTGTCTCAAATTAAACACATTTTCTTGTCAAAATGACTATCAAAGTCAATTTTCAAGTTATGATCAAGGAGTTGACTAACTGACAACAAATTTTTATTCAACCCAAGGACATATAGTACATCTGATAATCTACAGTTGCATGAACCAAGGGGTAGAGAAATGTTCCCAATCCCTTGAACTGTGTATGAATAATCATCACCTAATGAAACATGGTTTTTCAAGGTGTTTCCCTCATTAAAGTAAACCAGTCTCGTGGCTGGTCATGTGTCAGTGGCTCCCAAATCAACATACCGAGACATCACTAGATGATGTGGAAGGTTAACTTTATCGAGCAATGTACAAGTAGTCTTCGATGTCGAATGTTCTTCTTGCTCAAGTGAATATTTCCTTGCTTCGATGGGGTTTTCTTTTCTAGTTCCCCTTTTTTTCCCTTGATTATAGTTTGTATGTCCCTTTTGAGATTTGTAGTATTGAGGTTCTCAGTGCAAATCAATAAGCACCCTAGATGTTGATCAGATTTCTAGTTTGACATTTGGACATCCAGTGTGATTGCACAACATTGAATCTTTTCCCCAAGTGTGGGACTTGTAAAAATGGGAAAAGAATCTCCAGGTTAGAGGTTGGTTCCTCAACTCCTCTGATCAGGTGTATTACTTGAAAATTGCAGAGGTTTAAACTCAAAATCCTACTATAAATTCCAAGGGGACAGAGATAGAGAATGCAAAAGAATTAAAACTAATGCTAATAAGGTGATGCACCAAAGGAGTGGTGAGCATTTTTTACTTCGAAAATTGACACAGATTACATAAATGTAGCAAAACATCATGCACAAACTGATAAAATGTAATGAAATATCATGGATGAATCAAACAACACAAGAAGAGGACTGAAACTCATTCACAGAGCTTACACTGTCAATTCCAATATCAAAATACATGCATTACATCAACAGAAGGTAGAAAATATGTTACAGTCTTGAAAGAGGTCTAGTATTCCACAAAATCACTTTCTAAGGTGAAAGAGGGAGCCTGCAAAACATAAAAATGTCTAACCCTTTCAAAATGAGCCAAATCTAGCTTTTAACAATGCCCATTCGAGCTCAGGAGAGAGAAATGTAGGAAAACGTGAGAGCAGCTTCAACCACCAACCAAAATGTAATAAAATAGCATGGGCATCCTTAAAATTCCATTCCCTGACATTTTTAACCATGTTGGGAGAGAATGCAAGCCATTCTTCATTAAAAATGGTGGTTGAAATGTCATTTCTATTGGTTTCCACGTGCCAGAGGCGTTTTCAATTTTCTCTCTCAAAATCCACCAAAACACAAAATTTACCCTATAATCAAGTAGAGAATTTCACCAAACTTTCCAACGGGCATGTCCTGCTTCATTTCCCATCATTGCGGCATGACATGATTCATTGCGAACTCTTTCTTCTTCATTTTTCCAATGGGTTCACCTTGCGTTTTAGCCATCACATGGACATGTGGCCTAATTTGCTTAGCTCGGGTTTTGGGATGTGGGACTTCCTTTCAAATTTTACCCTTTGATTTTGCTTTGGGAAAAATTTCCCAACTTTTCCCCACGCTCCGCTTGTCTTGGGACATGTGGCCTCCTCCTATTAGCTCGGGCCTTGGGGGGAGGGTTTTCCTTTTTTTATTTTCCATACTTGGGCGAAAAGGAAAAAATCCTTTCACAACTCCGACCCCCGACACCGCAGTGAAACGTGTCATGATTTTATTGGATGCGGGCCTTGGAGGTGAAACTTTTATTGATGCCGCCCCTTGGGAAATTTTCCCAACTTCTCCCTGCTTGGACACGTGGCCTCATCCCATTCATCGGTGGACCATCGGGCCAAAAGACTCCTTCTGAAACCTTGCCAAACACTTGATAAATTTCTCAAGTTTTCTCCCCCTCCGCCCTTCCGAGGACACGTGGCCTCCTTCCATTGGCTCGGGACTTGTATGGGAAAATTTCCCATTGTGCCAACACTTAGAAAATTTTCCAAAAAATCTCCCACCTCCGCTTGCTCCAAAGCTGACGTGTCAACTTTTGATTGGCCGGTGGGGTTGTCTTGGGAAAATTTCCCACAAAAACTCCATCGAGCCATAACTTTAAAAATACATGGAGTTAGGAAGAAAAATTTACCTTTCTGGAAAGCTGAGAAAGAGCTCTATCCAATGGTGCCATTTCTAGAACATTTTGAGTGCTTGAAAAGTAAAAAATTAACTAAGGCACAAGGGAGGAATGAAATGAAGGGAGTTAGCCACAAAATGAGCAAGGGGCTCATTTTGATAACAATTTGGTGACTCAGAAGGGTCATCTACCTGTTGGATGAAGTTATCAGTTTTGAAGAAATCCATTGGGCATGGAGTCATAAAATCTCTGCTTGGTACCCCTGCTGATTAGAACAATGCAAGGAGGAAGATGGAGGGCAGAACACCATCTGATTGGAGCAAGGCCTGCAAAACACATTTCACGGAACAATGAAGCTTGTGCCAAAGCACTTAGGGAAAGCAAAACTAATCTACAACAAACAATGTGCACAAGCACTTGGAGGAATGAAAATATGAGCTAATATGTACAAGGTGGAGAATTTCTTTTAGTAGCGATAGCTTGATTGATTCCATTGACTGAATCTATGATTTTTCACCATCCAATGTAGACAATTGGAAGGCATTGTTATCCTTACACTTTGTGAGCATGTAGGGACCACTCTAAATGGAATCAAATTTTTAATGCCTCCCCATTTTTCTCTCTATCTGCATCCCATTTTAACACTAGATCTCTAACTTGGAAGGATCTATCCTTGGCCTTTCTATCAAAGGTCTTCTTGATTAAAGCTTGATCCTCCTCCATTGCTTTGGGATGCCCGATTTCTGATTTCTTAGAGCTCCATCAATTCTACATACCTAACCTCTATGGGCCCAAACTCCAACAACTCTAGCTGCTTCATGAGCTCTAATGTTGGCAACTCAAGTGACATGGGAAAAATTGCCTCTCTTCCATAAACAAGCTTGAATGGAGAATTACCTATAGATCTCTTGGGGTTATTCAATCAGCCCACAAGGCTGATTTCAATTTAGTATGCCAAGACCTCTGATTTTCATCAAGAGTCCTCTTGATGATCCTTAACAAGTTCTTGTTTGTAGATTCAGCTTGGCCATTACCTTGAGGATAATAATTTGATGAGGTGCTCAGGTAGATCCCATTCTTGACAGCCCATTCGATTACCTTGGATCTAATGAATGCCAATGCATCATATGATATTATTTTAGTAGGTATGCCAAATCTAGTTGTTATTCCCTCATAGAAGTCCAGGATGTTAGATTCATTTGCTTCCTTAAGTGCTACTACCTCAGTCCACTTGGTGAAGTAATCTATTGCTGTTAGAATCCACTTGTGTCCTTGGCTTGAATTTGGATTAATGAATCCAATGAATTCCAAACCCCATTGCATGAATGGTTGGTTAACTAAAATTGGGTGCAATGGAAGGGCAGCTAGTCTCTCCTTACCTATGAAGAATGCACAATTCTTGCACCTCTTGATCCATGCATAACAATCACTAAAAATCTTGGGCCAATAATAACCAACCCTCATGATCTTGAGAGATGTCACTCTTGGTGCAAAATGACCACCAGTTGATCCACCATGGAACTCTTCCAACACTTTGTGAATCTGATTTGTACCAATGCATCTCAGCAGCACTCCATTCACATCCCTTTTGAATAAAACACCATCAACAAGGGCATATGGGACAGCCTACAATCTGAAGTGTCTCCTTTTGGTTTTTTTCATCTCTAGAGGGCATAGGCCTATGTGTAGGAAGTGCATTATGTCTTGGGTCTAGCAAGGAGTGAGGACACCATCATTTTCTTCTTGAATGCTTCCTTGTTCATGGTTGTCTTACAACACCAAAACAACCTCTTTCTCATTGCATGCTTCCTTTTGTTTGTTCAAGACTAGCTGCTCACACAATCCTTTTCCTTTGACCAACTTGGTGACTTTGATCTCAATGTCATACTCCATGACACGAGTAATCCACCCTACTCTCTTTTCATTTAGGTCTTTATTGAGGAGGAAGTCTTTAACTCCCACATGAGAAACCAGCAGTTGAACCTTGTTGTTTGAAACTAGATGCTTAAATTTCTTCAAGCTCCTAATTACTGCAAGAACATGCTTCTCAATGAAAGAATATCTCACCTCATAGTCCTCTAGGCTTTGGCTGAAGAAAGCAATTGGCTGCTCATCATTGTCTTTGTTTTGTTGTACCAAAATTGTAGAAATAGTATCATCACCTCCAAATGCATAGAGGATGAAATCCTTAGAGAAATCTGGGTTAATGAGAGTTGGGGCTTGTGAGATGGCCTCTTTGATTGCTTCAAAACTTTCCTTTCCTTCTACTATCCATTTGAAAGCTATGCTTTTCTTTAACATCTTGGTGATAGGCTTGACTAGGGCTGCAAAATTTGGGACAAACCTCCGAACAAAATTTATCCTTCCCAAGAAACTTTGAAGGGCCTTCTTATGACTTGGCAATGACAGTGCTCTTATGGCTTCAACTCTTTCCGGATCAATTGCTAATCCTTCTTTGGAGACAATGTGGCCAAGGAGCTTTCCTTCATGAGCTAGAAAAATACACTTTTTGGGATTCAAAGATACCCCAAATCTTCTGCACCTTTGGAATACTTGTCTTAAATGAAAGAGATGGTCTGCTGCATTTTTTGAAAAAACAGTGATATCATCAAGATATATCAATGTTGGTGTGTGTATTTTCTACATCATCAGGTGAGTCATCTCACTTAGGTGAGATCGTAGGTCCATGTGTCATTTAGGGTTCATTATGAGATTCCCTTATGCGTCAGTGCGTCAGCATGCCAGTGTCGTAAGTGCATCATATGCGTCATTGGGAGTTACACTTCTATTATGGGAATGTAACTCCCCCTCTCTACTCGAGTTGTCATGATTGCAGCACTAGGGGTTACTCAACACCTCCTATATGTACACCCCATTTGATCTATGAGATAGAGGAGAGTTTTATGGCTTAACCAGGTTCTTCCCATTTGTTGAATCTTTGCATGCACATTTGGTTGATGCTCGCTCCTCCCGAGATCTCTTCACGATGCGTTTACACATCCATTGATGTGCATGTTGTCCCTCGTGATCCTCGCTACAGGTTTTCAAACCCTCTTTCATGGTATCAGAGTGGATCTTGTGGATCCGTGCACCCTTTGGCATTTCTCTGTGTGTTTTCCGGCTTCCAACGTGATATCCAGATTTCATAGCGTGTGTCATAATGGAAATTTTGACCATGCTTTACTTGCACTGATTTTGGGGTGTTTATACCTCTCCTTGGGTTGTTTATGTGTTTGAGGTGGTTTCTCAAGTCTCTGGTGTTTTTCAAGTTTAATGTCTTTGACCACTCGATTATCTGAGGTTGCATGCGCGTTTGGAGTTATTTCCCTGAGGTCTATTGTAGTTCCAATTTTTGAACCCATCTTCGACCATTCGAGTACTATTTTCCCTTGCTATCCTGGCTCGTGTTGTGTTTATTTAAAAAAAAAAAAAAACTTCTGCTTGCTCATTCTTGGCATCTCGTGTTTTGGATTGAACGTGAGAGCATTGGTCTTCTCGTTGCCCTGCATTGTCTGTTTGCATTGTTCACTTAGTCTAACTCTGCATTTCTTTTGCTCGGTCTGTTTGGATGTCCTCGACCTACATGTTTGGACACATAGCTTTGGGTTTAAATTTCAATCTTCGACCGATCGATTGTCTTCATCTCCTTGCCGCACTTGGAGTGCTTTGTGTATGGTGCTTTGTAAAAGTTCCACATCATTTGTGCATGGTCCCCGACTCCTGGCATCACTGCTGCTCTCCCCAGCATCCACCACCTTCCACTAGCATCCTTTTGCATTGGAAAAACATTTTCTTTGAATGCCTTAACACTGGTTCGTTCATTTCGCTTTTTGTTGGAGTGCGTTGTTGTTTCTTTGGTTCGCTGTTGGTTCGTGGTTCCTTGTGTAGCTCATGGTTCCCTGTGCTGCTCGTGGTTCCTTGGAAAAATGTTTTTTGACTTGCCTTTTTTGGTCAAACCATTACCTCCTATCTAGCAAGCACGTGGGCCTCCACTCATGGCAGACCTTCCCCTACGCACTTTACCCACTCCACGCTGTTGCTGCCACCTGCGTTAGATTCTACTCCTCCCACATGGATCTCCAGCAACTGTATCTCCGCCACATAGCATGCACAGCCATTTCAACGATAGTCGCACGACTTTATTTACATTGCCGCAGTGGTTTTTCAACTCTGCAGCGACGACTGCTATACACACCGGTAAGTGGTCTCCATGTGGTTCTCCATTCACAACAACCCGCTCTCCTCCAACGCCTACATCCACTTCCACATCTCCACGTGGCCCTACAACAGTCCTGTCACATTTTTTTGTGGCATCCTTGGCGGTTTCTCACTTCAAACATGTCCCCACCTTCTTTTTGATGTTTTAGGGTGATTAAAAAACAAAACATTTCATTTTAATGACATTGTATTAATTTTAGGCTTGTATTTTGGCTTGTATTATGTCCTTCATTCACGTGTTGAAGATGAAGGGCAAGGTCGGGTTGGCGGAGGCTAACCCCCTCGAGTCAAAACAAACCCCTACCAAAATTTCGTGCCGTTTCCAATGAGTAGTCACTTTTTTAATGCATTTTGAGCACTTTTTAAATGCATTTAGTGTATTTTTCCATCAGTTGCGGGAATTGTATTTATGCCATAACTTTTGACTCGTTGCTCGGATCTGAGCACTTCTTTAGTCAAATTTGCATGATTTTCACACTTTACATGATGGAATTGCCAATTTTGTAAATTCACTACTTTTATAAAGTGCCACATTCTGGGGGGGTTACTTGTACTCTTGGGCCTACACACGCAGACGCATTATCGGCCGAGTCCGACATCTTGCACCTTGCATCTTGCATTTTTTTCATCATGGAGAGTGCTCTTTCTAGACGTGAGCATCGTAGGATCACCTTACAGCCTCTGCCACTTCTCACCGGGAGAGAGACCTATTCAGCTTGGCGTGCTTCCATGGAACGTTACTTCGCCCACGAGGGTCTTTTACCCTTCTTGCTTGGGCCAGTTCCTGCACCTCGCCGATTGTTGTCATCTAGAGGACTTCCTCGACATGTGTGACCATGTTTTTATCACATGATGATGCATGTCTCTCGTTCTCTCTAGTTTCACGTGGCGGACTCGAGATCCACCTCACCGTGTGCGGGCATTCTTCGATCCTTGTATGGAAACCCTTCACATCTTTGCCGCCATTGTTGCTCTTTGCTGATTCAGTTGTCTCCTCCATTTCTTCATGTGATGACAGTTCCACTTGAACACAGCTCACTTTGTTCTACTTCTGATGACGAGGATTGTGCACCCTATTCTGATGTCGAGATTACTACAGAGGACTCTTCTCCTCTTTCTCTCACTATTCCAGACATTGTTGTCACCCCCCACATCTCATCAAATATCGAGCAATCATACTCAGTCTCACACTATCATTACACCAGCCTCCTTTCCACCTTCAGTGTGTGAGGCCCATTCCACTCCTCTACCTTCATTGGATGACTCATACCTATCATACATCGCTCTTCTATTTGTTGAGCCCCCTCATTGGGACGAGTATCTGCTTGACCTTGGTCATCTTTTCGCAGAGTCTACTTGTGATGCACTACAGGTCCCTCATCCATCTACAGGTGTTTCAGAGGAGTTCATCATCTCTATTGTTGGGAGTGCCCCTTCCGGGAATCATGTCACTTCCACTTTTCCAGAGACCTTCATTGATCCACCCTCAGTTGTGGATCCCTTTTCTATTGTGGAGGATGTTTTGTTCCCTTCACATCACTTGGACATCCTTTCAAGGGTCTTCCTCATCACTTTGATAGTTCTACGTACAGGCATTACCTTCGGTTCCTTGGCACTCACTTGCTATACCTATGTCACACTTCGATGCCGGACTCGAGTTCCTCGTGCTTTACCTTCGATTTCCTTTGTGGAGTGGATGGACTTCAACACATCATTTTTGTCCTTCCTAAGGGCAGGCACACAGTTCGTTGGGTGGCTCTTCTTCGATCTAGAGGTAGACGATCTCATCATCGACATTCTTATGGGAGACTTCCTAGAGTTGCAGATTTCATATCCGTCCATGGCATCTTCTACATTCCTCTTATCGTCTCCCTCTTCTTCTCTCTTCTTCTTCTTTCTGAGAGATTTCCTCTTTGTACATGGGTACCCTTTCAGGCTTGTCTATGGCCAGGACCCATTTTTGGCATCTTTCTTAGATTAGAGAGTGTTTTTTCTCTTGTGGTGGATGTTTTTCCCACTGGGTTTCCTTCACTTGCTTGGGACTTCTTTCTTGTACATGGGTACCTCATTAGGCTTTGTGCCGAGACCCATTTCTTGTTTCTGACTTGCTGCCTCATCCTAAGTTACGATGAAGGGGGGGTGTTGGTGTGTGTATTTTCCACATCATCAGGTGAGTCATCTCACTTAGGTGAGATCGTAGGTCCATGTGTCATTTAGGGGTCATTATGAGATTCCCTTATGCGTCGGTCGTCGGCCGTCAATGCGTCACACGTCACACGTTAGTGCATCATATGCATCATTAGGAGTTACACTTCTATTTTGGGAATGTAACTCCCCCTCTCTACTCAAGTTGTCATGATTGCAGCACTGGGGGTTACTCAGCACCTCCTATATGTACACCCCATTTGATCTATGAGATAGAGGAGAGTTTTATGGCTTAACTAGGTTCTTCCCGATTTGTCGAATCTTTGCATGCACATTCGGTTGATGCTCGCTCCTCCTGAGATCTCTTCACGCTGCCGTTTGCACATCCATTGATGTGCACATCGTCCCTCGTGATCCTCACTTGCGGGTTTTCAAACCCTCTTTCAATCAGCACCATTTTGTTAATCAAATCCTTGAATGCCATGTCCATTGCCCTTTGAAATGTAGCCCCGAGCGTTGACAGGTCCAAATGGCATTTTTCTATATGCTGAGTCCCCATTTGGTTGTGAAGGTTTTCTTGAACTGATCCTCTTCTTTCACCATAATCTGATTGTACCTAAATAGCCATCAAGCAATGAAAACCTTTGAGCCAAAGATAACTTGTAAAATCTACTCCATAGAAGGAAGTGGATAATGATCCTTGAGAGATGCTCTATTCAAATCTCTGAAGTCAACACACAATTTGATCTCTCCACTCTTCTTTCTAACTTCGAACCAAGTTGGCTACCTAACTAGAATGCTTGATAGAAATATGATACTTGCCTCTATCAACTTATTCAATTATTTTCTCATGAGAGGCTCCAGTGTGGATTTACTAGCCTTTGTTTTTACTCGATGGGTTTAGCACTTAGGTCCGATTCAATAGTGTGTTGAGCTATCTTGGGGTTGAAACCTTTCAAATCTTCATAGCTCTAAGCAAACACATTAGGGAATTCATGACAAAGCTGTATGAACTCATACCTTTCTTGTTCGATTGTCACTTTACCAATTTGGAGTGACTTGCCTTCTTCCACCAGGATGGGCACTGAATCTTCTCCCCTGAATCGGATGTTTGCTTTCTCTTTCCTAAACTGATCATTAGGATTGAAAATGGACTCCAAAGTGATAAGTCCCTTTGGTAGTTTGTTGGTTCTTAGTTGCACCACTTGATCACCATATTGATGTTCTAACTTTTCCGATTTTTAGCGAGAACTCAAAGTCTTCCCCGCAAGAAGTGGATGATTTGTTGATCATTTTCAAACACTTGCCAACTTACATTGTTGTGCAGGCCTGAAGGCCTTACAATCACATGGATGCTTGGTTGTACTTTGTCTTTCTTGATGCTTTCAACAACATCAAAGGTTGCTCCAACTACTACAATTCAATGACTTGGTTCTCTTTCCTAGAGATGGAATTGATGCTAAAGCCTTCAAAATATTCAATGAGGTCCCACACCCTACTTTTGTAGCACTTGAGCAGATCATTCTTGGTAGCATGTTGCCCCTTAACTTGGTTGAAAATCAACTCACTATCACCAAAGACTTGCAAGTTCTTTATTCCTCTCTTGATTGACCAATGCAATCCTTGTATCAAAGCTTCATATTCAGCAGTGTTATTAGAACATGAAAACTGAAATCTAAAAGCTGAATAATACTTAACTCCTTGAGGTGAAATAAGCATAGCTCCCCCTCCTACACCTTGTCTACTCCTTGATCCATCAAAGAACAACTGCCATACCTCATTGTCATCCCTATGGTCTGGCTTGGTGATGCTAGGAAAAGGCTGATTTTCTTCATACATGCAATAGACTCCTAGCTCAGATTCTTCTATTTCTTGATAAGGATCAAAATCATGCACCTTTCTTGCCCATTCATCAAGAGTCAAATATGGGATGCTTCCAAACTTGGTGTCGACTTCATCGGTGCTTGGATAATCTTCCCGATCAAACGCCGAACAATTGGTATTGATTTAGCTTGGAGTGTGAGGCTCAATGTGAAAGTTTGCAATAGGTTCAGATCTGATTGTGGCCTTAGTTCCATATCTAATTATGAATAACATGTGTGACCAATCGCGAGATAAGTAACCTCCAATCTTAGCTGTGAAATCCCTTAACAAACATAGGGCAAAGAGTGGTGGAATATCTATTATTGAGACATCTTGCAAAACAACAACGTTGGGGCATGCATGCAAAGTGAGACTCAAGTTTTTAATCACTCCTACTATTGTTACTATTGTCCCATCCAATTGCACTACCCCTTTGGATATGAATTCATATTGAAGCCCCAACTGATCAGCTATTTTCTTGGGCATTACTGAACTACTTGCTCGGAATCAATCATGTAGTTGTGTACTAATTGGTTTCCAATGATCAATGAAACATAGAATGGAGGGGGCTTCAACATTTTACCTTGTTGTCTTCCATGATTCCCTCAGGTTGGGCAACATTTATGAGTACCTTCCCTTGCATTTGGGTCTGTTGATTTGAAGTTGACAAGTCCTTCATGGCAACTTGTAGCAAATCTCTTTGGCCTGGGATGGATAGTGATTCCCACATTGATATGTTTACATTTGTCTTCTTCATCTGATCAATGATGTTGAATGGAGATGAGGCATCTCTTTTGTCCCTTGGCCTGCACATTCATTCCTTGCACATGGGCAGCAAAACTGGCATCTGGGTTGGCTTAAGAGCTGGTTTGGGTGGTCCTTGCATGTTTGGAACTGCATTTTGTTTGCCAACAGTTTGTGGAGTGGTAGAAGGTTATGGGTTACTCGAGCCAATGGCTTGTCCTTCACCCAAATTTCTCCTTTTGACCTTGTGTTGGCTGTAACACTTTGGGAGATTGGTTGATTCATGCCACAAAAGTCTTACACCTGCCAGGTTACAAGTGTGGTATCATTTGGAGTTGATTATTCTTTGGGATGTTTCTAGGCTGTTGGTTATTTCCTTGAATCCCTTCACCCTCCACACCAGTTTTTGTTACCATTAATGCTTGATTTAGGGCACCATTGAAGCACATAGATTGGTTGTGAGGTTCATTGCATGGGAAACACCAATCATACTCCTGAGCTATGTTGTTTTGTACTGGCACTAGTGCTTTAGAGGTAGATGTAGCATTGGGATTATAGGGCTGAAATGGTCTGTTGGCAAGAGGCCTTGCTTGATTTTGGTTTGTAGCTGGATTAGGTGGTCTTTGAGGCTGATATGGTTACCTGCTAGGCTAAGCTTGAGGCTAGTATGAAGGCCTGAAACTTTGGGCTTACTACCTCTTGAGTGTAACCAGCTCATTTCCTAAGTTTTGTAATTGCTTCATGACTTCTTGAAGTTCATTTGAGGCACTAGAAGATGAAGTAGAAGCTTCACTTGAATTCTGATTCCTAGGAGTGGGAATAGGAGCTAAAATAGGCACTTGACTAGTGGTTGGACTCTCTAAATTTGCATACAATGGCATTGGAGGCCTAGGAGCTAGCTTACCAGCTTGAATCAGACAATTTTCAACTCTAATGGCAATGCTATAAGAAACAAGGATAGTTGTGCCTCCCATGGATTGAATCAACATAGAAATATCAGAATTTAAAGCTTTAAGGTAATATAGAAAAGCACCTTCTATTGTTGGCCTTACTGCCATTGGAATTCTCTCCCAAGTCCTTTGAAATCTGAAGTTGAAGTCAGTCAGCTGCTCATTGGGAGCTCTCTTGATAGTTGTCAATTATTCCAAAAGGGACAAGTTATCCTCCTTTTCTTAAAAGCTGCTCATGGAGGGCTATACATAGCTAGTTCCAATTTTGGATAGAGCCTCGAACCATTGTAAAGCTTTCCTTTGAATGAAGATGCCAACGGTTTGTGATAACTTGCATCTCATTAATCTCATGGATTGCACAAATATTAGCAATATCCTTGACATGATCACCGAGGAGTGGTCTCGATTCTCTCCAGTAAAATATGGAATGTTCTTGATGCTGCAACTGGGATTGGATTTTGTGCATTGAGAGAAAGTGGGCTCTACTGAGTGAAATTGACATAGCGGTTGTGTTGTGCTTTATTCTTATTGGCCTTAGAACCCTTGTTGATTGGATGAAAGATCTACCGGGTGGAGGAGTTGATAGAGTTTTACATTTGGTGGAGATGGAGACCTTTGAATTCTCCTCCCTCTTTTCCTTCTTCTTGGAGATAATTGTAGATACTCAAACAACACTTCTTCTTCTCTGACTCTTGACCTTGTGGTGATTCTTCTCATGGATTTTCAGGTCTGGACTGCAAAAACCAGTTGATTCTTCTTCCTTGGAATCACCAGATGTGTAATTCAGGGCTCTTTTAAGCAAGAAACTTGCAACAAATCCACATCAATTTTGTTGCAATGAGCGGGTGTGCCAAAACTATTAGTGCAAATCAGCAGCACCCCTGGATGTTGATCAAATTTCTAGTTTGACATTTGGACATCCAGTGTGATTACACAACATTGAATCTTTTCCCCAAGTGTGGGACTTGTAAAAATGGGAAAATAATCTCCAGGTTAGAGGTTGGTTCCTCAACTCCTCTGATCAGGTGTATTACTTGAAAATTGCAGAGGTTTAAACTCAAAATCCTACTATAAATTCCAAGGGGACAGAGATAGAGAATGCAAAAGAATTAAAACTAATGCTAATAAGGTGATGCACCAAAGGAGTGGTGAGCATTTTTACTTCTGCAAATTGACATAGATTACAAAAATGTAGCAAAACATCATGCACAAACTGATAAAATGTAATGAAAGATCATGGATGAATCAAACAACACAAGAAGAGGACTGAAACTCATTCACAGAGCTTGCATTTTCATTTCCAATATCAAAATACATGCATTACATCAACAGAAAGGTAGAAAATATGTTGCAGTCTTGAAAGAGGTCTAGTATTCCACAAAATCACTTTCTAAGGTGAAAGAGGGAGCCTGCAAAACATAAAAATGTCCAACCCTTTCAAAATGAGCCAAATCTGGCTTTTAACAATGCCCATTCGAGCTCAGGAGAGAAATGTGAGAAAATGTGAGCAGCTTCAACCACCAACCAAAATGCAATAAAATAGCATGGGCATCCTTAAAATTCCATTCCCTAACATTTTTAACCATGTTGGGAGAGAATGTGAGCCATTCTTCATTAAAAATGGTGGTTGAAACGTCATTTCTATTGGTTTCCACGTGCCAAGGCATTTTTTTCAATTTTCTCTCTCCAAACTCCACCAAAACACAAAATTGACCCTATAATCATGTATATAATTTCACCATCTTTCCATTGATATAAAGAACGTCCAAAATCGAGCTCTGGATCGAAAGTTATGCTCATTTGAAAATTTAGGGCAAAACAGGCCAAAATGGGTTGGCGGGCCAAAAATTTGAAAATTTCCCACTTTTGCATTTTGGAAAATTTCCCCAAAATCTCCATGCCTCGCCGGTTTGGTGCCACGTGGCACATTCTAATTGGTTGTGGGCTTTTCCTACTTCATTTCCCATCGTTTTGGCCTTTGGAAAATTTTCCAAAAATTCTCCACCAGTTGGATGACCCGAGGACACGTGGCATGACGTGATTCATTGTGGGCTCTTTCTTCTTCATTTTTCCAGCGGG
Source organism: Taxus wallichiana var. yunnanensis (assembly GCA_018340775.1). Classification (NCBI taxonomy): domain Eukaryota; kingdom Viridiplantae; phylum Streptophyta; class Pinopsida; order Cupressales; family Taxaceae; genus Taxus; species Taxus wallichiana. Next base: position 114,941,071 of record CM031241.1, on the reverse strand, counting down.
TTCACCTTGCATTTTAGCCACCACATGGACATGTGGCCTAATTTGATTGGCTCAGGTTTTGGGAGGCAGGACTTCCTTTCGAATTTTTCCCTTTGATTTTCTTTGGGAAATATTTCCCAACTTTTCCCCGCGCTCCTCTTGTCTTGGGACACGTTGCCTCCTCCTATTAGCTCGGGCCTTGGGGGGAGGGTTTTCCTTTTTTTGATTTTTCCATACTTGGGTGAAAAGGAAAAAATCCTTTCGCAACTCGACCCCGATGCGCAGTGACATGTGTCATGATTCTATTGGATGCGGGCCTTGGAGGTGAAACTTTTACTAATCTTTGTCGCCCTTGGGAAATTTTCCCAACTTCTCCCTACTTGGACACGTGGCCTCATCCAATTCGTCAGTGGACCATCAGGCTAAAAGACTCCTTCTTAAACCTTGTCAAACACTTGATAAATTTCTCAAGTTTTCTCCCCCCTTCGCCCTTCCAAGGACACGTGGCCTCCTTCTATTGGCGCAGGCCTTGTATGGGAAAATTTCCCATTTCACCAACACTTAGAAAACTTTCTAAAAAAATTCTCCTACCTCCGCTTGCTCCAAAGGCGTGTGTCAACTTTGATTGGCGGTGGGGTTGTCTTGGGAAAATTTCCCACAAAAACTCCACCGAGCCATAACTTTAAAAATACATGGAGTTAGGAAGAAAACTTTACCTTTCTGGAAAGCTGAGAAAGAGCTCTATCCAATGGTGCCATTTCCAGAACATTTTGAGTGCCTAAAAAGTAAAAAATTCTGACTGAGGCACAAGGGAGGAATGAAATGAAGGGAGTTAGCCACAAAATGAGCAAGGGGCTCATTTTGGATAATAGATTCAAAATTACTTGATGAACCTTTCTTGTATGTATTATACCAACAATATTTTAATTCATGTCCTCTTTTGTAAATATGACATTTCTTGTTTGTTATTTGTCCACTTGCTGATGTTGATTCTTATATTGGTACTTTTGATAGGTGTAGACACCAAATTTGTGTCTTACGACCCCTTGTGACCCGCATCTCATTTATGCAACCTAACCTCACCACCTAAACCTTACACAATTATTTATTAATTATCTTATAATTAATAAATCCACATCGCCTACACTCGCCACCTCATTTTTGCCACCTCATCATGACCTAGGCCTAACCCTAAACTAATCTAATTAAGACCTATAACTTGGTCTACATCCACACCCATGACTAATGACCCCTTTCTCACACCCAAAACCGACCTTCTAGTCACTTGACCAAGCCCGCAACTAATCCCTCGGGAGAAAGGAGGGAAAGTTGGCTATTTTACTAAAAATAGCCCACTTTTACTAAAGCGATACAGTTTCTACTCGACCGTCGTCGGTTCAGAATGCTTTGCCATCGGTTCCTCAGAAATGGCCTCTCCTAACCAAAAACAAAGGTCGGTGAAGGATTTTGGATCAATCAAGATCATCGAAGCAATAAAAAGAATCCGAATTTCTTTGAGACAAGTGAAGAGACAAGAAGGGTTTGCAGCGAAGGAGACCAAGCCCAAAACTACAATGAATAATCGAGCCACTGTGATACTCAGCTGATCATCGGGAGGGAGATATCTCATCTTCTCGATTGTCGAGCCATCCTACCCGAGTTCTACCTTTGTCATTACACTTCTCGGACTCTGCATCCTCGTCGATAACTTGATGCTACATCTTGTGTGTTCTCTTTAATAATATTTCTTATACTTTTTGAATCGCATGTTTGTCATAAATCCATTCCTAGATCTACCACCTAGCAACACATTATATCTAACTATCATTCATTTACCTCTCATCACCACTGTTACCTAATCCCGCTCATATACTAGCCTTACAAACAACACAACCACCCTACAACCGACCCTCACCAAAAGTCCCTAAAACATAGCCCCCACCGATATCGGTTAGCGATGGCGGTATCGGTTATTGTGACTCAAAACCCGAAACCAGGCCTTTCCTCCTACTTATTTCAACGAAGCAATTAAATTGTTATTTTACAATCTTTCGTGTTAATTTATATTAGCAGAGGCCACCACCTTCGAAAGGAATTTTTATATTTCACAGGCCCAAGCGCAGTTCCCTCATTTATTGTCTAATCAAAATCTTGTGGTCTTGTGTTCTTATTTACAGTAGTCCTTCCAAGACAAAAGGGAGTTCTTTGCAATCAATCTGATCTCTCTCTACGGTACACGCACACCATCTCGACATTCAATGGTATTCCTCCTAGCCTAACCCTTATCTCTGTTTCTAAAAGGAATGAAAGGATAGAAGTAACTCTATTCCCAAAAAGCTGAAACATTCGCGCAGAAACATTTTGGCATGCCAAATGGTTGGGTGAGGCCTTGGGTCGGGCCAAAATGGTGGGTTGCGGCCTTGGGTTGAGCCAAAATGGTTGGGGTGAGGCCGTTGGTCGGGCCAAATTGGTTGGTTACGGCCTTGGGTCGAGGCCAAAATGGTTATGCAAAGGGGTTGCAGCAAAGGTTGATATAGGCGATGTTTGTGAGAAAGGTCGATTAGTAAATAGGGGGTAGAAATTGGGGAAAAGTTGGAATAAAACCGATGTCGATTATCTATGACCGATATCGGTTAGGGGACCGATACCGGTTCCTTAGTTAGTAAGTAAATTGTATCGAGGTATAAGAATAAATAAAGATGCCGACTGCGTGTCATGATATAGAAGATGTATTTGTTTAACATCTAAATAAAGCTGAATATGTATGTTGATTTGAGTTATGATAATAATAAGAATGCTTGTGTTTGAACCTTTTTGTGTTTTGAAAAAAAAGGATAAAGAGGAATGTGATTAAATAGAAATACACAAAAATATTTATATTTACCACACATGATAGGTTATGTAGGGGATGGTTGAGCTAACCTTGGGAGATCCCATGTCTCCGAAGTCTTTGCCTACATAGCCCTTTACACAAAGCAAGGAGGGGCCTCGGACGATGTAGTTCTCCCTTAAGACCGGGGAGAGTGAATTCGGGAAATTTAGGTATGGTTAGGAAATTTGTTGGTTGGTAAAAATATTGATATTGATATTGGTAGGGTAATGTTGTTGGTGTTGGTAATGAATTGGTGATTTTGGAATAGGTAGAAGTGAAGAAAAGTTAGCCTACCCAAGTGGTAGGGAACCATATCTGATTAAGATCAACACATAATCCTAGATTCGAGTCAAAGAGAAAAAAGTTACTCCGTAGTTGAAAAGAGCTAAACAAACCACATATTAATGCGGGATGAGCTTGAACCCCTAGGTACCATGCATGACAAGAGGTCATAGGTGAAAAGAGTTGTATGATCACAATATATCGGATATACGTCACGTCCCTTGAGTTTAAACAAATGGTGAGGTGAGGTGAATGGTATAGCTGAGGTACGGAGAACTTGTTACAAAGTGAGTGTTACGACGAAGAGAGAACCTACCCTAAATAGATAAGTCCATGACTCAAAAGTTCTTTTGAATGTGGCTTTTATTTTATTGAATATAGGTGATCGATGCGGGAAGTTTACAAGGATATTGATCGTACTATTCTTGAGGTCTTCACGAAGCCGATCAATGCGAGAAGCTTCGATAAAGGCTTGTGTATAGTTGTCCTTCAGGAGCAGCCTATTTATAGTAGCGAGATGTGATTTTAGTGCATAGCTGTCCTTCGGGGAGAGCAGTCTATATATAATAAAGCAGCAATAGTTTGGCATATAGCTTTGTCCTTCGAGGGCAATCTATATATAATTTAGAGAGCCGAGATGTCCTTTTGGCGTAAAGAATCTAGTTTGGTAGAAAGTTTGACTCAAGAAAATCCCATAAGCATATAATTAAGAATGTGTCATTTTAATACTTTGAAGTCATGGACTAGACTAAAAAGGGAAGGCATCGTTAAGGGGAGGTGGGAATCAAACTATGTGAGCTTGATTTGATTGTAAGATGTAGGAAACAAAGTGTATGTAACGGTAAATGAGCTCAAGGGACGAGCGGTAGGTAGATAAGAAGTGATATAACACTAAATTCAACAGTAGAATGGTCGAAGATGCAAGGCATTAAGGGGTTCAGGCTCAGGTTTACCATTAAGCGAAGCTAAACGATAAGTGTCTGATCCATAAGTGTGAGTGATTATGTAAGGCCCAATCCAATTGGGAGCAAATTTTCCACGTTTGCTCTTTTCTAGTTTGGTTACATGTTGATTCTCTTTGAGGACAAGATCACCAACCTTAAAGGTACACTCATGAAGTCGCTTATCATAAGCACACTTGATGCGTTTTTGATAGATTTGAAGGTGATCAAGAGCCGTAAGCAAGACGGCTCGTCGAAGCTCCAATTGGGCTAACCGCTCTTGGTGGAAATCATTGTTGGTAAGAATATCACGAAGAGATATTACGAGGGAGGGTATTTGTATTTCGAGAGGCAAGACAGCCTCGGTACCATATACCAAAGAAAAGGTGTGGCATTAGTGGAGGTACGAATGCTGAGTACGATAAGCCCAAAGGGCAAAGGGGATGTGATCATGCCAATTTCTTTCGGACTCATTGACAACTTTCATGAGAATTTTGGTTAGGGTTTTATTAGAGGATTCAGCTTTTCCATTCACTTGTGGATAGTAGGGTGAGGAGAAACTAAGTTTGATACCAAAGTTGTCACAAATGTCTTGCAACAACTTATTTTTGAAAGATTTTCCATTATCTGTTATCAGGCGATGAGGAACACCAAAACGACAGATAATGTGGTGGTTAATGAACTCTACAATTTTTTCTTTTTTGGTTGAAATGAGCGGAATAGCCTCCACCCATTTTGTGTAATATTCGGTTGCTGTGATTATCCATCGATGACGTTGTGAAGAGGACGGATGAATCTCACCAATAAGGTCTAAACCCCATTGTGAGAAAGGCCAAAGATCTCGGGTGACCTGTAGCAGGTGGCTAGGAGTATGTTGAAGGTTGGCATGTTGTTGACACATAACACAATGCTTAACATATTCGTAGCAATCGTTATTGAGAGTAGGCCAATAATAACCTAGGCGAAGGATTCACTTGCCAGCCACGCGAGGCCGCTAAAATGTCCACCACAAATACCGTCATGGACCTGTTGGATGGTATAGGTGACCTCCACGCCGGTGAGACATCGAAGGAGGATGCCATCAAAGCCACGTTTATAAAGGAGTCCCCCCATAACGACATAACGAGAAACGCGTTTAAGAAAAGCGCGTTTGCCGGTACTAGTAAGGGCAGGTGGGAGAACAGAGGTTGTAAGGTAGTCGTGAAATTGGTGATACCAGGTATCCTGTGAATTAGCAGACACATTATTTATCATACAAACAACCGGGGTTGAGTAAGATGGGGCAAAGAGTTGTTGGACCAAGACGAAAATGTCAGAGTCAGTTGATGAAGCTGGAATTTGCGAGGCTAAGCAAGCCATAGTATCCACAAATTTGTTAGTGGAGCGGGGAATGGTTTGGATAGAATAGTGAGTAAATAAGGCTAGAAGTGAATCCATGTAGTGTTTGTACTTTTGAAGTTCCTCATTTTTACATTGGTAGATGCCCATAACTTGATTGACTACCAATTGAGAGTCACCGAAAATATTGATAGATTTGACACCTAAGTGTAATGACACGGAGACCAGACAAGGGCCTCGTATTCCACGGTATTATTAGTGCGGGGAAATTGAGTCGAAATGAGAGAGGCATAGGCTCAGCGTCGAGAGGAATGAGAACAACGCCGGCTCCTCTGCCGCGTTGGCATTTGGATCCATCGAAGAAGAGGGTCATTGGATACGACTCCTCCCTGAGTGAAAGAGTGGCGATGAGTTCGTCGGGGAAATTAAAATTGGTAAATTGCGCCCCGGGTAAAGGGGCTTCCGCGAGTTGATCTGCGATGGTTTGTCCTTTGATTGATTTCTGGTGGACAAACTCAAGGTCGAGGTCGGCGAGGAGCATGAGCCATCGGGTGATGCGTTGGTTTAGATGGGGTTTGGCATACATATAATGGATGGGGTCCGTGTTGGTGATGACAAAAGTTTTGTGATTCAGGAGGTAGTGTCGGAGTTTGGTGGCCATGAATGATAGGGCTAGGCACAACTTTTCTACATGTGTATACCTAGTCTCATAGTCCACCAAAGTACGACTTATATAATAAACGGCTTGTTCGCGATTCTCGGAGTCACGATGTGCAAGCATGGCCCCTACAGCGTGGTCGGTGGCGGAAAGGTAAAGGTAGAAAGGGCGGTCATCCTGAGGTGGGATAAGCACGGGTGGCTGCAAGAGATAAGCTTTGAGAGCCTCAAAGGCTTGGTGGCACTCTTCGCTCCATTGAAAGTCAATGTCTTTTTTAAGGAGGTGATGAAAAGGTTGACATCGATCCGAGAGTTGGAGATGAAACACCGGATAGATTGGAGCTTACCTTGTAAACTATGCAATTGTTTGAGGTTAGTAGGTGGGGACATTTCTAGGATAGCTTTGACTTTAGATGGGTCGACCTCAATACCATGCAAAGAGACGATAAAACTAAGAATTTTTCCCGAAAGGACACCAAAGACACATTTCTTTGGTTGAAGACAGACAAAATATTGTAACAGGTGATCAAAAATAATGGTTAAAACATTGAGATGTTCACTACGATGTTTAGATTTGCCAAGAAGATCATCGACGTAATCTTCAAGGATAGTGTGCATAATGTCATGAAAAATGTAGGTCATAGCCCGCTGATGGGTTGCACCAAAGCATTCTTAAGGCCAAATGGCATTACACGATAACAGAAGGTTCCCCAAGGAGTTATGAAGGCAGTTTTATGTTGATTGGCAGGGGCAACCAAAATTTGGTTGTATCCTAAAATCCATCCATGAGAGAGAGCATCTCATGGCCCGCAGTGAGAGATCAACAAGTTGGTCAATACTAGGTAGGGGGAAGTAATCCCCTACGGACCACCTCACCGCCACACTAACCTAACATATGGGGGTGTCAACACATCTTCCATTGCCCCCAGCCTCCTCTTGGTGTGGTTCCCTTCGATCCGATTTCCAATACCGACAAATCGTCATTTCACCCTTACCTTCTTGACTCATTTGTGCTTGGAAAGGCTTTGGTACATATCCCCATACGCGATACTCGTCTTGTGATATGTCGATGGCGCATTGCATCCCCGAATACATGTAGGATGCTTTGTCCATGGCTGTCTCGGCATCAACTCGAAAGACTGCCTCTCCATCAATCGATGGTAATCGAAGGATGCGATACACATCCTCCAATGTGATGGTCATCTCTCCAGGAGATAGAACACATTGGTCGCCGGATCCATCTCTCGATGAGGGCGACCATCAAACCGTGATCCTCGTCAATCGCTTCTGTATCGGCTGGACTCGCCCAGTCCCACCTCGCGCATGATACCCCACCGTGCTGTAGACACGTGTGGCCGCATCCGTCTCAACAGCGGGGGCATCCTGTCCCGCATCGTTAGCTGTTGACGTGCCTGCAAAACTAACTCACTACATTATCCCTACTCTTTATCACAACGTCTACTTATACCCTCTACACCCACCTATCTTACCCTAAAAACCTCTACGATATCCCCCTCCCTCTTCACACCCAAACAACAACCTAAACCATTCCAAAACACTCAAACAATACCAAAACACCTCCACCACAACCCAAACCATATCAACACACCCTAAACAATACCACAACACCTAAACAATATCAAAACACCTAAACAATACCAAAACACTCAAACAATACCAAAACACCCCCACCACAACCCAAACCATACCAACACACCCTAAACAATACCAAAACACCTAAACAATACCAAAACACCTAAACATACCAAAACACCCAAACAATACCACAACACCTCCACCACAACCCAAACCATATCAACACACCCTAAACAATACCAAAACAGCTAAACAATACCAAAACACCCAAACGAACAACCCAAATAATACCAAAACACCCAAACAACAACCAAAAATTCAAACCAACAACAAAACCCAAACCAACAAAAATAACTAAGGACCGGTACCGGTCACTTATGACCGACACCGGTCCTCTTCACCGACGCCGGTCACTATAAGACCGACACCGGTCACTCACAAAACTCCGTCCACCAAAAATTTCATGACCGATGCCGGTCGCTTAGCGACCGACACCCATCAAATCATTGTAAATTCCCCTCTCAAATCCATTTTTTCCTATTTCTCCCTCTATACGCCTAAACACCTAAAAACCTACCCACCCAGCCGCCTTGGCCTATTTAACCTATCTACCCTCTCCTTTTTTCAAATCATTTCCATTTATTAATTATTTTATCAAAATCTAACATTCCTACCCAAAACCCAAATACAACATAATATACTCAAATCCACACAATGAGGGGTTTCAACCTACCAGTACGACGACACGTCGTCGTGGTGGGATGGGTGGTGGTGGTCCAGCTGGTCCAGCACCTCCTGCTCCTCCTGGCTGTGCCATGGCTCTAACTCCCCTCTGTTGGGTCCTCCACCAATCAACTGCTGCCTCCTACTCACTCGGGCCCACTACTCACTCACTCCTCCACTCAAATAGCACCACCTCAACCAACAAATGCTCCAATCTCAATAATCCACCTCAGACAACTCAAATCGGTTTTCAAATTGCAAATGTGACAATGACAGGCCGTATTTTTCTTTTTATAGGTTTTTGACCTATAACCGATATCGGTTTTATTATGCCCTAAGGAACCGGTATCGGTCCCCTAACCGATATCGGTCATAGATAATCGACATCGGTTTTATTCCAACTTTTCCCCCAATTTCTGCCCCTATTTACTAATCGCCCTTTCTCACAAACATCACCTATATCAACCTTTGCTGCAACCCCTTTGTTAACCCATTTGGCCTGACCCAAGGCCGTAACCAACCAATTTGGCCCGACCCACGGCCTCACCCCCAACCATTTTGGCTTTGACCCAAGGCCGACCTGACTTGGCCCAACCCAAGGCCTCACCCCAACCATTTGGCCCAACCCAAGGCCGCAACCCAACCATTTGGCCCGACCCAAGGCCTCACCCCAACCATTTGGCCCAACCCAAGGCCGCAACCCAACCATTTGGCCCGACCCAAGGCCTCACCCCAACCATTTGGCCCGACCCAAGGCCACACCCACCAACTTGGCCCGACCCACGGCATTAGCCCGACCAAGGTCGTACCACTTAAATACCTCGCCCAACATCAACAACATACACTTTTATCCACCCATCATGTAACTTTTGTTCACTCGAGCTCACTGTTCTTGTTTTAGCATGATTAGGGTCCTTGACTTGATCTGTCGACCAACTTGCCTGGAGACTTGACCATGTGACGTTTATCCCAACCAAACCAACCATTTGAGTCTTGTCGAACATGACCAAACGTTCCTATACCTTACCCGTTATATACCCTGGAGCTACTTCCTATGCCTTGGATACCAGGATTATATCACCCTTGTTTGGATAAACTATCGACCTTTGCCTATGCATTGTTGGTTTGCTCGTCAATCATGTACCTAGTCGCACTAATGCATTTCCACGTGCGTCCCGCTTCTTTGGACCTACCTCACCACCTCACCATCATCTCCACACCATTTACCCTTTATCAACCCTATCCCTGATTTCACGCTATCTCAATCTGTGATAGATTTGAGGGGGATTACCTATACCCTTAACAGGGGAAACCACTTCATATTATTGTCCGTGTAGCTTTACAAAACAAACTACGACAATAAGAAGAGCTAATATAGACACCAAATTTGTGTCTTACGACCCCTCATATGACCCACATCTCATTTCGCAACCTAACCTCACCACCTAAACCTTACACAATTATTTATTAATTATCTTATAATTAATAAATCCACATCGCCTTACCTACCACCTCATTTTGCCACCTCATCATGACCTAGGCCTAACCCTAAACTAATCTAATTAAGACCTATAACTTGGTCTACATCCACACCCATGACTAATGACCCCTTTCTCGCACCCAAAACCGACCTTCTAGTCACTTGACCAAGCCCGCAACTAATCCCTCGGGAGAAAAGGAGGGAAAGTTGGCTATTTTACTAAAAATAGCCCACTTTGACTGAACCGATACCGGTTTCTACTCGACCGCCGTCGGTTCCGTAACCGCCATCAGTTCCCTGTAAATGGCCTCCCCTAACCAAAAAAAAAGGTCGGTCGAAGGATTTTTGGATCAATCAGGATCATCAGAAGTGATAAAAAGAATCTGGATTCTTGAGACAAGTGAAGAGACAAGAAGGGTTTGCAGCGAAGGAGACCAAGCCCAAGACTGCAACTGAATAATCAGAGCCCTGTGATACTCAACTGATCATCGGGAGGGAGATATCTCATCTTCTGATTGTCAGGCCATCCTACCTGAGTTCTACCTTTGTCATTACACTTCTCGGACCTATATCCTCGTAAATAACCAATGTAAGTTTGCATCTTGTGTGTTCTCTTTAATAATATTTCTTAGAATTTTTTTGAATCACATGCCATCATAAATCCATTCCTAGATCTACCACCCAAAGAACACATTATATCTAACTCTCATTCATTTACCTCTCATCACCCTGTTACCTAATCCCGCTCATATACTAGCCTTACAAACAACACAACCACCCTACAACCGACCCTCACCAAAAGTCCCTAAAACATAGCCCCCGATATCGGTTAGCGATAAGAATATCGGTTATTGTGACTCAAAACTAGAAACCACCCTTTCCTCCTACATGTTTCAATGAAGCAATTAAATTGTTATTTTACAATCTTTCGTGTTGATTTATATTAGCGGGAACTGACCGCCTTCGAAAGGAAGTTTTATATTTCCTGGGCCCAAGGCAGTTCCCTCATTTATTGTCTAATCAAAATCTTGTGGTCTTGTGTTCTTATTTGCAGGTAGTCCTTCCAAGACAAAAGGGAGTTCTTCGCAATCAACCTGATCTCTCTCTACGATACGCGCACACCATCTCGACATTCAATGGTATTCCTCCTAGCCCTAACCCTTATCTGTTTCTAAAAGGAATGAAAGAATAGAAGCAACTCTATTCCCAAAAAGGTAAAACATTCTCACGCGAAACAATAGGAATTAGGTTTACCTTTCCCTTTTCCTTTCCATTTTTGATGAGAAGAAAGTGCATGCTCCTCTTCATCATCTTTATTGTACATAGCTTCCTCTTGTTGTAGTAGGTTCACTAACTTGTCGAAACTAATTGTCGTATCTGACAAGTTTAGTGTTGTCACAAAAATGCGGTATGAAGGAGGGAGGGATCTCAGAACAATGGGAACAAGAGAATCATTAGTGACCTCCTCTCCTAGGGCTAGAAGTGAAGCCCTCAACTCTGTAACTCTTCTCAAGAAAGCTTCTATTTTTCATTTTTCTTAAACTTCAATGTGTGTAACTGACTCTGCAAATTTAGTATGACATTATTGTTTTTGGTCTTGTACAGTGTGCTTAACTTATCCCACACTTCTTTGGTTGTTTTGGCATCTCAAATTTGGGGTTGCACATCATCATACACTCCAAACAAGATGATGAGTTTGGCTTTCTGATCCGATCTATCAAATTGTATTTGTTGTGTTGCATAAGTAGTTGATCTCATCAGAGTACCATTCACAACAGTCCATATCTCTTCAAACTCAAGTCATGTCTTGATTTTTTTGTCTTCCATGTAGCATAGTTGTTTCCTCTAAGTAGTTGTGAATCTGGAAGAAAGGATTTGGGGGAATTGGTGCCCATTTTGTAGAATCCACTAACAAGGTTAGGCTCTTATCACTCCAGGTATAAGGTCTCCCAATTTATATATCATCAGCATGATATACCAAACCTTTCTATATATGCTCCCTTTCGATATACCCGCCGATACATGGAATAAGCTCACCCTTTCTATATTCCTAGTGATACGTGAAAGAGGCGTTAATGTACGTGAAATAATTTGATATGTGGTACCAAGACAATACTAAAAGGGGTCTGTGTGATTATTGACACCATCTCAAATAAATATCCTCATACACGCGCGTAAATTTGCTATATACTCGAGATAATTTCTCAGTCTGGATTTAAGTCATGCAATCATTCACAGATGGATGGGAGGGCTCAAAGTGTGTGAATTGTGTCCTTATTACTCCCCATCGATTTAAAGGGTCAATGCATTTTAGGAGAAAAAAAATTGACCCTTTTTTAGGTTTTTTCTCGCTATTTTTTAGTGGGCTATTTAGCTAGTAACTAAGGGCTTTAGCGAGAGGTTTTCCTAACGCTAAGTATGGTAATTTTGTTAATTTCTCCTCTAAGTTCAATATGGAAAAAGGAACTAATAGGGGTGGGATTCAAACCATGCATCACTCCCTAAAGCTTTTCCAATAACCAATAGAGCGACCAATGCGTTTATGCAATGAAAAGGAGTTATTTGTATTTAAAACCACAATAGATTAGCTAACCTTGTAAACACCTAGTTGTTGTATGTCATTCCACATGGATGGTTGAGAGAATAATGGTGGATTAGGGTTTACTTGTATGAAAATTGATCTCATTTTTGTTTTAGCCGGTGATTGATTTTTGTTTTATCTCCTTTGATCTCTCTTATTCCCTACCTTTTACAAATGCTTTGGATTTTATCGGCCGTTGATCTATAATTTCTTATTCACGGTGATATTTAGAATTCCACTGATTGTATTTTCTTGTTTTAGGCCATTGATGTGATGCCTCATTTTTGGCTTTGTGCAGATTTTGATTGATTTGTTAATAAATGTTGGTTTCTTGTGCGGAGTCGTTCGATCTAGCTCAAGCTAATGTGGAGGGGCTCGAATGCATGTCGTGACTCGTCATTTGAATAGTATCCATGGATAGGTGACTCGGACAACTTTGTCTGTGTTGGCTTGATTTAGAGCCTCAATGAATACCTTGGTTGTGTAGGAGGGGTCATCTCCCTAAAGCTTGGTCAAACAACACATGAATGTGGCTCATATAGATGCCAAACAATGTAACCTAAGCAACTCGGTCGCCAAAGAAAGAATGAACTTGGTTTGTAACTCACTACATGGGTAATAGCAGGAGTGATCCAAATCAAATAGGTGATATATTTAACAAATACTTTGTAGAGAAAAAGATAGTCAATTATCCTTAGCTAAGAAACCCCTAATGGGGGAATTTATTTTTTTAATTTATGCAGCAAATTTTGCACGGTGCATGGGGAACTAGTGTAAAAACAAAATTGTGTTCCAAACACTTTGAAATGAAAGAGGGGGTTGTGGGGATGCAGGGATGTCTAGGATGTTATTGGAGGTAACACAAGCTCTCCTGGAAAGAAAATTCTTCTCCAAGACACTTCTCTTCCTACTATAACCTCTCTCCAACCCTTCTTTACTTCACAGGTCCATATTCCTACTCTAGTACCAAATGTAAAATAGGGATGGAAGCCTAGAATATTTTATTAATAATCAAAATCAATTTACAATAGATGTGTTGTAATATTTATACATATTGGACAAAAATATACAAACAAAGAAATGGGTTGCCGGCAGTACAACCGTGAAACAATACAAACAATAGTATTGTTAAAATAATATAACAACTCTCATATGTTTGAATAAAACAATATAGAAGGTTATAAATAAATATAACCATATAACAATTAAATAATTATCAAATCAACTATGTGCAATGCATAATTAACCTAGGTAAAATATAATTACCCTAACAAATGTGACACAAGAAAGGTCAACTTTCTACGAAACCCCTTGTTATTTATATTAGATAAAAAGATAACATATACACAATATCTATAATCAGCCATTGAGGAAGTAAAAATGAACTATAATAGAACAATAGCACTTGGATGTAGTGTAAAATAGATGCACCTAGATGTATCTAAAGTCGGGTAAAGGTCCATTAACACCTATTATCGTATACCACTTTGTATATGTCATGCATCCTACTCAAAATACCTTGTGAATGTATTTGTGTAAGGAGTAAAGAAGTATGACATTTAACAAACCAAATTTATAAAAATTTATAATGTAAATTTGAATATATGAATATTTCTATTTTCCAAGTTCTTCTCTATGTACAGGAAAGAGGGGTAACTTTAAGCTATCTAATGAGATCCTATGAAGGATGCATAAGCGATGAGTAGGTTGGAGGCATAGGTCTCGGTTATGTGGAAGGAGATAACACAAATATGATAGGTACAGTGGTGGACATACTTGATAAAGATGATATAGATGAAGAAAAAAAGATGTATTAGGGGTATGGGTAACTAATGATCTGCGTGGAGGTCTACAAGAAAAATTATTCCTATATATCATGGGAACTAGAAGTCCTATGATAAGTGTGGGAGAAAGCATGTGAACCGGAGGATCTAGAAAGGACCTGTGAAAGGAAGGTCTATGAGAACTAATTTGTTTGAATTTGAAGGCCTATCAGAATACATAGAAGAATGAGAGCCATGAAATTAAGTGTGTACAAGAAAAGGATAGTCATGAGATCTTGGAAATTTATAGCTATTATAGGCAATGCGGGAAATTAAAGGGCTATCGGGAGAGATGGGAAAGCTAGAGTCGTGAGAGGTAGTGTGTGTAATCAAAGGGCTATCAGGAGAGATAAGATAACAAGATTCATGAGAGGAACTATGTGTAAACAAATTCCTATCAATAAACCTAAGAGATATGGAATTGTGAGAAGTAGCGGGTAATGTTATGGACTGGGGAGAAACCTAGGAGGGATAGAATGGTGATGGACATTGTGTGAAACCAAATCACGACCTATAGATGCATTAGGTGTGGGAATATTAATTATGGAATAATGAATATGAAAAATAGTAGTAGAATCCTCAAAGGGAATACTTCAAATAATGATAACCTTCTCGTTATGGATAAATTTAATGCATTTGTGGATGACGGAAGGAATATCCTAAAATGCACATAACTAGGGAGACCAAAACGTAAAATACTATAACTAAGAGTAAAAGAAACCAAGAATGAATTCAGATTTTTGATAGAAGCAATAGTGATGGGTAGAGTAACACAACGATATCGAGGATTATTATCAAACAAAATAGTATTTGTAGGAATGCCAAACTATTGAAGCAATTTGAGAGTACATACATTATATTTATTATGTGGTTTAACCTAGATACTACATATATGTACTTGATTAATAGATAAATGAATAGATAGAGTATTACATATAAATATTTCATCTATGTATAAGTCATCGAAAGTGATGAGTGGTGTAGGGGATGATGTATAGGTCAAATTGTAGGGCATTACATCATGTAATACCCTCTGATTTAACCCAAAATGCAACACTAAAACTAGTAAAAATAATTTTTGTTTATTGATTGACACAATACTTAATACTACATCATTAATCTCGAGATGCACAACATTGGGCCCACATATATACTAGCACTCACATATTTCACTAACAAAGGAAAACGTAACTCATAAGTTTCCTTTCATATGCATTTTATTCCATAACTTGACGGATGTTAGACTTTGGAAGCAAAACTATCGTCATCACAATATATAATACCTAACATTTGAACAAAGTTAATTTTCTTTTTCTAGATCCCTTCATATCTATTTTCATATCAATAATTATTTATAGTGAGTCTCAAATTATTTTATGACATCTAATTCATAAATGAAATATTAATACTTTATCACTTATATTTTCTCTCTAACCGGTTTACAAGGAAAGTCTAGAGGGATAAAGCATTCAATGGGGTTTACCAACCCCATTGAATTTTTGAATAATTTCCCAATATTCTCATAACCCTATATAGGAATTTCCTAGTTCAGGGTTAATCTTCACACAAGCCACTAAATAGCATGAATCACTCGTGAAACATGTCATGAAGTTCAACAAGTACTTTTCTAGAGAAATCCTAGATGCGATAGGTCACACCCACATAATCCTCCTTTCACTCTATGCCCTACGGCCATACTATCAATATAGTTAATCTAGCACTCGAGTCCCATATCCTTCATATGGTTAAAATGTCATCTAGTCATTTCGTGTGACTATGCTATTATAAGGTGGCTTTATGGAAGCAACCTTCCTCAAAGTGGTAATGAATCACTAACTTACCTCTTATGAAAATGCATATGCTCATCTCATCTAAGGAAGATTTGGTCTACCATTATATTATGGTATCATTGGATTTCTCATTTTGTTGCATTATTAGGGTGAATATTTGTTATCTGTAAAATTCGCAAAGGGCAATTTTACGATAACCTTACAAAATTTTGTTCGGTCCTCGTCAGGGGACCCCTTGCGTCGAAACATTGCAAAATCCCTTCCCGGAAATCTAGTTTTCGAACTTAGCCTCTTTTTTGGTCTTTTTGGTTGGGCGCACATAATGATTATGCAACATCAAGTTTTGATGCACCCCTTTAAATCCTTTGGCGCATGCTTTCTTATGTCAACGAGGCATTTTGGTGCACCTCACTTTGTTGAGTCTTCCTTGCATGTGCCAAGGCGCATGCGCCTCCATGTCAACAAAAGCATTTTGTTGCGCCACTTTTTAGTGCGCCATGGCGCACATATTCCTCTGTCGACATCACTTTTGGTGCGCCAAGGGTGCATATAACTTCGTGTTGACAAGTCATTTTGGTGCGCCACGGGCACATGTTTTCTTAGTGTCGAAAATGCTTTTCATGCGCCACTTAAAAAGTTGGTGGCACATTTATTACTACCTCGCTTTATATATAGGCGCGTCTGCACTATCATTATCATCAACACAAATCACATGATTATTTTCTTTGTACTGTTAGCACCACCACCTTGTCGCTTTCGAATCTTTTCGTGGACCCGTTTGCACACTTCTCCACTATTTATCCTGGTAAGAGGTCCTCTTCTTTTGTGCACTTTGTGTTTGTGGTTTTTGGCTGCTTGTTGGTATGGATTGGATTGGAAAGACTGTGAAATCATGAACTCCCCCCTTCCTTGCTGTCTTTTCCATTCTTCCACATGTTCTTCCCCCTCTTTCCAGATCTCTTTGGTAGAGGAAACTCATCCTTAAAATGCTTGGAAAATCATTTTATAAACTTCTTCATCACCCAAAATGACCTTAAAAGGAGCTTAACCACATATAAACCCCTCGAAAAGAATCATGGCTTGAAAAAAGAAAGCGTAATTTTTTCTCCTTTGGTGCATCTGCACCCTCTGAAGAGCAGATTGCGCATGACACATCTGCCACCCTGCTTACACAAAGAATAGCCGGTGTGCTTTCCTGCTGTTACATAATGAAAAGCACGCCCTCATGGCGCACTTCCTTCGTTTGTTGCAAATGCTTTCCTTGCGCCCCTTTTGGCACACCAAACTCATTTGTCGCATTACAAAACTTGCGCCCTTTAGCACCCTTGCATCATGTATGCAACATAGAAATATCCGCGCCAAGTACCAGCCGATAAATCGGCACAGTGCATCCATCATTACAATAACATCATGTTGTGCGAACCTTCCATGTGCTGCGCCAGTTCCCTTATGGCACATGAAAAAATGATGTTACATGCACAAATTTTGTACCCTTTGCGCCCTGTTTGGCACATCCTACATTCCGCCGTGTAAAATGCAAATATGTGCGCCGCACTTTACAAAAACAAAATACATATGCACCATGCGCCTTTTAGGCGCATTTATCTCTGTCCCTTTCTGTGTGCCTTATTATTTAGCTCTGCAACCTATAGTATCCATGCGCCATGCGCCACCAGAGGCCTTAAAATCACTAACTCTTTCTTCTGTCAGCATTTCAATGGAAAATCAAACGGCTGACATGAATTTCTTGCATTGTGTTTCACTTCTTCTCTTGCGGATCAGCAATTAAGTTTAGAAGAACATATGTCAACATCAAGCAAGAGACCTACCAAATCTAAAGGCAAGGCCAAGCTCACAGAAGAAGAAATGAAGTATAAGTATCAGAGGGTCGGGATGCCCAATCCCAGAGCGAGTGTGACCTAGATATCGAGACTCGAGAGGGCTTGGTCATATTGATATGGAGGATTTACGGACCCGAGAACCGGGAAGGTCACAAGAAGTCCATGGATGGAACAAATTGTTCTAACGATGTCTCCAGGGTTGCTTACTCCTTCTTTCGCCTTAAGGAAGGTTGACGAAACCATTCGGATCTTGAGGAGATCGTTTTGCAGGGTTGGGGCGGAGGTCACTTTTGACGCTTGAGAATCCATCAATAACTGTCTTTGGCTTGTCGGGACTTCATCGGGTTCTTAATAGAAGCGAGAGAATGAATATTCCAAACTCACAGAGAAGCTCACGAGATGAGGGGGAGACTTGCGAGGCTATCATTGAGCAACACAAGGATCCTTCCCAAGATCAACTAGATCCCATGATCAACAAGTTCATGGAATACCGTGCCCATTCCACATCTCGTCACACCGAGCGGCGGCAGAAGCGGATCCCCCTTTCGGCCGCGGGATGATGACGATGAATAATTTCTCTCTCTTCTTCGAATTTCTTTTTGTAAATGTCTAAATTATGTTGGCACAAATGATGACATCATCCATTTTGCACCATGGGATGATGTCATCCATCAAGTTGTCAAAAGTCAACATGACTTTGAGATATTTTGTAGATATTATGTAAATAGGTGGTTGGTTCCTTTTGCCTTCCTTCTTCTCCTTCTTCTATAAATACTCGAATATTTTTATATTCGGAGGTGAATACTTTTAGATGAGAAATAGAAGTAAGGAGAAGATTTTGAACTCTTTGTAATAGAAACAAACAATGAATACAATATATTTAGACTTTGTGCTGAATACATGTGTTTTTATATCAGATCTTTCTTATGTTAGATTTGTGTGATTGTTCTGTTGGATTTGCTTCTACTTTGTTGTCATTTATTCATCAGTATTGCTTTATCCGTCTATGCAAGTAGGTTCGGCTCTGTTTACTACCAACCCAAACCATAGACCCTTTGACCCTTCTGCTTTGGAATTCATTTCTTTTCTCCCTTCGGATCTGATCTTTCCTCCATCTTCCCCTCCTTTCTTTTCTCCTCACAGCCGGAAATACACCTACTAGGATGAGATCCCAAACCCCAGAAGGTAGAATATTGTGAGACTTGCACAGATTCCTGCTGGTAGAATAGCAATAAACCGAGTTTCACTTTCTTTGACTCAAGAGGGCTATGCCACACTGCTGACTCGTTTATCCATAAATCTACCCAGCGACATGATTTTCGAACCAACCAACTTGATTTTGGCGACTCATTTGGAATGAATGAGCAGATCTATCCGATCTATGATGGTGGTATGATAAAAATCGGTAAAAATCGGAAAAATCACTATCTCTTTTGCAAACTTTAACTTTTGTTAAAAATCCAAAATTTTTGCAAAAGTGCTCTAAATAAAAAATTTTCTTACGAGATCCATAGATCTGGCCTAGTTGGAGATCTTTAGTTCGTTGAGTTTTTATAAAAATATGTATTTTTCCGTAGATCGAGTTTTTATTTGTTTTCCAAAATTTTCAAACTCTTTGAAAAAGTCAACTTTAGATCCGAAAATCAGCTTACTAATCTTCACTATCATTTTATCCTCGTTGTTCTTTGTCATTAAACCGCATGATCGGTTTTTAGAAAAGGATAAAATTTAATATTTAGAAAAGTACATGTGCTGGTTTTGTCGAAAAATCATAAAATCAGCAAGTACAATCAAAAAGAGTTTTAAATCTGCTCCACATGATATTGTCGACAGATCTGAAGGTACATTTGGTGGGTGAACCATTTACTCATAGCGGGAGAGCTTGTGGAGAAGTCGATCCTACTTTTGATCTGCGTCCAAAGGCATAACTTCAATATAACACCGACACGCTTTTCATCACTAAGCTCGGCTTATTGGTCGGCCCAGGAGTGCCTCACCTCCACGAGGAAGAACCTTTTCACAAGGAGCCTCCACATCCCTTTGTAGTGCCTTACGGCTCAGTGGAACCGCACTTCCAGCCCATGTTCTTTTTCCAGCCTTTCAAATGGCAGTGCCATGGGGAAATGCTATGGGCCCTCTCGCATTACCACATCCAGTTCACGCGCTCCCTCATGGAAACCGAAAGAATTTTCCCAAATTTGACGGGAGCGGGAACCAAAGCACGATTCACACATATCTACATTCATCATGTCATGCAGTATCCTAGATGTGACTCACGAAGATGTGTCGGTTCACCTTTTCTTGAAACTTTGAAGGGCCCACGAGAATGGTTTCAGCATTTGCCGGCCGGATCTATTACCAGTTGGGCCACCTTGCGGGATGCTTTTGAAGATAGATACAAGCCTTCGGAAGATGCATTTGCATTGTTATCATAGATCACTCACCTAAAGAAGGAGGCCAATGAGACCATGTGTGATTTTATCTCCAGGTTCAACGCATTAATCAATCGTGCACATTTGCTTCCATGTTTCCAACACTAGGAAATCAAAAGTGTTTCTTTGTTAATGCTATGAGTTTCAAAAATAAGTTTTTGCTCTGCATGAACAAATAACTACCTTGCCTCTTGCCCGAGCCGTTGTAATCTGAATTGAAGACAACTTGCTAATATCGGCGAATTAAAAGGAATCATCTAAGCTTAAATCTTTGAGCCCTTCTCCCGCCATACTTCATTTGATCCGGCATTTCAAAAGATGGCGAATGACTTGCTCGCATTAAAAGCGATTAGCCTAAACTTCCCCGAGTTCCTCATACGGGATATCCCACGGAGAAATTTCCCAACAAATTCCCAGCCGTTCCTCAAAGGCCGCTCTTGGTTGCCCAATACCGCTCCCACGGTTGGCGCTTGAGGCTCCTCCGATCAATGCTTTAGCTGAAATTGAAGAAGAAGAGGAACAAAATTACGAAGAACCTTCGTCTCAAGGCAAAGATGATCAAGATGTCGGTGAGCCATTGCGGCGACTCTACTATCGGGTATATGGAATTCGATGAGGAGGAATCTGATTAAGAAGAGGGTACACAGGGATATGCAAGTGGAGACAATCATATGTTGTTTTTACCCGCTCACAAGGAAAAGAAGCAGAGGTCGCTGCCAATGTGCGGAAAGAGAAAGTCATGTCAAACACGCCTCCAATCATTGCTAAAAGAGGTAATCCTCTTCCTACTCAACACCATGTTAATTCTTTTACAAAGAAAGCTTTTCCCCCGATCTCTCCTCCGAATCAGCCCTCTCATATTCCTATCAAGACCAGTAATCCTACTCTACCATCACGAAGTGAGGGACTCATTCCTTCACCAGTGCAACCTTTGGCCGCATTTGATATCATAGATCATGCTAAAAGGACCAAGATCCAAATGTCTGAAGCCGAGTATCTTCAGTCAAACCCCGAGTAGCTGATGAGGTTAACTGAATACATTCAAAGTCAAGTTGTCATATCTCCCCAAGTTTCCTTAAAAGGAATCCTTTCCACTCCTCCTACATCCCGCATAAATGTTGCCTCAACATCTGCATCAGGAAAGATAGAACCTTTCTATCTCTCCCTCCTAATCAATGGCCACAAGTTAAGTAACTACATAATTGATTATGGGGCTTCTGATAACGTCATGCCGGCAAAAGTCACCCATGCTTTGGGCCTCACCCTTACCAAGCCTTTTGGCAGATGTTATTCCTTGGAAACCAAGCAGGTTCCGTTGATTGGTCAAATCAAAGATGTGCAGTTCACATTTGCGGCATTCCTAGAGAAAAGAGTAAAGATGACCGTCCTCGTTGCCGACATTCCGGTGAGCCTATGAATTTGCTTTGGGAAGAAGTTTTTGCAGTGAAGTTGGTGGAGAGATTCATATGGACTAGTCTAAAGCTAGAATCCCCGTCAAAGGTATAATGCAGACTTTGGAGCCAGAATCACAAAAGAAGTACTTGGTTACTAACTCTAAAGACCCTAAGGCTCAAATTCTTTTCAAATCATTAGGGATGGAGAACTATTTCTTATCTACCGAGTCTGACAAAATGGTTGTTCTCATCCAAGAAGAAGATCTTAACAAGGTCTGGACCTTGCAGTTTGATGGCAGCTGCGCAACCAGTGGATGTGGCGCCGGAGCCGTGCTAATATCTCCCGGAAGAAATTATTCCTCTCTCTTTCAAATTGTAGTTTTCAACACAAATAACACTTGCTGAATATGAATCTCTTGCT
This sequence comes from Taxus wallichiana var. yunnanensis, assembly GCA_018340775.1. Lineage (NCBI taxonomy): Eukaryota > Viridiplantae > Streptophyta > Pinopsida > Cupressales > Taxaceae > Taxus > Taxus wallichiana. The sequence continues at coordinate 114,918,921 of CM031241.1, read as the reverse complement.
ACTTGGCATGCGAGCCACAAGAGGAGAGAGGGATCAAAAATCTAAAAGTACAAGGTGATGCGAGAGCTAGTTGTAAATCAAGTTAAAAGGATATATCAAGTGAAGAATGAGAGGCTCGGGCATTACTGTAATGCGGTGTGGGACATCATCAAGGAATTTGGCGCTTTTTTCAATAGAATCCATTCCAAGAGCTCAAAATGACATGGCGATTCATTGGCCATTTCAACATCCCTCATGCTCCCTGCACCTGAGTTTGAAAAGCAGAACAAATACACCATTGAGATGGTTTTCTCCCAAGCGTGCCGGATAATTCTCAGCATTGGCAAGTATTCAACGATGACGATCAACTCATTGCTTTTCTAGAAAAGGCAAAAAATTTTAAGGAGCTTCACTTTGAAGGATCCACTTCCACTTGCCGTGAATCAGTCACCGATCAAGACTATGAATCCGGAGGGAATGACGGCATATGTCAGCTAAAAGGGAATAAAATTCCCAAGGGCCTGGTTTCTTTGGAACGGTTGTTCAACAGGCATGACCGTTTTGTGAAAAAGAAAAAGCGAGATGGTATGGGCTCCTCCCCAGAAACCGAACCAGTTAATTTAGGTTCGGTAGAACATCCGCAGTTTGTGAACATTGGAAAATGTTGCACACCTGAAGAGAAGCGGAAGTTTGTCAAACTACTGAAGAAATACATGGATGTATTGGCATGGTCCTACGCCGATCTGAAGTCTTTTAAGCCAAAGGACGTTTAGCATGACATCCCGTTGAAAGAGGACGTCAAACCCTTTCGCCAGAAGCAGAGGCATTATAACCCTAAGATCTCAGGTACTATCCAAGCTGAAATTCAGAAAATGCTGGATGCGAGAATCATTTTTCCTATCCATCACAGTACTTGGGTAGCAAACATTGTGCCAGTATAAGAAAAATGGTGAAATACGCATATGCGTAGATTTTCAAAACTTGAATCAGGCTTCCTTAAAAGATAACTACCCACTTCCTATAATGGATCAAGTTCTGCAAGCAGTAACTGGATCAGAAATGTTGTCCATGCTTGATGGTTTTTCAGGCTACAACTAGATTGAAGTCTCACCGAAGATCAATTTAAGATAGCATTCACTACTCCCTGGGGTACGTTTGCCTACAGCAGGATGCCTTTTGGCCTAACCAATGCTGGTGCCACTTTTCAGCGGGCTATGGACCTTGCATTCAAAGGTATGATGGGGAAGGTCATTGTGGTTTATCTAGATGACTTAACTGTGTTCTCTAAACAACGAAGTGATCATTGTGATCATCTGGAGCAAGTATTGGCCGGATCTGAGAGCATGGGATTTCCCTGAACCCAAAAAAATCTATTTTTGGAGTCACAGAAGGAAAGTTATTGGGGCATGTTGTTAGCAAAGAAGGAACGAAGATAGATACCAAAAGAGTTAAGGCTATTCAGAGCCTCACTTTTCCTACAAGCAAGACCAGGCGTTCATTCTTTCTTTGGAAAGGTGAACTTTCTCAGGCGTTTTGTTCCCGACTTTGCTGAAAAGACTCATCATATATTGGACATGATGAAAGGGTCACCAACTTTCCGATGGAGCGAGGAAGGGAAAAGGTCGTTTGAAGAAATAAAAGCTTCTGTCGCTCACGCACCAGTCCTGGTATGTCCTGACTTCTCCAAGGATTTTATCATGTATAGCTATGCATCTGAGCATACTGTATCTGCCATCTTGATGCAAAAGAATTCTGAGGATGTTGAATCCCCAATTGCGTTCATGAGCTCTCCCCTCAAGCCTCATGAATTAAAAATGTCTCAATTGGAAAAGCATGCCTTCGCCATTGTCAAAGCGGTCAAAAATTTCAGGTATTACATTTTAAATTCTCATACAGTGGTGCTGGTCCCTGACACGGCAGTCAAGTCAATTTTAACTCAACAGGAGTTAGGAAGCTTGCGAGGAAATTGGATTGCAAAGGTCCAGGAGTATGATCTAGATATAAAACCAACCAAGTTGGTAAGAGGCAAAGGCCTATGTCAACTTATGGCCGAAAACCAAGGGTCAGAAATTTCCGGAGAAAAGGATGATTGTACCAATGAAGCACAAAGTCAATTGGAGAAACCCGATTCACTACCTCTGGTCCTATTTATCGCAACCAGCGATGAGTGGTATTCTGATATTGCTTTCTTCCTCACCTACGGCGAATGCCCAACTCACCTAACTACAAAGGAGAAGCGCACTATAAAGCTCAGAGCAGCCAAATATGTCATCTGGGATGACGGTTTATACAAACACGGGATAGATGGTGTCTTCTTGTGATGTGTTGACAAGCCACAGTAGGTGAAGTTACTTGAAAGTTTTCATAATTCAGCCTGTGGAGGCCATTTCTCCTCTTCCATAATAGCACACAAGATCATTCGGGCCAGGTACTATTGGCCGACACTTTTCTAAGATACGACCACTTGGGTAGCAAAGTGTGAACCTCTTGCTTGCGTGAGTTCGTCGGCAAGCCCAAGTTAGCTGCTTTTCCCCTCAGGCCGGTCGTTGTTGACGAACCATTCAAGCAATGGGGAATTGATTTTATCGGCGCACTCAATCCCCAATCGAGTGCTGGACATAGTTATGTCCTAACAGCAACAGATTACTTCACCAAGTGGGTGGAAGCCATACCTGTCAAACATGCCACTTCCGAAGTTGTTTGCAGTTTCATCAAAGAAAATATCATTGTCAGGTTTGGCATTCCAAACAAGATTGTTGCTGATAATGCTTCTAACTTCTCTTCACGGGAAGTTATTAGTTTTTGCTATGAATATGGGATAACTTTAGCTCACGCCTCAGATTATTACCCTTAGGGAAATGGTCAAGCAGAATCCAGTAACAAAAACTTGGTGACCATCATACGAAAGCTGGTGGATGAGAATCAATGAATGTGGCACAAGTCCTTATACGATGCCTTGTGGGCAGATCACATTACTCCCAAGAGATCTCTCGGTATGTCACCTTTTCAAGTGTTATATGGCACCGATGCCGAGCTTCCCATTTCTGCTGAACTCCCTGCTCTGCGTTTGGCACGGGCAATCGAAGATGAAACTTTTCAAAATTCCCTTGAAAAAAGGATCATGTATCTAGTAGAGCTCGAGGAAAAGAGAATAAGGGTGGTCGACAAGATCACCGAGCATCAAAATCAGGTCAAAAGATTGTTCGATAAAAAAGCTAAGCCAAGAGAATTCCAGGTGGGAGACCTCGTCCTTTTGTGGGACAAACGAAGAGAGCCGAAAGGTATGCACGGAAAATTTGATTCCCTATGGAGAGGGCCCTTCAAGATCAAGCAGCTCAACGGAGAGAATAGTTTCTATCTCTCGTATCTGGATGGAACTGATCTCCCGCTTCCCTATAGTGGGCAACATCTGAAAATCTTCAGGAAGTAGAGCTTACTCTCTTCTTTGTATAGTTTACTTCAGTTGTGTGTTTGTTTTTGTCGTGTGTTTGCTTTTTCTGGTTGTGTGTTTCCCTTTTCGGTCGCCCTTGTTTTTGACTCTGTAACCCAATGGATAGGCACGTGAGATCTAGGATTCTCTACCCCTGAGGTCCGCTCAGAGATAGTCCCCAGAAAGAGCCAGCTGTTATCCCGTAAAATTGGCAAGGGCAATTTTACTAGATAACCTACCAAAAATTTTGTTCCGGTCCCTCGTCAGGGACCCCTTGCGTTCGGAACGTTGCAAAATCCCTTCCCGGAAATCTAGTTTTCCGAACTTAGCCATTTTTTTGGTCTTTTTGGTCAGCGCACATAATGACTATGCAACATCAAGTTTTGATGCACCCCCTTTAAATCCTTTGGCGCATGCTTTCTTGTGTCAACAGGTGTTTTGGTGCGCCTCACTATGTTGAGTCTTCCTTGCATGTGCCAAGGCGCATGCGCCTCCATGTTATAAAACATTTGTTGCGCCACTTTTTGGTGCGCCTAGGGCACACATATTCCTCTGTCAACATCACTTTCGGTGCGCAAGGCACATATAACTTTGTGTTGACAAACTTTTGGTGCGCCACAGGGCACATGCTTTCTAGTGTCGACAATGCTTTTCATGCGCCACTTAAAAAGTTGGTGGCGCATTTATTACTACCTCACCTATATATAGGCGCGTCTACACTGTCATTGTCATCACACACAATCACGTGATTATTTTTCTCTACCTGTCAACGCACCAGCCCTGTCGCTTTCGAATCTTTTCGTGGACCCGTTTGCACACTTCTCCACTATTTATCCTAGTAAGAGGTCCTCTTCTTTGTGCACTTTGTGTTTGTGGTTTTTGGCTGCTTGTTGGTATGGATTGGATTGGAAAGACTGTGAAATCATGAACTCCCCCCTTCCTTTTGTCTTTTCCATTCTTCCACATATTCTTCCCCCTCTTTCCAGATCTGCTGGTAGAGGAAACTCTGTCCTTAAAATGATTCTCTTTTAAAACTTCTTCATAACCCAAAATGACCCTAAAAGGAGCTTAACCACATATAAAACCCCTCGAGAAAGAATCATGGTTTGAAAAAAGAAACTGTAATTTTTTCTCCTTTGGCGCATCTATCGCACCTGCTGCATGAAGAATGATATTCGCGATCTGTCACCCCAGTTACACGCGCCACGCTTGATGGCGCATTTCCTCCTGTTACATGATGAAAAGTTGCGCCCTCATGGCGCACTTCCTTTGCTTGTTGCAAATGCTTTCCTTGCGCCCCCTCACAGGCACACAAACTCATTTTTGCATCGCAAAACATGCCCTTTGGCGCACCACCATCTATGCGTATGCACACACCCATTAAATATGCGCCAAGTGCAAAACTGAAAATAGCACAGCGCATCCATCATCATTACAATAACATCATGTTATGCAGACCTTCCATGCGCCATGCCAAGTTCCCTTATGGCGCATGAAAAAATGATGTAACATGCACAAATTCTATGCCCTTTGGCGCATCCTACACCCATGTAACATGAAAATTCATGCGCCCTTATAAAAGCATACATATGGTGCGCGGCGCACTTGTTGCTTACAACAAAAAGTAATGTAATTTCCATGCGCCATGTGCCTTTTGGCGCTGATTTATCCCTATAGCATCCCTTTCCTGTGCGCCTTATTATTTAGCCCTACAACTGCCATGCGCCCTACGCCCGAGGCCTTAGGCCTTAAAATTGCTAACTCTTTCTTCTGTCAGCATTTCAATGGAAAATCAAACCGATAACATGACCTTCCTGCATTGTGTTTCGCTTCTTCTCCTTGCAGATCAGCAATCGAGTTCGGAGTTACATATGTCAACATCAAGCAAGAAACCTACCAAATCTAAAGGCAAGGCCAAGCTCACGAAAGAAGAAATGAAGTATAAATATCGGAGGTCGGGATGCCCGAGTCCCAGCAGAGTGACCTGACGTCAGATATCAAAGACTCGGAACTTGGACATATTGATATGGAGGAGTTCCGACCGAACCAAAAAGGTCACACGAAGTCCATGGATGGAACAAATTGTTCTAACGATGTCTCCAGGGTTGCTTACTCCTTCTTTCACCTTAAGGAAGGTTGAAGAAACCATTCAGATCTTCAAGGAGATCGTTTCGCAAGGGTTGGGGCTAGAGGTCACTTTTGATGCAGAATCCATCAATAACCTGCCTGTCGGGACTTCATCGGGTTCTTAATAGAAGCAGAGAATGAATATTCCAAACTCCCAGAGAAGCTCACAGACGAGCGGGAGACTTGCGAGGCTATCACTGAGCGACACAAGGATCCTTCCCAGGATCAACTAGAGCCCATGATCAGCAAGTTCATGGAATACCGTGCCCAATTCCACATCTCGTCACCTGAGCAAGAAGCAGGATCCCCCCTTTCAGCCGCGGGATGACGACGATGAATAATTTCTCTCTCTTCTTCGACTTTCTTTTTGTAAATGTCTAAAGTATGTTGGCACAAATGATGACATCATCCATGTTGCACCATGGGATGATGTCATCCATCAAGTTGTCAAAAGTCAACATGACTTTGAGATATTTTGTAGATATTATGTAAATAGGTGGTTGGTTCCTTTTTGCCTTCCTTCTTCTCCTTCTTCTATAAATACTCGAATACTTGTTGTATTCGGGGTGAATACTTTTCAGATGAGAAATAGAAGTAAGAAGAAGATTTTGAACTCTTTGTAACAGAAACAAACATTAAATACAATATATTTAGACTTTGTGCTGAATACATGTGTTTTAATATCAGATCTTTCTTATGTTAGATTTGTGTGATTGTTCTGTTGGATTTGCTTCTACTTTGTTGTCATTTATTCATCAGTATTGCTTTATCCGTCTATGCAAGTAGGTTTGGCTCTGTTTACTACCAACCCAAACCATAGACCCTTTGACCCTTCTACTTTGGAATTCATTTCTTTTCTCCCTTCGGATCTGATCTTTCCTCCGTCTCCCCCTTCGTTCCTTTCTTTCCGCAGTTGGAAACACCCCTACTGGGATGAGATCCCAAACCCCCGAAGGCAGAATATTGTGAGACTTGCACAGATTCCTGCTGGTAGAATAGCAATAAACCAGTTTCACTTTGCTAACTCAAAGAGGGGCTATGCCTTGCACACTGTTGACTCGTTTATCCATAAATCTACCCAAGCGATAGATTTTTGAGCCAACAATATTTCAATAGGATCTCGACAACTATATATTTGTTAGTGAAATAAATCGTTGTAGTGCAAATTATTGGTTTTCACCAACATTCATGGGGCTAAACCCCTCATTCTTGGGTATAGGAGGCTCTCATTTTGAATGTAAACTATGTAAAATTGTGGGGTGGTTATTAAGCCGAGGATCACACATGAATACTCTACTAAACCTATTGAAAAAAAACTTGTACAATATACAAGGGAGGAATTTACCGTAACGAGAGGTAAAGAGGATTAGAAGAAATATGGAGAGAGGGTTAATGTTTTGATTAGATTTATATAATTCACATGCATTTATTATATTAGATCCACATTAAATGATAAGAACACAACAAGAAAATCAATAGTAAGATCAACAAATTGAGACACAAAGTTCTATGAATTCATTGATCAAAGACACACAATTATTCTTTGGTTATATAAGATCACATGCTTATAAATTTGGAGAGTAGAGATGATAAAGAACATAGATAGATAAATAAGGGAAATGCAAAATTGATTACTTTATGTAGTAGTGAAATTCAAAAACTTACAAAAATCAACAATATCCAACCCTTGGGAATGGAGAAGGCTTTACAATTTATAGATTTTGTATTATGAATCTTCATCTTATCTTCACATGACTTTTCACTTTCTCCTATTTTGTGATCTTTAATCTCCTAAGTATGATTTGAAACATTCCATTTTGGAAAAATACAATATTCCATGCCAAAATCGAAGTTTATGACCCTTCAAGTTCCTTTTCTTGGCAAAAATTTGGGAGTTATTGAGAAAATTTACAAAATATTTGGACCAGGTGGTAATCCAAAGAACTCCGAGGAACTTTGGAACACTTCCATCTAGGTTTTCCATCACCGAATAACATTTTTCTTGTTTGGTGGCTTGGGTAGTTAATTGGGTCACCAATGGAACGACAAAATTATTCCCACAATTCCCTAAAAGAATAAAATGTGCGACTTCTAACCTCTCTCCTTCTCTTTAGTCGGTGTTGTGGGATTCCAAAGGAATAATAGAACAATGGAATTTTCCATGGGTTTATATATTTATAAACTTATCTCGATCACATCTTTAGTACTTCCCTTGCTACGTTTGGGACTATGGTGAATCTTTAGAATGGTGGAATTATTCCTATAGTTCAACCATCACCAACTTAACCAAATCTACTCTCTTTAACCCCCCTCATCAGCCAATGTAGATAATCAATGAAGGCAAGGGACATTTGGAATGTTCTGTAAGTACAAGAAGTGCTCGATTCATCAAATTAACCTTATGCTTTTCCGGATGAACCATGACGACCACAGTGGGTTTTTGGGAACCTTGGGAACCTAAGTATTGTTCAAGGGTATCAAAACTTTCCACTTTCACCGCTTCACTATTACTTAGTTCCAAGGAGTTGGATAAGTTGGAGTTTTGGGGAACATGGAAAACTTGAGAACATTTCTAAGAGTTTTGATACGACCTAATTTTTCTGAATTCTCATTCCATTTCGGTGAAAGGCAAGTAAGATGAAGAATAGGTGGAATGCAGGAACTATTCCATGTTGATGTGAGGTATTATGTTTTTCTTATTATACATAGGGTATTTTCCACCTCACAAATGGTGAGTCATATCACTTAGTTGAGGTCATAGGTCATTAGGTGTTATAGGAGGTATATGATAGATTTTTTCATGGAATTTATCATATGTGTTAGTGCGTCATAAAAGAGGTACTAGCCTTTTCCATATCGTCTCCTTTTTCCCTCGAAGAGGTATGATAAGTCCTATATTGGGAGTTATGCAACACTCCTATTTTTACTCTTTTATTTTGATCTATGAGTATGAGTAAACTTGTTTTCCCATATGCATGATTCTTGTTTTTTATTAATCTCGTGTTGATTACTTGGAGCATTTTTCCATCCCATTAGAGTGTAACGTTCTTGATGTGGATAGGTTCTATTTAATCATCAAAGTCCAATATCACATGGTATCAGATCTATGTTATTGGTAAACATGTACTCACATTTGATTTTTTCTAATTACTTACAACTTTGATTTTCTATCACTTCTCATGTAAGTTCATTAATCATTTTATTGATTATACTAATCAAGTTAACATTTTATTGTTGAATTTTTGTGGTTTTTCTTTGTTCTCTTGTAGTTTAGGGGTTTCTATACTAGATTTGGATTGTTGTAACTACATTTTTGGAAAATATCTTTTTGGAGGTATTTATGGTCTTCTAGTTTTGTATTTGGATTAAGGTTCATTTTAAATTTTTCTACTTTCCTAAAATTCCATATCCCTCCTCCTTCCTCCCTACTCAAAATCTTCTCATTTCTCCCAAGATTTGCATGATCTCCTCCCTAACTTAGTGATCTTTTTCCTATCCTCTTCTATCTGAGCTCCTTACTCTCTTACCTAGGCTCTCTCAACAACTCAAGTAAGCTAACTTGAAAGATCCTTAAGCTCATTTTCTCCTCTTTCATTTCTCTTAGCTCCGTCGAGCATGTCTCCCCTCTCTTGGTCATGTTGTTCTTCCTTTTGGGATCATCCCGGTTTCGATTTCTTATCTTGTGCTTCTACCTTGTCATGGGGTGAATTTCTTCCCTACTTGGTCGTGTTGGGGCCCTTATTTCTCAAGATTCTTGTGTTTTTCCCGGCGATATCGGGTTCATTACCCTATGCATACACCCCCGCAAACTTCAACCTTGTTATTTGATCTTCTAACTCGGTGTTGTTCCCATGATCTCACCTTGACTATTATTCTTCCACAAACTCAAGTTATTTTTCTCATTGTGAATTTCCATTTGATACCTCCACCATCTAACCCTCATAATGGATCCACCCTTCCAATCTCACTCCTTATTTTCATGTCCTCCCTCGATTAGGAATCCAACATTTATCCCCTACACCATTTAAAATTCTTGATTGACTGCTGCTACCTAAACCCGACTCACCTGGATGAGTCGAGTCGTGATTTACCTCAATCTCCTCTCTTTTATGCCAAGTGGAACTTCCTCCATTTCCCATCGACCACCTTAAAAAAATCCATCCTATTTAAAACTCTTACCGACCTTTTCTATTTTTAAGACTTGTTTTTAACCTAATTTTTTTATATAACTTAACTTGTCTTAAGTTAAACTTAGGACTAAATAAAAGACATAGCTTATTTATATTAATATAAGGTAGACATTTTTTTAAAGAGAAAGGAAATATATCTTAATCAAGTCATTTAATTTAATTAGAGGTAGTTGAATTTTTAAAATTAAAACCCCTTTATTTATTTTAAATTATTTTTTTATAATTAAATTAATTGGGGAAAATATTTGAAAAACTAGCGTTATTGGATGTTTCTAATTAGTTTCTTGTGAAGGGGTGTATGTTTTCCTTTTGGATGTCCTTTTATGTTTCTGGAGGCATATTGGCTCATTTTAGTCATTTTTTTCTTGTAATAAAACTCTTATTATTGATTGCAAGATAGTGAGCACATCCTTCATCGCCTTGTGGCAAGGGAATTCCTCATGATGTGAGATGTTATTTCTCACACATGACTATTTTTTCTCCCTTCAAGTGTTTTCACCTTGTTTCATGCTTTCTTTCGGTGTTGATTTTATGTGATCGCTCAAAAATTATTGTGGTCTCCACACTTGCACATTTTAATGCCAATTGCAATGTGAGTGGCCAACTATTTCATGATGCACAATCACATCATATTGTAATCAACGCACTAAACTATAAAGTGCCACAAATAGGGAGTGAAAATATTGTTCTAGGTTGTGTGTGTGCTTCCTTTCTTTCTACATTATTTTTCTCTCTCTTCACGATGGATGATGGTGTTGTACCTTTTCTTACGTTATTTAACTTCTTTAAATGGAAATCTAAGATGATAATTAAACTAAGGGGTAAAGGGGTGTACCGTATCACAATGGGAGTGTAAAATGAACCCAATGATGAGAGTGAAAAATATGGGTGGTTTAACTGATGTGACGAAGCCTAAGGTATATTTATATGTTTGTGACTTCCTCTTCCACATTAAGTATTTTGAAACACCCAATGATGCATGGAAAAATTTAGATGATATGTTTGGAAAAGAAGATGGCATGAGATCACGAGTTATAAAATGAACTACTAGGATTAACTCCTAGTAAATTTGATAACCTACAAGCCTTCTTCTCAAAAAAAAAAATCCATACTACATTGATCTTTAAGGAATGTGGAGTCACAAAAAGGATGTCCATTTGATATCGTTGATTCTTTCTAAATTTGGCTCAGAATACTCTTTCTTCATTTCTACCTTCCATGCCATAAAAGAAGCTTTAGGGACTACTTGGAAGATGCCCTCATTTGACAACTTTTTATCCCAGCTCATTCGATAACATGATAAGTCAATGTTAATAGGAGAAATTAAATCCAATTCACGTGCCCTTGTAGCAATTACTAATAAGGAAAATGGAAATAAATAGGAAAATAATAAAGAGAAAAATACTAATTGAATAAGGTAACCAAGACCAACCAAAACCACCACGAATGCTTCTACTTCTAAGCTTAAAGTGAAGAAGGAAAAGTGTAATTGTTCCTATTGTAAGAATATTGTACATGAGGAGCATCAATGTATGAGAAAAAAATAGATTACTTAACTCATTTACTTGATAAAATAATATAGGTGTTCCCAAATCTATCAAACAAAATGCTCTCAAACTCTAAGTCTTCCAAAGTAAAAAGTCTAAATCGAGTAGAAGAAACAAAAATCCTTGTAGCTAGAGTTTCTCCTTCATCAACGTGGATCATAAGATCCAATGCCTTAGACCTCATAAATTCTTCACATGTTGAATTTTCCAGCATTGAAGTATGTGGCATGTCCCAAATCACTTTGGGTGATGATACTTTGGTGTTAGTTTCCGGTAGTGGATCGGTAGAAGTAGATGGTGGAATATTTAGCATTTTTTGAGTGTTCCCTATCTCTCTACCAATCTCCTATTGGTTTATCAAATCACTCATCTTGGTAAAGGAATGTGAGTGGAATTTAATCTTAAATCAGTGATTATTCATGAGATTCACAGTGAGTCTACAAAGGGCTGAGGGAAAGGTGGATCATCGGTCATGATTGTATGCCTTCTCTCACTTTACTTCTAATTGATACCCACTTCTTTACTCACTCATGTAATGAGATTAGCAAGATTTGGCATGATAATTTTGGTCATCTTAACTATATTTACCTTGAACAATTGAGCCAAAATGAAATGATTGGTGGGTTACCCTATGCCAAATTTTTGAAGGGTCTTTGTGAGGGTTATGCCCTTGGAAAGCACCCTGAAGAAAGTTTTAACAAAGGAAAATCCTTTAGAGCTTATCTTTACTTGGAACTTGTTCATAATTATATTTAAGGACCATTCCCATCTCTTTTGTTTACTAGATATCTCTAAATTCTCACCTCCATTGATGATTTTTCACACTACACTTGGGTTTTTTATCAAACATAAAACTAAAGTCTTCGATAACCTTTGATACTTTAAGGATCTTGGTGAGAAACAATCTAAAAGATCTATTAAGGTTATTCAAATTGAAAATAGAGGTGAATATGTGAACAAGTTCATTTATTTTTGTACCTCGAAGGGATTTCTTTACAACATACATTTTCTTACATCCCTTCACAAAATGGAGTTGTGGAATGAAAGAATCAAATTCTTAAGGATATGACCACTTATATGGTCCACTCTAAATTCCTTCCTCCATAGTATTGGGCCAAATCCATGAACTGTGCTTGCTAAATTTAGAATCGTGTTCCACACAAGGTAGTAAAAGGGATGATGCCCTTTGAGGCCTAATTTGGATGCAAACTTGATGTCAATCACTTTTACATATTTGGATCAACTATTATGGCTTGGATTCTCAAAAAGAGACATAAATCCTTGGAACCACAGTCCATACCTTATTTTGTAGGCTATTCCAATGGTTTTAAGGACTATAGACTATTAAAACCTAACACTCATCAACTTTATATTAAGATAAGTGTGAAGTGTGATGAGTCATCTTCGACTTCCACTTCTCCACTTGTTGAGGTCATTATGCCCCTCTCTAATTCTGATTATGATTATTTTGATGATGATATTATTGAGCCTCCTCCTCCTTATCCTATTGGTCCTTCTATTCTTCATGATTTAAGGTCTTCTAATTCTTATAGTAGTGATGATGAGGACTATGTCTCATCTCACTTGAGTGAGGAATCTATAGATGTTGAGCCTCAATCTCCTCCCATTCATTTTGGGATAGAGAAACATTACAGAGTGTTAAATATTTGATAGGGGATCCTTCAAATGATACATACTCATTTAAATTCCATTGAACTCCATGTTTTATTTTCCTCTACTTTCGACCCTCATTCTTTCTGGGGCTTCTGGGATTCTTGAGTTGGGTTTTTCCGTAGATGAGAGAGTATTCCTCACTCATGAAGAATAATACTTAGGATATCACCCATCTTCTAAAATTAATAAATATTGTTTGGTGTAATTGGGTGTACCAAAAAAAGTATGGTGCTGATGGGAACGTCAAGAAGTATAAAGAATGAATTTTAGCTAAGGGTTTATCCTGTAGCTAAGGTTGATTATTTAGAGACCTTTTCTTTTGTTGCGAAGATGACTTCCATTCTAATGACCCTCACCATCAATTCCAAAAACATGTGGTAATTCATTCAAATGGATGTTAAGAGTACCTTCCTTCATGGGGACTTAGAGGAAGATATCTATATTGAACAACCTTCGGTTATCTCCATGATCCCTTCCTCATTTGAAAGTTACAAAAGTATCTTTATGGCCTTAAAAATCCCCTTGAGCTTGGTATGTTAATATTGACTCCATTCACCTCACATCAAGGTTCATTAGGTATCACTATGACCCTAATGTTTATATTTTGAGGCAAGATGACTCCATGCCTATCATTTTTTCTATATGTTGATGACTTGTTAATCACGGGTAGATTTTCCTCAATCATTGATTATGTGAAGACTTCCTTATCAAACAAGTTCTTCATGTATGAATTAGGTTTGCTTCACTACTTTCTTAGGATATATATTACCCAATCTAACTTAGGAATTATGATTACACACCCTAAGTACATGTTTAATTTACTAGCTAGGTTTTGTACGTCCGATTGTAATCCATCTCTTACTCCCTTATTTTTTGTGGTTAAGTTAGTTGTTGATTTCTCCACTCCCTCGGTCAATGATGTCCTTTATCATCATTTGTTGGGGATATTGATCTATCCGACTCACACTCATTTGGATCTTTCATATGTTGTTAGGATCATGTCCAAATTTATGCAGGAGCCTCACGAGCTGCATTGAGGGACATAGATTGATTTGGTTGGATTTGTAAATTCTAATTGGCTCGGTAATCTAGATCATCAAAAATATACCTCGTGCTATAGTTTCTCTCTTGCTTGAGGTCATGTTAGTTAGTTGAGAAAGAATCAAAATGTGATTGTGATATCTTTTACAGCGGTAGAATATAGGGGAATAGTCAACATGGCCACGGAACTTTTTAGTTATAAGGGATTCTGATACACTTTTGTATCATTTTGATTAATAAGATATTATATTATATTAAGTAAAATTATATAAGATAATTCATAAAAAAACATGAGGTATGGAAGCATACCCCAAAACCCAAAGTTCAAACTAGGCAAAAAAATTCGGGAATATAACCAATTACAAAACATCGAGAGAAGAGAAGGCAAGGAAGTTAAGTCCCCACTACAAATTGTTGTCATGTAGGGGGTGGTGTTGATGATGAGAACAAGATCCAAGTAGGCATTTTCCACTATTTGACATGTCCCAACCAAAGACGGGATAACTTCCTTCTTTAAGTATCTTCAAAAGTGGCCCGAGAGGACAAGATAGCAAGAGACAACCCGGGAAACTTGTCAGTGGAGGCTAGAGGATCCAACCATACCGAGAGCACATCTTGGGGGAAGCTAAAGAGCCCTCAAATGAAATGCTAGTGGTGGCATGGGGTATCATAACCTAGGTGGCAGGATAAAGGAAGAGGGGAGAATCTCCTCCGTGGAGGCTAGGCTTGTGAGGGTACCAAAGGACTCGAATGAATAACTAGCATTATGAGAGGCTCAAAACCACCACCTTTGGGACAACTAATGGTACTGTCGACACTAAAATTTTCCTCCGTAATTTCTATTTCATTAATGTATATATTAGGAATAGGATGTTGTTAAGTATAATTAGTAGTAGCGTCTAATAGAAGATAACAACGCTGCAGATGCGCCTTATCGCCAATAATGTATAGTACGGTAATAGTTTAAAGTACAATAAGAATGTTTTGGTAAAAGTAAATATTTATCGTAAGTGGTCCGGTAATGTTAAAATGTCAAAGTTGGGGTAAGTAGAGAAGGAGGGTCTACATGATTAGGAATTAGAAATATTATATTGGTAATAAGGACAAGGAGTGAGGTCATAAATATTTTATATATTTTATTTGTAAAAAGTCTAAAAATGTGGAACCCATGTGAAATGATAAGGTTTATCTTATCTTAAAAGATAAGCTTACATGTATATATAAGAGTTAATGTATGGAATATGATTCTTCGAGTGGATTTCTTATCCTATCTTAGAGATAAGATGGATAAGCCTAGAAGTCTATAAATAAAGAGGCCACCCCCCTCATTTAGCATAGAAGGAAGTAGTGAGAAATATTGTATGAGTAAGTGTGTAAAGGAAGCCATCATTTTGAAGGTGTGTTAAAGAAGCCATTAAGAAGTGTAATTGTGAAGTTTCTCCCATAGTTATTGTTGGAAGGCAAGTGAAGTCAATAACACTTGAAGTACCTCATGGGTGAGATTGTAAAAATTTCATGTTAATATTATAATTTACTCTGATATTTTAGATTTATCATCGTTCCTTCTTATCATAGTCTATCGTATCCTTGTGTTATGTTTGTTGTTGTGTTTCCAGATTACATCCACCAAACTAAAAGCTATGCATTAGTAAATAATCATAGCACGAGGAGTTCCCGGTGAAGAATTATCATAGTGCCGGATTGGTGATGACATTTTGGTTCCATTGCTGGGACCATTCCTCGTTGGTGGATTTTCTGGAGAGATATTCCTACTTAGTCAGAAATCATTTGGAGGGTAACCTTGTTTTTACTATGCATAGTAGTTACCATAGTAAAGTCACTTTTTGGGCTTGAACTTTCGTGAATAGTATTTATCGTAGTAAAGTCACTTTTACCGTGAATAGTATTTATTGCGAATAGTATTTCACTTAACTTCACTTTTACTGTGTGAATAGTGTTTACCACGAAAAGTCAATTTTACCATGATAAGTCAAGTTTTACCATAGTTTACCATGGTCATTTCTATTTTATTGTAGAAAGGTGTAAAGTCACTTTCTATTATAGTGATTCCAATTATTGTGCACATAAGTCTTGTTGATTGTACTTGTGGGTTGGTATTTCATGGTGGTTACTTTTGAAAATGGGGAAGATTCCTATTTTTTCAGCCCAATCTAATGAAGATGCTTCCTCTTTCATTCAAGAGTTTAAATGATCTTGTATTTGTAATGGCCTTATAAGAAGGGAACAATGGACTGAATTTTTTCCTACCTTTTTGGATGGTTCAGCACTTAGGTGGTTTGAAACACTAGGTGAAAATGTAAAAAACTCATGGGATTTATTAACTGAAAGTTTTCTTGAAGAATTTGGTGAGCAACAGAAATATGCAGATCTCATGATCGAGATCACAAAGCTAGCCCAAGGAGAGAAGGAGAAGATAAGAGATTATCATGCTCGTGTTCTAGAGCTAAGGAGGAAGCTCGATGCCTAGATCCGGAAGGAAGGATTAGCGGATGGGTTGATGAATGGCATGGATAATCTCCTCTGTAAGCACTTCATTCTTGGGATGAAGCCAGAGATCAGACAACGAGTGAAGTATGACCACCCAGCTACCATTGAACAAGCAAAGGAGATTGCAAGAAGGCAAGAAGAAAGCATGGAAGAGGAGCCCAAAGAAATTGTTGCTAAAGTAGAGCCTACACCAGCACCTTTGGTTCAAAATCCACAACCACTCTCGGTGAGCACAAATCTTTCTCCTAGTACATCTACTGAGTATGAAGATCTACTCAAGAAGATGGGTCAGTTAACTATTAATCTTCTTCAAGGAAAAGAATTTAGTTCTCAGGGAGGAGATAGAGGTCCAAAAAGAAATATTTCTAAAGTTATATGTTATGGTTGTTATAAAAAGGGTCATTATAAGTATAATTGTCCCAGATAGAGCTTCTACATACGGTACAAGAGATAATGATAAAGGAAAATCACCTGTGAATTCTTTTGATGTAGTAGATAAGAGCATAAATAATGAAGTAGATGTTTTTATAACAAAAAGAAAAAAAGAAAAAGATAACCAAGATGGAAATGATCCTAAGAAGATGAAAGAAGAAACTAGTAAGAAACATAGGAGAAGAAAGTTGGGTGTGCAGGATTTTCTGATTTCATAGGGACAAGGACCATACTCCATCTTAGAAGATCTATCCAAAAGGCCTGCAAATATTACATATGGTCAACTCTTGGCTATGTCTTCTGAGAAGAGGCGGGAGCTGCGAAGTGGACTCAATACTCGATGAAGGAAGGAGGTTGAGGTTCCTGTTTTGGAAGGCGAGCGGATCCCTACGCTCCACAAGGCGAGGTATTATGTAATGGTATTTCAATTCATGATGTCTTAGTTGATGGAGGTGCTTTACGATTAATGTAATGACCGAGTCATAATGAATATGTTGGGTTTAAAAATTGATCACCCCCTCAACACTTATGTTAAGGTCATTAAATAAGGGAAAAACTAAACCAAAAGGTGTAGTTTCAAATGTGGCAATATCTGTTATGGGTGTTGTATGTGTGGTAGACTTTCAGGTGATGAAAAATGGTACTGTTGCGTACCCAATGTTGTTGGGAAGACCATGGCTAAGGAGAGTTCATGCAAGAAACTATTGGAATGAAGGCTTCATGACACTTGGACGTGGTAGAGAGAGGGTGAAGATAAATGTGATCCCTCGGCATCATAAGGCAAGAACCTGTCAATTCAAGTGATGAAACTGATGATTGGACATCTTCTGATTACTCTAGTACCAGTGA
Organism: Taxus wallichiana var. yunnanensis; assembly: GCA_018340775.1. Classification (NCBI taxonomy): domain Eukaryota; kingdom Viridiplantae; phylum Streptophyta; class Pinopsida; order Cupressales; family Taxaceae; genus Taxus; species Taxus wallichiana. Next base: position 114,901,144 of record CM031241.1, on the reverse strand, counting down.
AGTGGACACCGAAGATGAAGAAAGTGAGGTTGATGTTTCGGTCATGGATATCCTTCCAGTCACACCGACTCATGACCCCATAAAATTATTTGAAGAAGAAATTGATGATCGTCTCCAACAAATAAATATTGGTGATGCTGTGATGGAGAGTGAAAAGGAATCCTACCTCCAGCTCTTTCGAAGGTACATACACATATTCACTTTTGATTACAAGGAACTCCATCAAGTAATTTGGGTAGAACATTCTATTGAGCTGGTAGATGGTGCTAAGCCCATAAAGAAAATGTCATATAGAATGAATCCTAATTTTCCAAGACTATAAAAGAAGAAATAGATAAGTTGCTTGATGCAGGATTCATATTTGCTATGGAGAATTCAGAATGGGTTTCTCCCATTGTGATCTCAATAAAAAAGAATGGGAAGCTACGCATTTGTGTTGATTACAGGAAGCTCAATAAGGCAACAAAGAAGGATCATTACCCTCTTCCATTTTTAGATCAGATCTTGGACAAAGTAGCTGGCCAGGAGTGCTATAGTTTTGCTGATGGATATAGCGGCTACAACCAAGTTCGTATAGCAGAGAAAGATCAGCTGAAGACCACGTTCACCACTCCTTGGGGAACTTTTGCTTATAGAGTTATGCCTTTTGGGTTGTGTAATGCTCGGCAACATTCTAGTGTTTGATGAATAGGGTATTCGAACCCTACATTGGGACCTTCATCGAGTATTTACGGATGATTTTTGCATTTATGGGAGCAAGTTAGACCACCTGCACCAAATAGAGACAACATTTCAAAGGTTAGATGAAGCACAAGCCTCACTAAACCCTACAAAGTGTGTCTTTGGATGTTCTAAAGGCATTTTGTTAGGGCATGTTGTATCCAGAGATGGTATTGGTACTTGATCCTGATAAAGTTTCAAAAATCAAAGAGTTACCATTTCCTATGAATAGAAGTAAGTTGAGATCATTTTTAGGCCATGTGGGTTACTATAGAAGGTTTCATCAAGAATTTCTCAAAGATTGCACACTGACCACTAACCCAGCTTGAAGAAGGATGTTACTTATGAACCGGAAATAAGGCACATGAAGCTTTTGAACAAGCTGAAGGAAGTCCTAGTGTCTTCACTGTTCTAAAGAGTCCAGTTGGAGAAAGTCATTCATTGTGTACATTATTTTTGATGCCTCGAGATGCAAAGCACTAGGAAGTACTCTAAGCCAAAAGGATGAAAATGGGAATGAACATCCAATTTACTTTGGGAGCGAGATAAATGAGTAAAGGTTGAGGTAAATTATACTTGAATCAAAAAGAGGCTCTAGCTATCATTTTTGTTGTAAAGAAAGTTTAAGAATTACTTGCTTGGGGAAAAAAATTCTAGTTGTAATGATCATCAGGCTCTAAAATATATTGTAAATAAGCCTAACCCATCAGGGAGGATAACAAGATGGATAATTTTGCTACAAGAATTTGAATTTGATATTATAGATAGGCCAAGAAAGAAGCATGTCAATGCAGATGCACTCTCTCGAGCCTATGATGGTTTAGGTTCATCTTGTGATGATGATGATTTCCCAGATGCAACATTGTTATCCCTTGACACAATCCCTAGTGAATACATAGATATTTGGAATTATCTGAATGAATTCAAGTTTCTGATGGTGCCAATGCAAAGAATAAGAGGAAGATTACTCAAGCCAATCATCCATATTCTATTCTTGCATGGAGTATTATTTCGAATAGGACCTCGATGGAGCGTACAAGAGGGCGATTGGAATGATCAAGGAAGGAGATGATAGAAGAATTCCAACAATGGTACATGTGGAGGGCACTTCTCTCCTGACAACTTACAGCAAGAAGGATCTTGGATGCAGGTTATCACTGGCCCACTCTTTTTAGAGATTGTTATAATTATTGTAAGACATGTGATATTTGTCAAACACATGGTAACCGTAAGACTTCATCAGCTCCATTATGCCCTATTCTTCCACTTGGTCCCTTTGAAAAGTGGGAATAGATATTGTAGGTCTACTTCCAACTACCCCATGCCAAAATAAGTATATTGTAGTTGCCATAGATTATTTAACCAAGTGGGTTGAAGCTAGGCCATTGAAAACAACTTCCATGGATGAAGTGGCAAGGTTCATATATGAACGCATTGTCACCAGATTTGGTTGCCCATTAGAAATTGTAATAGATCAAGGAAGCCACTTCATTAATGAGGTAGTAGAATCCCTAGTCAATAAATTTTCTATTAAGCACAGGAAGGCAACAACATACAAGCCAAGTACAAATGGACAGTGGAACAAACAAATTTTGTGTTGTGTCAAATTCTAGCAAAAGATGCAGCCTTGCAGGTACATAAGTGGGATAAAAGGATTCATGCAGCATTGTGGGCATATAGGGCAACATCAAAGTCAGCAACAGGATACTCCCCATTTCAGTTGGCTTATGGCATTGATCCAGTTCTTCCTATTGAGTTTGATATTCCCACTGTGAGAGTTATGAAAAATGAAAGGATGGATGAAAGTGATTCAATAAAAGAAAGGTTGGTACATCTTCATTTGCTAGAGGAAATGAGGGAAATAGCGAAGGATACAAGCTATAAGAAGAAAATGAAGCAGAAGGAATACTTTGATCAAAAGATCCATTGGTCTCCATTTCATGTGAATGACTTGGTCCTAGTATATGATTCAAGATACAAAAAAAGACAGAGAAAAATTCTTCCAAAATGGATGGGGCCTTACAAAATAGTAGGCTGTGCATGAAAATGGTACGTCTTGTTGGAGGAATTGGATGGCACCCCATTACTGAAATGGGTCAACCATGACAAGTTGAAGATTTTCCAAGCACTGAATAGTCTACTCAGGACGGAGTAGAAGATAGGAAGGGGGAAGATGTCGACACTAAAATTTTCCTCCGTAATTTCTATTTCATTAATGTATATATTAGGAATAGGATGTTAAGTATAATTAGTAGTAGCATCGATAGAAGATAACGGTATTCTGATAGTACGACGCTTGCCAATAATGTATAGTATAGTTTTAGTTAAAAGTACAATAGGAATGTTGTGGTAAAAAGTAAATATTTGTCGTAAGTGGTCCGGTAATATTAAAATGTCAAAGTTGGGGTAAGTAGAGAAGGAGGGTCTACATGATTAGGAATTAGAAATATTATATTGGTAATAAGGACAAGGAGTGAGGTCATAAATATTTTGTATATTTTATTTGTAAAAAGTCTAAAAATGTGGAACCCATGTGAAATGATAAGGTTTATCTTATCTTAAAAGATAAGCTTACATGTACAGATAAGAGTTAAGGTATGGAATATGATTTGTCAGAGTGGATTTCTTATCCTATCTTAGAGATAAGATGGATAAGCCTAGAAGTCTATAAATAAAGAGGCCACCCCCCTCATTTAGCATAGAAGGAAGTAGTGAGAAATATTGTATGAGTAAGTGTGTAAAGGAAGCCATCATTTTGAAGGTGTGTTAAAGAAGCCATTAAGAAGTGTAATTGTGAAGTTTCTCCCATAGTTATTGTTGGAAGGCAAGTGAAGTCAGTAACACTTGAAGTACCTCATGGGTGAGATTGTAACAATTTCATGTTAATATTATAATTTACTCTGATATTTCAGATTTATCATCGTTCCTTCTTATCATAGTCTATCGTATCCTTGTGTTATGTTTGTTGTTGTGTTTCCAGATTACATCCACCAAACTAAAATCAGGCATTAGTAAATAATCATAAAGACGAGGAGTTCCCGTGAAGAATTATCATAGTGCCGGGATTGGTGATGACAAAGTACCACCTTATGGAGAGAATCGGTGGGGGACGTCGAATCATGAGAAACATTGTAAGGAAAATCACCCCAATAATGGAGGAGTGTTTGCAAATGCTCTACCTTGATTGCCACTTTGTTGGCTTGAACTTGAATGTGCATATACATTTGCGATCATCACAAATTTGTTAAAAATAGATAATTTTGTTTGGTTGTGGTGCTAGATTGCTTCAAAGATAGCATGCTTTATAGTTTGTTTTTACATAAGAATCGCGGCTCGGAATAGTAGTAGGACCGACTTTGGTTGAGCGACCACATCATCACACTGTGCATGGAAGTTTGTGTATGTGTATATAAGCTAGAAAACTAGGGTTAAAAAAGTAGTATTGATGAAGAATGTTAATTCTCCTTGGTTGAAGATGAAGAAGAAGAAAAAGAAGAAAAAGGTTACATGAAGATAGAGCTTCAATGGAGAGAAAATGGATAGAAGGAAATAGTAGGTACATCTGAATGGTGACAAGAGTGTTATGTCTTCTAGTGTATTTCCTTTGTATTATCTTGTCTCAATGTAATGGTTATAATAGTATGCAAATCACTTAGTATTTCATCTTGTAGATCCACATGTTGTTGTGAGATCTTGTATTTTATATCCATGAGATCATGTTGTATTGTTGGTCCATATATATCTAGTATTTTAGCTCATTGATAGATTTTGGATACAGATATAGTATCCTAATATCAGTAGAGCGATTATCTTCTTGTTTGCATGGTGGTTGATGTAGTGATGGAGGAGAGACTTAATTCTTAGTGCACAGATTATGGTTGCACATTGGTAGACCCTTGTGAGAGGTCTTGTTTATAGATTCACATGAGAGCTTGGTTGCATAGTGGGAGATGCAGTAGTTCCTGGTTATGTGATATCTTGTGGTGGTTTGGAGGAATGGTTGTAATGCACTCTTGTAGATCTATTTAGAGATTTAGAGGAGGAGATACTCTTGGAGAGATGCATTTACTCTTGTATGTAAGATTTGGTTGTATTCTTGTTCATTGTAATATATTGATATCTCTATCTTTGGTGGACATAGCCCACATTGGGTGAACCACGAAGACATGGTGTGTTATGTGTGTGTACTTTATTTTGATTTAGATTTTCTAGTTTAAACTTCCACCGTTGTATATTTTGGGGAATTTTTCAGATCTGTAATTTTCTTGATTTGGTTTGTTATTAAATCATAACATTATTCTCAGTAGTTTTGAATTCCCAACAAATTGTTTTTCAGTTTCAACATTAGCAAATAAACAAGATTTCCTTTCTTTCCAAAGATAGAAAAGGATTTCCCCTCTAAAATCATGCCAAATCTAGTAAAATTTGTGTCGCATCCAAGGATTGTCTCCTAAAATAACATGTTGCCAAGTAAAACACTCTAGATGGAAGGGGGAAGAAAAAATGAATCCAATTCCAAGCTTTTTGGGCTTTGAATAAATACCATAAAAATGATACAAGGTTTCTAGATGACCACAAAAAGGTAATTTGGAGGCTGAAACACCAAGGTGAACCAGGGGGACATAAGAGAAAGGCCTTGGTGAAGAACACACCACAGAAAGTGAGAAATTTTTGGTTCCACATAGGAGGACCAAATAACATAAAATCTCTTTTTCTAGATTTATGTTGAGGATCTCAATCCCCACCGAGTATTGAGATTTCCTACCATGGTAAAATGAGGTGAGAGCCAGGCATAACCACATCCAAATTAGTAATTCTTAATAGGGTTTCCACATACCATTTCTAGTTCATCCACCATGGGTAAAACAAAAGAATGACTATTTTTTGGATCATGTGATATGTTACAAAATGAAATGATTTCATTGATAATAGCTCGATCAGAAGATCTAATGTGAAGTGAGCCTTCATCTCATGTAAAGGAAGCCAATATTGAGTGTGTATTCAAAAGAGGTCTTAGATGTGTTATCTCTCAAAAGTACACCCTTGTTGAGAGATGATAGCAGGGGTTCTAAGCTTGCTTTATCTCTCACTTCCATAGATACAATGGAAACACCTTAGGTCTATGGGTATACCTATTTTTGAGGTGAGTCTCTGGTATCAAGGTCGGTTCCTTATTGATGTATCCTAAACTAATTTTTGGGGTTTTGAGGGTAAAAAGATGAAGATGAATATAACTATAATTTAAATGGGATGATACACCAAATTGATTGAGGATTTGACTGAGTACATGCACAATAAAATTGAGAACAAATTACAAATGCACAAACCAATGGTTTTCAACATAATCTTAAGGAAAAACACTTATGTATTGAGGGATAAATCACAACAACACAACAAGTTAAACATGCACACTAAGACTATGCAGAAAATACCAGATTTGTAGCAAGGTAAGATGATTAATTAGGGAATTAACATTCACAAGAATTAATGGAAAGATACACACCACTGCAAATAATTGGAAAGGAAATAACTGGTTCTTATTCAAAGGAAAAACTAGCAAAAATATGCTTCAGCACTCCTATGTCCAAAATTTCTCCTCCCTATGCCTTGCTAGTGCACACAATATATAGAAAAACTTCACCCAACCCCTCCTAAAAATAGACTACAATCTATACTCGCCCATGCATGTTAATTTTACCCCTTTATCATGAATAAATAAAGGAATAAAAATAGACATGTTGATTATAATGAGGCATTAATAGCCTTAGTTACAAAAATACACTCTAGTCAAAGTGCATTTGACTTTATTTTTAAATGCAATTAAAATACTTGGGTGAATAGTTTTGGATAATATTAGCCACTTTCTTTTTGTTCAAGTATTCTCCAATGTGCATGCAAATTTTTCTTCTTGCTACTAATGTGAAACCTATTTTTTCTTCTTGTGATGGCATGCAAAAATACACTCATGTGCAAACATAGATAATGCTTTTGTTTCAATACTTAAAAAATAATTTACCCTCACTTTGTTGGGTCCACTGTGCACATGCGAGATATAATTCCTTTATCTTCAATTTGAAGGATTAAAATAATCAATACCTTCTTTCATGCTTTTACACTGATATGAAATCTGAAATTTGTCTTATTCCCCTCATTATGTGCTTGATCCTCATGGAAAGGGTGCATGGGCCTCATTATTCATGTTGTTTGATTCACCAAGGTTTTGCTCCACCAATGTGTTTTGATTCTTATGCATCACTAAGTAAAATAAGGTCATGGACCTTTATTATTTGATTGGCCCCATGCATATTCTCAAAGCACACTATAGTGTGGACCAAAGTCAAATATACTAATCATGTTTGGTCCTTTGATTTTTACATGGCATAAGAACTATGGTCAAAAATCATGATTTTAATGGGAATATTTTCCCCCTCACGATGAGACTCGTGACCCATCATATGATTATCGGTGAATATTTAACTTGAGTAGAATTAGGGTTTCTTATGCTTAGAACAAATGTACAAATTTAAACCTTCGGGTTGAGTTATACGCATATTTGTCTTTAACAGCTTGTTGTCTTTAAAGGGGAAGCTTTGTATTCCTTGTTTGGCCCACCATTCTATCTTAACAAATATCTTATTGGGATATTGGTTGCATTGTGATGTGAAACTATGGCTCGTTTAGCTCTAAAAATTTGTATTCTTTATATTTGAGGACCTCTGCAAGTCTGAAATCTGAATTGTATGGCTGACTCGTATGATTGTAGCTGAAATATGAATATGAAAATATTGAATTTCTCTTACTAGAAACCTATTCATGGAAATTATTCCGAGAAGTTACTTTTACATGATGGTAAAGGTGTATTTCATGTTGTCCTTGGACCGATCATTTGTAGCCACATTAGTTCTCTCTTAGAAATGCTTTACTTTGTGCATGTTTCATTATTGACATATTGATTTGTTCACATGGAATAGTAAGCTTAGTTCATTGTATTTATCTCTACATCGAATGATTTCCCATTTTAGAGATTTGATTTTCCTTTGATGATGTTTGTTGCCACAACATCCAAAACTATCATAACTCCTATGTACTGGTTTGGTGAGGAGACCAAAATGTGATAGCTTGGTTTGCATGCTTTTAGATCACTTTATATTTGTACAACGCAATATGGCAGCCTCCTAAATCAGATAAATTTATTCTTTTTCCTTTATTGCACCATTAATCTCTAGATAACTCAATTGTCTTGTTTAGCTCTTGAGCTAAGAGTATTCGTTGCTATAAGTCTTCATCCGAAGCTGATTTGCATATCCGGAGATTGGTACCTTTTCAAAATTAAGCAAATCTTTTTGGATGCCTTCTCTTGATATTTGATTAAACTATGTATACTCATTTTAATTGTGCATATGATTCAATGCTTGTTTCAAACTTGATTCTTTTTCGCTGCACCTAGAAACTTGTAAGCAAAGTAAGCATATGTGTCATGATATTGTAAATTCACTTGAAGAATTCAAATTGTGTTAAAATATTTCAATGCTCCTGGCCCTTTCTTTTAATTCATTGCACTTGATCAATATTCCATGCATTATTCATTTGTTGAAAATTACTATCTCAAATTTCTGAAATCATAGTTTGATAGCTTCTTTAAAATAAGAAACCAAGTTTTATTACATGAATGTAATTTTCCCCTTTTGTGTGGCTAATATTTTCTCCACAATGAACTATTGTTAGCTCCTTGAATGTGTGGTTCATTCATTTCCATTATTTCAAGATGAAGGCATAAGATGTTATGAAGCACTATTTTGTTATTGATCACCATGAATTGTTTGTTCGAGATATAATTTATGAAATATGAACCTCCTTGCTAATCATTCAAGAAATTGAAATAATAGTTATAATCTTCCATGAAACATATTTTGTGCTCTACAACTCTTCATTGCTTCATTTGTATGGTTGTGACTTTGCATTTTTGAGTTGTGAATCTCGGTTTATGTTGATCCACCCGAAATATGAGCATTTCTTTCTTTGTTAAATGCATTATGTTTTCTATTATAATCCCTTCATTGTATAATGAAAGAAAGTATGCAATACCTTGATTGCATGATCATTTTTATGTTGTAGGAGAACTAAAATCTATAGATATAGATGCAGTTTTGACTATAGATGTTATTGCTTGAGTTTCTAGAATTGCTTGATAACTAAAGCTTGTACTTTGTAATTTGCACCTAAAACTCATAATTTGTAGTGGCATTTCTTAAGTCTTTCACTTTGATAATTAGAGGTGTATTTCTCATTGGATGACTAGAGCTAAAAAAATTATGAGCTTATTTCTATAGTTGACTCGGTTTCATCAACAACTGTAATTTGCATGATTATCCATTCCTAATTTTTTTTGCACAATATGGATTGCATTCTTTCTTGATGATCTTGTTTTATATCTTTTTGAACTAGCCTCAATGTGTGCTATAGAAATTGATGTTGTTACCTATTTATTCTTTCTTGAAATTTCTCTCTGAAACCGCATCCTTTTAATTCCACAACATTTGAATTCAAGCTCACTTTAAGAAAATATGTTTGTTTAAATCTATGAGTACAATGGACATAGAAATCCGGATCTATAACATAATTTTCCCTTCTCTTTCAGGTACAAAGGCAACAACTGGAGAAGATGGTGAAGAGGAGCATCGAAGACAACTAGAAACCAACCGGGAGAGTCCATCCGAGGAGATGAGCTAAGAATAGGATTTTCACTTCAGTTAACTATAAGAGGTCTATAGATAGCACACTTGCATGTGTGGCTATGCCTATAAATGGTGCATGGCTATTAATAGCATGTGGCCTATTTTTGGAATAGATAAGTGGTGAAGGGCAAGTCCCCACCCTATATATATGATGTGAATATACATAGAGATAGATATATATATGTGATGTGTATATATATATATATATATGTATGGAGATATATAGATATATGCGCATATGATTGGATTATTGTATCAGATCCATGCGCGCATTGGTATAGATTTCCATTATTGTAAGGAGCTTTGTGTTTATTAATAGATGGAAGATATTGGCTAAACCTAAGTGTCATTCCTGTGTGTAATTGAGTAGTGCATGTTCTTGATTCAATCATGATTATTGTTTAAGCTTGTTCTTTCATAAATCTGAATATGGCATGCATTGTAGAATGATGGATTAGTTATGGATCTATATGTTTCTTCCTTCATCATCATGTAACATCCTACTATAAAACCCTAAAGAGGGACTTGGTACCTTTGCGCATGCTTTGAGTGAGCACTCAGTCTAGGCTGAGTGATGTGCCAGCACGTGTCTAGGGTGTTATCTAGTAAATTCTAGGCTACATCATTGGTTCCATTGCCGGGACCTCTTTTTCAGTTGTTTTTAGGATGGTTCATGATGAAGATGTACCGGTTAACTCTAGCAAGTATTGAGGAGTGGATACATGATCTTGGAGGAAGAATATGCATGATGGTTCAGTAGTGGATCTGAGTTTAACACATGCACACACTTGGGTAGAACATAATCATATGATAACTTATATGAGAGATTTTTCACCATCTTTCCAGTAGAATTATACGAGTGGCTTATTACTTATGCATCTAAGTGGAATTAGAGGTATCACACACTTGTCTAGACACAGGAAGAATTTCAGGCCCTTTATGATGTTGATTTGATCTGGACTCATGCATTGTGGATACGTGGTTTCATGGTGTTCTAAATAGTTATATTTTGGAATATTCAATTTCAACGTATTCTTTCCTGAGAGGTAGCTGAATTCCATTTTTGTGGTATCCAAGAGGAGCATATTTGTAGGTATTCCACTAGCGATCAAGATCTTGATGGTAACTTTGAACCTAGAGAGTAAATCGATGGCTAACTAAACTTCACCACGCGCGAGGGAAGGAAAAAGTTTGGTGAAATATGGCATACCTAGTGGAAGAGAGAGAGAGGAAAGGTGGCTTAAGTATAATGAGGCATGTGAGAGGGAGATAGAGAAGTAATGTTCCATTGTAGAAAGTATGGCATTGAGGAGAGAGATGGCTCATGAAGGATTTACAGCTCACGTAGAAGACATGGAGCCAGAGCATCAGGAACTCCCCATCTTGGAAAACATGATAGAGATCCCCCTTGGCCTCACACAAAAGTGTGCCACCAAAAAGACTACCTTGGGCCATGGGCACGCATCTTAATCCACCTAGTGACCTAGCCCTTGTGCTTGGTTTTCCAGTATCTAGTATGACAAAGTAACCAACAAGCTAACTTGGGAAGTAGGAGAGCAGGAGTAAGTCAGGGAGCAAGTACATCAATGGTAGGATAGATGACTTCAATGATATTTGGAGGAACATTTTTAGGTGCATCATCCACATAGAAACGTGAGCAGTGTAAATGTTGGATTCACCTCTGAAGTGGAACTACCTCACAGACTATAGGGGTTCAATATAGTACTACTTGTCGAGCACATGGGAGTACATCTACAGTCCTATTCCAGCTACAGGTGGAGGATCAGGAGGTATAGGTGGTTCTAGTTCTAGTGGATCTAGTGGTTCTGGAGGTAGAGGGAAATACAGGAGGTTCTAGATCAGGTGGTCAAGGCCCAAACAACCACAAATATTTATATGGAGATGTCTCTTCATCTTAGAGTATAGAGGCATAGAGGATGTTGTTGAAACATGTGCATATGTGTGAAATCTTGTGGCATGCTAAAGGGATCATGATTTGAGCGTGAAAGGAAAGTCAATTTTCTACTACATTACAGGGATGTGCACACAGCTGGTATAGGAAGTTTGACCCTGATCAAACTTGCATGTGGATTATGCAACGCATTGAAGGATGCTTTCTTGAAAGAGTTCCATATCCCTGAGTTTGAGTAGAAGAGTATAAGTGCACTCAAGGATATCAAGCAAGGCACTACTGAGAGTGTATGTGAGTATGATGCCCATTTTAAGACACTTCTATCTAAGCTATCTTATGATATTCACACAAGCCAACATGCACAATGGTTTGTTGGAGGATTGATTACACCATTTAGAAGAGCGTTGTCACATAAGACATACATTGATCTCACGCATGAAGCACTGGAAGTAGCTTTGCATGCTGAGGTAGTTGGGAGCATTGACATTGGCATTAGTCCATTCTTAGAGGCATAGATTACAGCTATGGCAAAAAGTAGTTAGAGAAGCTATCAAAGAAATTCAGCCCATGAAATGCACTCAGAATTTGGTGTATAGATTGTGAAGTGGAAGGTCACACCAAGGATAGTTTCCCTCACAGATCTATACGCTCATTACTATTGGATTGTGAGATCTATCATTTGAATCATGATGCTAGTCATTGTCCTTTGTTATATACATGCATGATAAGGAAGAATGTATCCTACTTTTACAAAATTTATAGGTCCACGACCCATGATACTAAAGATTTTTGGTTGATTGGTCAGATCCAGGATGCTATAGACATTGGGGTATGATAGACAAGTGTAATAGATAATTCTAAGGGTAAGAATGAGCACCAGATCGGGATCATAATCAAACGCACTATGATAGAATGAGGGGTTTTGAAGGAGGTCATGGAAGGGGACATGGATATCATGGTGGATATGGAGGATGAGGCCATGGTGGAGGAAGAGGTGAGTTCCCTCATGGAACATGTTATACGTGTGGATCTCTTGACCACTATAGGCATGAATGTCCTCAGAATATTACATGTTCTTTCTATGGAAAGAACCATAGCTATGAAGAGTGCCCAAGACTTATATGAGCATCTGAGTAAGCAACATAAGCAAGAAAACAAAGGCATCGGGATGGTTAGAATCCAGCATGGTAGAAGATCAGTGGATGCCCAAGATAGCACCAGGACCTGAGGCATTAACAATGAAGATTACTACACAAGCTGAAGTGGCACACACAGAGAGGCATTACACCAAAAGCCTACGATCACCAAGGAGGAGGTTTTGCATGCAAGGTACCCAGATCCTTCTCATCGAAGGAAGTTTACCAGAGATACCATGGAAGTGCTAAGGAATCTTCAGGGTGAGATACAATACCTTAAAGAGCAGTAGAAGAAAGCATCAGAGATAGTCCAAACTGATATCGATGATCTGAGAGAAGTGTGCAAAATGTTGCACCAGGAGAACATCATTCCACTATTAGGAAGTTGGTTAAAAGGGAACACTCCACACACAAGTATTGAGACCGGATGGATGGATCCTGCATGCAAATCTTCCCCTAATAGCATTGACTATGACAAAGAAATTACTCTTGAATGTTGTTGTAGATGGATGGTTGTTGAGCAATATTTTGATTGATACATGGTGCGTGGAAGTAAATGTGCTTACATTAGATGCATGGGTACAAATGGGGAGGCCTCCATTATAGCCATCATCTAATGTGTTGTTTATGGAAAACAGGACTAAGGCCACTCCCATAGGAGTTTTGAAGGATGCATCTATAACCATACAAGGGGCCAAGTTCACTAGGGATTTTGAGGTATTAGCACTTGCAAAAGAAGACAATTTTCCAGCCTTTCTTGATGCCCTTGGTGTTATGTGAATAATGCTTGACTTGAGATTCAATAAGGGGTATATCAGCTTTGAGAACAAGGAGGAAAGGGTTGTGATACCTTTGATAGATGGGAAGTCTACACCATATGTTGAGCCTCTAAGTGAGGAGGACTTAAACAAAATTTATGTACACACTATTCAGACCCAGAGGTCAATGAGCCATCAAAAGAAGGCATCCTACAATGGGAGGATTCTCATTCTATTAGTGATACTATGAGTATTTCTTGTGACAATTGGGCTCATGGTACATATGAACTAGTAGGGCGCAGAGGTAAAAGCATGGTTGCATGCAAGAATGGACTTCATTTGGTTTGATGGATAGGTAGCATAGTACCTTGGTATATAGGGGTAAAAGATCTTCCTATATTTTTGAAAGCCATGGAAACACAGTGGATAGATCAAATTAAGAGAAGAGATATGTTAGTATATACCTTGCATGGATAGCAACACATTGGTGGGTAGTCCACAGAGATAATCTTATAGAATGGGAAGAGATTGAGTCACCTTATCTATTAGGTTTGTAAGGAATAATGCACCTACACATATCTACACTTATCATGGTGATCAACCTATTCAACATCACATTCAACAATGTGAGAGACTCTGGATAACAGGACAGAAGCATTACCACCTTCACTCTTGGGTGCATAGATTGTACTCTACTCTACAAGGATGCACACACACCTGGTATGTATATGCAAAACTACATCGAGAGACTAGGAACTGGAAAAATTTGACTACAGGAATGATCCAGACCTTTGACTACTTTTCTTCCCAACCTCCAATAGAAGAGGCATTAAAATTTGTCAAGTGCTTAACTATGGGAGATAGTGCAAAAGCAAAAGAGCATATTCAGAATTATTTGGTGAGGTAGAGTTTAGAGCATTTTTGAAAGGGAAGAAGAAATGGACTCCATACTACTTGAATGCGCTTTCCTTGAGAAAGAGAAAGGAAAGATGGTTTACATCATGGATGATGAGGAAGTTGAGAACCTAGATATTGAACATTCACAAGGGGTGTGCGAGGTCTTGGATAGTGCAGACAAGGATACGCATGCCTATCACAAACCCATGAAGACAAAGAAGGTGAATATAGGTTTGGAGGTTGAGCCTAAGGAGGCCATCATTGGAGACTACTGGTCAAACTTGGAGGTGGCAAAGATCATTGAGTTACTCAGGGATTATCAGACTTATTCCCTCGAGGGTATCATGAACTTAAAGGTGTGCATGAATCACTTGGGAAATGAAGATAAAGCTTAAGGATGGTGCACACCCAGTTAGAAAGAGGCCTTATAGAATGAATCCTAATTTGCATGAAAAGGTAAAAGAAGAAATTGATAAAATGTTGAAATCTAGAATTATCAAGCCCCTTGATGAGTCAGAATGGGTTAGTCCAATGGTGATCAATATCAAGAAGGATGGATGAATTAGAATATGTGTGGACTACAGGGAGCTGAATGTTGCATGTGTAATAGATCCATTCCCTACGCCATTTACTAGGAAATACTAGAAGGAGTTGCAGGGTGTGAATATATTCTTTCACAGATGGGTTTTCGGGTATCATCAGGTTAGGATTGCTCAGAGGATCAAGAAAAGACAACTTTTACTACTAAATGGGGTAGTTTTTCCTATACTTGTGATGCCTTTTGGATTGAAAAATGCACCTATTGTATTCTCATGTGATAGTTGTTCAAGCATTCAAATATTTTATTCACAACTTCTTACAGGTTTATCTAGATGATTGGACAATATATGGGCTTGTGAAAGATCATTGTGACAATCTATGCTTAATGTTTGAATGGTGTAGACAATTGAGTATCTCTTTGAACATCAAGAAGTGCATATTTTCTACACCATTTGGAATATTGTTAGGACATATAATCTACAAGGAAGGTTTGTTGGTTGATCCAGCTAAGGTTGCAGTCATTCTAGGCCTAGAAGCACCTACCAGTCAAAGTGAGGTGTGCATGGATTTTTAGGTCATACAAGATATTATAGAAAATTCATCAAAGGGTATGCCAAAGTTGTTGCACCCTTGGAAGAGTTACTAAAGGGAAAGGTACATTTTATTGGGAGAACCACAACAATGCGTGTTTGAGATATTAAAGGAGAAACTTACTACCACACCCATTCTATGCTTTCCCTCATGGGATAAACCATTTCATGTGCATGTGGACACCTTTGGCATGGCCATTGGCATTTTGTTAGCTCAACCTAGAGAAGGTATTATAGATCATCCAATTTGTTTTGCTAGTAGGAAGATGACTCTGCTTGAAAAAATTATACAACTACAGAGCATGAAGCTTTGTCAATGATCTATGCATTGCACAAGTTTTGATAAGTACTTGTTAGCAACACCATTTGTGTTTTATACATATCACATGGCATTGAAGTACTTGGTAAACAAGCCCATCTTACAGGGGCACATATGCAGATGGGTACTCCTATTTCAAGAGTTTGACTTCACAGTTGTGGTGAAGCTAGGAAAAGTAACTCTAGACCAAACCATTTATCTAGAATTCAACTCGAGAGAAGCACATAGATAATTGAAGAAACCATGCCAAATGCACAGTTATATAGGTTACAACACGCACCATCAAAATTAGAAGACATTGTTGTCTTTCTACAAACTGGTGTGGCACCAAAAGGAATGAAGGCATTAGAAAAGAAACAACTTGTTATACGCGTGACACCATTTATGTTAATCAGTGGTGACCTCTACAAGTTAGGAAGAGATGAAGTATTACGCCATTGTGTATTAGAGCATGAGCGCAAGGATATTATGGAAGAAGCCCATGGTGGTATTGTAGGAGGCCATTATGCAGGTGATGTGACTTCCCAAAAGATCCTACTTGCTTGGATTATGGTGGGAGACATTATATAAAGACTTGTAAAGAATATTGTAAGGCATGTGATCATTGTCAGCACTAGGAAAACTAGGGAAAGAGATGAGATGCCTTTGAGACCAATTACTAGTGCCGAACCATTTGAGAAATGGGCCATTGACTTTGTAGGACCTATTTCACTAGCCACACGTAGGAATGGATCACATTATATCATTACTTGCATAGATTATCTCACATGGTGGGCAGAAGCAACACCTACGAAGGACTGTATAACAACTACAATAGCTAGGTTTCTATGGGAGAATGTTCTTACAAGATATGGATGTCCTTTAAGCTTGACAAGTGATAGGGGTACACACTTTTTGAATGAGACAATCAGATCCTATTAGATGAGTTTATGGTTGCACACCATAAAACTACACCCTACCATCCTCAGAAAATGGAACTGCTTGAGGCTTTCAACAAGATTTTGAGCCAAACTTTGACAAAAAAATTTGTGATGTTGGAAGAAAGGATTGGGATGAAAAAGTGTTAGCTATTCTTTGGGCATATAGAACAACTTACAAGAGATTGAACAAAGCCACACCATTTCAGTTGGTGTTTGGCACAAAATCCATTCTCCCTATAGAATTTATGTTACCTTCTTTGCATTGTGCACTGCTGGAGGTCTAGCTGATGAGTAGGATTTAGAAGAGTGTATTGAGAAAATGATTCAACTAGATGAGCAAAGAGCCATAGCACGATGGAGTCAAAAGTAGGAAAATCTAGGTAAAAGCATGGCATGACAGAAACATAAGGGATAAGAAGTTTGAGATTGGACAAATGGTACTTCTTTATGACTCTAAGTTCTTGCACCATCCAGAAAGCTCAAAGTACATTGGTTGGGGCCATATGTCATCACTTACATACTTGAATCAGGTGCTTTCCAGTTAGAAGCACTTGATGGAACACGGCTACCCGATTTACTTTAACGGGAGTAGGCAAAGCCCTACTATAAATAAGTCTTCTTGGTGTTTGTAATAAGGTAGTATTTCCATTTAGATTAGGTTTTCAATTCTGTATTTCCTTAATGTATTTCCTTCATTGTCACTATTATGCTTTGTCAATTTAGTTATTGTTCTTGTGTAATAAGCACTCTTTGCATGCGCATGAAGCTAATTACTATGTGAAGAATGTTTATGCACAGAGGATTGCACATACTTTTAGTGTGGGGTGGTTGTAGTTATCCAAGTAAAATACTATGGGAATTGAAAGGTGAAAGGAATAAGTTGCTTGGGTGTGCTTTAAGTCAAAAGAAGATTGCTTCTCAAAAGTGACCAAGGATGGAGATGAATGAAAGGACAATATAACGCAAGGTAAGCGGAGGCCATGATAACTACCAAGAGAAGGTATAGTGATGAGGTACTCAGTGTAAGGGCATGTGCTTGAGAGAAGTTTCATGACTGAGAGGGTAGGAAGGCACTGCTAGAAGGTTATAACTAGGGCGTGAAGATGTACCACGTGGAATGAATGAATTTGGTCAATGAATGAGAGGATATTTGGTAGGTGAAGGAGCAATAAATGCATCAAAATTTGAAAAATTATATAAGGATGGGATGCGAATTCATTTTTACCATTGACTTAAGAGAATTTAGAAAAGAGCTAAGTGCAAAGAGCCGAGTGATCGGGTTAAGGTGCAAAGGTGTGAAACCAAGCATGAAAATTAGATCTGTGTGAAAAGAATCTTGCCCTAGTCCCCCCCAAGTGGTGAAGGTTTGAGTGAAAGTTGAAGGAGATAGAGAGGAGTTAGGGCAAAGTTTCCACCTAGGGAGCATGATTGAATCAAAAGGGTTGATTCGCAAAATTGCGAAGTTAAAAAAGAGATGATTGCAAGGTAAAAAAATGGCACCCAAGAAGGTAGGCTATAGTAGGAGCTAAAGACAAAGGATGCGAGAGATAGAGAAGTCATAACATAAGAGAGGGAATTGGCACAAAAGAAGAAGAATGAAGTATTTATCAACATTCACATGAGGAGATTGGGGACAATTTCATAAGATAGGCCACACTTGGAGACCAAGGTACCACATATCGTTTCCCTCAGTGATACATTATGTAGGAAATTTGGTGGACCTAGTACTTGAAGATGAACCTTATGCATGTGTAAGTGCCAAGGAATCTTAGAGCAAGAGGTAGAACAAGAGAAAGCTTCAGTGATGAAAGGAAAGATGCATCCTATAAGGGACAAGTGCTACAAGCACTACAAAAGAATTATCAAGAAAGAAGACTAGATTTTAAATATATGCACAACTCCAGAGGCACTTATCAAGATAAAGACCTTGATTTGAAAACAATGAGGTCCAAAACATGAAGGATGAGACATTGGGCCATGTAGAAATATTGTCAATGGTTAAGCAGAAGCGTGAGGCCTTGGAAGAACCACAAGAGCCACACAAGACTCGGTTAGAAGAGCTTGGGAAGCTCATTGCACAGAAGATGGATCTTCTTAAGGAAGAATGACCTCAATGTCCAACATTGTGTTGGTTTGTAGAAAATGAAAAAGGAGAGATTGTGAGGGATGAGTTGGAATCCATTATTGTGGACATTCTAGGAAAATAAAGCAGAACAAGCACTTGTGATGAATGGTAAGAAGCCTTGGAGGCCTTGGAGGCCGAAATAAAGGAGGAGTATCCAGAGTTGATACTTCAAACTGATATAGAGGAGGTTGCCTCATAATAAAACTTCTTTATTTATCTACATTCTTTCATTCTTATTCTTTCCATTCTTCTATTCTTTACTTCAATTTTGGAGATAACCATTATCGGGATGATAATGAGATTAGTGTGGGGTAATGTTGATTAGAGAATACTTGTTAGAGATCACACAAGAAGTTCACATGTGGGAGAGAAGGCCAGATCAAGGGTGCGAAGGGATAGGAAGAACTGCACGCATAGGGAAAGTTTAGCATTCAAGACTTAGCCAATTTTGAGCATGAAGACCTATTTTTAGAAGATGGTGTGTGGAACACACCAACGATGCAGAGACGTGTGCACACACACATTGTCTATCTTTAGAGGATCGATCAAGTGTTTTTCATGGAGATGAGCTAAGAATAGGATTGTCACTTCAGTTAACTATAAGAGGTCTATAGATAACACACTTGCATGTGTGGCTATGCCTGTAAATGATGCATGGCTATTAATAGCATGTGGCCTATTTTTGGAATAGATAAGTGGTGAAGGGAAAGTCCCCACCCTATATATATATATATGAAGTACATAGTAAGAATATATATATAGAGAGAGATGATGTATGGAGATATAGAGATATATACATATGATTGATTACTATATTAGATCCATGCACATCGGTATAGATTTCCATTATTGTAAGGAGCTTCTGTGTTTATTAATAGATGGAAGATATTGGCTGAACCTAAGTGTCATTCCTATGTGTAATTGAGTAGTGCATGTTCTTGATTCAATCATGATTATTGTTTAAGCTTGTTCTTTCATAAATCTGAATATGGCATGCATTGTAGAATGATGGATTAGTTATGGATCTATATGTTTCTTCCTTCATCACTAACATCCACTATCTTGTTATTCCTCATGAATAAATGAACTATTTTTGTGTAATGAGATGTATGTCTTTATTTTTTGTACTTTCTTCATTTGTATGGATAATAAATGAACTTATATAACTCAAAACACTTAAATAATTCACTTAATCATGGAAATAAATTAAAATCAAATGTACCTTTTTTATTCTCATTGGAAATGAAAATTGTTTGTAAAACTACCTTTTCCATGCATCAAACCTACAACTTGTTTTCATCTTCAGAACATTATGTATGATACATGTTGTCCTTTCTTTCTTCCACAGGGCCTTGTAATGGTCTTTACGGTTTTTGCATGTTCTAATGAGGGTAACAAATGGAATGGTTGTATCTATGAGCAATGACATTTTGTAATTGTACACGAGTTGTATTTTGATTCAAATGTGACTTCCAAGACCTGCAGAACCAAACAATCAAAATCTATATCCTCTTCCGAGATGGATGACCCAAAAATAGCCAAACTTGTAACCTAGCCAATCTGAGAAATTTAAAAGTTTTGAGTTGACTTTTTCTCATGGGGTGTGAAAAATGTCAATAGGATGGTGTGAATGCCTTTCTTGAAAAGGTGGAGCACTAGAATCCAAGGAACCTCGGCCGGACAATGATCCCGACATTAAATGAAAAAGACCACCACAAAGATTAGTGGTCAAATGAAAGGTTGTCATAAAAGCCATTTTCATCCCATATGAGCTATGGTTTGATATACTCCTAGGATTTCCAAATAATTTTGAGCACAAAATTTTGAACCACTTTGATTGGAATGGGGGAAATGAGAATATTGGTAAATCCAATGCCTTTCCAAGTCAAATGGTCATAAGGGGAGCTTTCGGTAATGCCATTTTGTAGGAGAACCTTCCATGTTTATTCCCCTTATGTGCTACAGATTATACATTTGGCACAAATTACTTACCCTTGATGTAGAATATTAATGAGGCCTAAACCTCATGAATCTCTAGTGAGGCAAAAAGTATCCCATAAAACTCTATGAAAACCTTTACTAGTGGAAGCATTGGTCCAAAGGAAGCCTTTGAGTAGTTTTTCTAACTCTTTCACATAATTCTTGGAAGGGACCCAATATGAGGAGCAATACACATGTGTGGCTTTAAGCACTTGGGAGAAGATATGAAATTTTCCTGCTAAAGACATCGGCTTAGTAATCAAGTATTCCAACTTTTGAGCCACTTGTTACACGACATAATGCCAAAGCTCCGCGAGTGAATCTTGAAATGAAAATGGGATACCAAGAAATTTAAGCATTTCACCATGGTTGAGAATATTCCAAGCATACATAGCCATCCAGTGGTGCATGGAGGAATGAATGTCTATAAAATTACATGTTACGTCATTGAATGGAATATCTAAAAGTTAAATAGAAGGTTTTGATGCACTACATAACATTACTAATGTTATTTTCATCCTTAATGAGCGTAAGGAAGGATTCATCCACAAAATGGACATTAATCAGTTAGGATTTATCAATAGAGGGAAAGGTAATTCCCCTAACAAGCCCCTAAGATTTAGCTTTGGATAACAGGTAGCCAAATCCATCACCTACAGGACATAGAGGGCCAAGCCAACATAAATACTTTTTAGATGGATTTAAAAATACCAAATGGTGACAAGATTTGCCCATTAATGGTGATATGGGTTGATGCATGCGTAAAAAGAATATTAACAGACTGACTGAAATTGGGACCAAATCCCAGAGCTCAAAGCGTAGAAATAATGAAAGGTCATTCAATTCAATCATAAGACTTATTGAAGTCGATTTTGATGAAGAGGGCTTGCTAGTTGGATCTGTGCACCCATTCCATGCCTTCCTAGACTCGAAATTATATTGTCAAGGATATAACGCCCTTGGATGAAAGAAATTTGATCCGACTAAATAATTGTAGGAAGAATGTTTCACACATGAATGGAAAGAGATTTGGATATGA
Source organism: Taxus wallichiana var. yunnanensis (assembly GCA_018340775.1). Taxonomy (NCBI): domain Eukaryota; kingdom Viridiplantae; phylum Streptophyta; class Pinopsida; order Cupressales; family Taxaceae; genus Taxus; species Taxus wallichiana. The sequence continues at coordinate 114,879,473 of CM031241.1, read as the reverse complement.
CTTTGTAAGACACATTAAGCAAGGTTATAGGAAGTCAATTTCTTATCATCTCGTGGTCTCCAGGATTAGGGATGGACTTGATATTCTCTTTGTTACTATAGGGGCAAAGAGACTGACACTAAAATCATTCCAAGTAAACTCCGATAAAGGTCCAGATAAACCGTATCCCAAATTGATTTATAAAATTCGTAGGGGAAGCCATCGTAGCTAGGTACCTTGTCATTTTCCATTTATATGATCACTTCTTATAACTATTCTAGAGGGAAATAAGGTGATTATAGACAATTTTTTTGTACCCGATAAATTTTGCATGGCACCATGGAAAGGCATTGATCCAAGGCAAATTGTTGCTCCACCGAAGGAGCTTGAGCTTGGAAAACTTACTTGTAGTGATTAAAAAAGTCCTACAACATGAGTTATGGATCCATGATATGAGTTTTGCCATCAAAAATGAATCAAATCTTGTGAAAGGAATGTTTTTCTTTGAGTGATTGAATAATTTCATTGAAAATTGATCCCCAACCTTAAGCCAGTGAAGGCATGCACCGATCTATGCCCCGAGAAGTATAGTTTTTGTAATTTGTATTTTATATCTAAGATCAAACACCTCTAATCGCAAAGCTTCAGAGAAGGTATTTCCTTCAAGTGCCACCACCGCCCAACTGAGTTTGGAAGAGGTGATAAAATAGGAGCGATGATAAATATTGGCTAGATGTCACCCATAGACTCTTAGGAATATGGCCATCATAGTCATCATATCAGCCCACCATTGAGTCCAATTAGACTAAAGAGGTGAGTGATAGTTTTGAAGGTGATAGTACTAAGGTTTTAAGCTCCAAACTCACTTGATATGATTGAGTGTGGGTTTTTGTTCCATTAAGGTCATTATTATTATAAAAAATGGACATTATGACTAAAAGTCCTTTTAGCTTGTCAAGTGATACAAAATATGATGGGAAAGTGGTCAAAAAGTATTAAATATGACATCACTTCCATAGGAAAGGAATAATTGTTGTCAAAATCAAAAAAATATTGATTGGACAACATGGCCTTGTCGAGCCATTTGAGAACCCATCCAATTCACCTCGGAGATTCGACCAAGTGAACTAGGTTTTATAGTTGGGTTGACGTGAGGTTTTTGCTTCATAAGACCTGAATTTACTACGCATGTAAAACCATGCCTCCCTTTCACCAGTTTTCCATTACATAGGAAGGTGCTAACATTTATCTATAAGAAACTCAACCATATTAAATTCACCACAGATGACCCAATATGCATCATGTATTTCATTGGCTATCCACTTCCAAAGATCAACCCTTTTAACTACATCATTCAATGCATAAATGTTAATGAATCCAAAAGGGTGGCTTTTAATATTAAAGAGATCCCATATGGATCTATAGGTGGGGTCTACATCATGATCCAGAAAGAAGGGCTGCCATTTGGGGTGAAAAAGGAAATTAAACCCCCACGTCCTCCATCATGATGACTAGTAAAAGCCAAGTTGTCAAGCCAAATGGATTTACAAACCATGATAACAAAAAACTTATAACCTTACCTTCCCGTAAGTATAAAACATCTAAACTCATAATTTTTTGGCAAGCATTGTTAATTATATACTTATGATTGGAGTCGGTAATAGCCCTCACATTCCATGACATATAATTCATGATGAACATGGGTCAAGGGTCATACCATCGGTATCCAATACATCTAAGGAATCGAACTGGTTTTATAGGAATTGAGCATTATTATGCTTTAAAAAAACATGCAACTCAAATTTCCTTTGTCTGGAATACTTAATGTTATAATCCTCCTCTATTGACTCCACACTACGTGTCGGATATGTTCATGACTTCCCATGAGGTGTTGAGAGGGACTTCAAGCCCTTTTGGACGGGCCCCGTGAGCAGGTTGTCAAGAGCAACTAGCAAGTCGGAGGTGTCTGTGGAGGTATGGATGGAGTTTGATGGGTCCATGAGAATTACATCCACTTTGGGGGTGTTATAGAACTTGGAAAATGAGACTGGAGAATCTTCATAGACTAGCTCGAGGTCCGACATGGGCTAGAAGTTTGTTCCTCAACACCGGCTCTTTAGAGACATTGTTACTAATCACGTTGGCTTGAACCTTTTTATTATTATTTTTCCACCCTTCGAATGTTTTCCACCCTTCCTCTTGTAGGGGCTTAACGGATTCGGTAGCCACCTTATGCTGATTTCCTAACACATAGAGCAGACAATCCTTGATATTTTGATTAGAATCCTAGCAACAAAAGCATGTGTTAGGTAAGTTGGTGTAAAGAAATCGCTGTGAGTAACGAGTGTCACCCATTTGGATCTCCATGAATTATTTTAATTCTTATGAGAGGTCTACCTCAACATAGGTCTATTTCTATGGGTTGTGACTATAAAAGTGATGTGGTTCCATGCAAACAACTCCCCCAATAGAGGAGGCGATTTGGTGAAGAAAATTCACACATTGAAGTTGAAAATCAGGAAATTCAACCAAGACAATTTAAGGGTCACAAACTCGTACACCACAAGTTACTTTTTCCAAAAGGAAAGAACCAACAAGGAGTTACAAACATACCAAGTAGTCAATCGGTCCAGATAGCAAGGACATGTGAAGGGTAAGAGAACCAAAAAGGAATAACCCTTTAGTCATGTTTTACACACTCTCAAGCCTGATGCCATGAGCAGCCTAGGATGAGTTAACCTAGGACTTGAGCATGCTTTCAGAGGGGATATGACCCATAAAGTAATTGATAAGGTAGAACTATTCAAGCCAATGGTACACATCATTAAATTCAAAAATAGGTAATACAACATTAGGAGGACAAACATTACCTCGTGAAAGACCTTTGGGACAAACATTCGAGGATGTTTTTATAGTGGTGTCATTGTTCGTATTTCCAATAGCTCTAGTCTCGCATTAACATTCGGGCTCAAGTGGAGGGGGAAATTATATAGGTGAGCCCAGAGGGTGAGAAACCCTATAACTTAATAATAAAATTACTATCCCAAGCACCCAAAGAGGTTACGGTATGACATGCAAGAAAGAAACCCTAGAAGAGTGATTCCTGTATATTAACTTTCGAAGCATACTATCATTTACTACGACAACATGAGAACAATATCGAGTTGTTGAAATTTGGTTCAACATCTTTAGATGAAGCACATTGAGATCTACATGCACTTCATATAGGAGATGATTTATGGAGAAATCATCAACTTGCGTATTTTCAAACTTCTAATCAAGTCAGACTATTGATTGTCAAATAAGGACTTTAATGAAAGCAACATCTGTGGGGACAAAAATACCCTCCTCTTTAATGGGAGAGGTTCCCTTATTTAAAGGTAAAAACCTATTTACAAATGTACAACATTTAGTTTTAAAGAGGAACTATGATATCATGAAAGTGTTTTAAATGATCGATTATCAATACAAAAGGACAAGAACTAAGGAATGGGAAAAGGTAGAATAACATTCTCAAGAATTATAGATACCAAAATAGTTCCTTATAAATGTTGAAAAGGGATCATATAGAACAAAATCATTTGTGTTAAAACCATAAGATGTTATTTCACAGACAAAAAATTCCAGAGATGACATCCACAAGAATACAAAGCATATTGATGTAAAATAGATTAATGATTCAATAATTTTAATAGATAGGAAAGAATGAATAAACACGGATAGAAACAGAAGGGAAATCTTCTTGTATTGATAGCTTTTGACTCTTTTACACTTTCAAAAATAATCAGAGTTCCAGCCCCTTAGAATGGCGTGGAGAGCTCATTATATATCTTACAAATTGGTTACATTTGGTAACAGCTTTCTTTTAACTAAAATATTAATTAAGGAAATGCACAAAACAATGTCCTTAATTAATTTACAAGGGGCTCAACACTAAAAATAGAAGAGGAGAAAGAGGAGCTAGAAGAAGAGACATCCGATTATGGTGAGGTGGGCCCACCAATTTGAGGATCCGATATCTGAATTTCTTCAATGCTTCTATTATTTCCATGCCTCTTGGGATTGTGGTGTTGGAAGTGGCGTGAGTCCAAGTGCCTAGACATTTCTCCATATCTTTATCGAATTCGGTATGCTCTAGGTATTCTTTATTTTCCTCAACAATTACAGATTGAAGTGAGAAAATGTCCTTTATCTTCTCTTTGGTAATTGACTCCTCTCTGAACAAGTCATCCTTGACAAATGTTCTGAACTGGGCTTTGATTTCTTGAAGAGAGAAGGGAATGCCTGAAATTTCATCTTGAATTTGGTAGTGGATATCTTTAAAGGCAGATGAAACACAAGTTTTAAAAGACTCTCCTCTCTACCATATATTCTTTAATTCTCCCAGTGCTTCTTCTAGAACCTTCATCTTCCATTCGACACTAAAAATCCATGCCTTTGACAAGTTATTCTTGGCATCATCAAATACATTATTGACTAGTAGGATCTTCTCATCAGTTTGGCCCATTAGGTGGAGGTCTGTAATACAACTACTCCAGAGCTTCAACTCTTTATCCATAGCTTTGATCGAGGAGGAGAGTTTCTACTACAAGTTGGCCACCTTCTCGTTGGCCTTGAAGGCTTCCTCAATGAAATTCAAGCCTACTATAATCATGTCATCCACCATGGCCTCAATAGCCTTCCCATAAGTAGAATACTTATGTATGTCTTTGATGCTCAAATTCATCCTGGCTGAGAATCATGGGGGGTGGAAGAGCAGCAGCAGCAAAGGGGATCCAAAACCTTATCTTTGGCCAACAATGACTTGATAAAGTTGGAAAGAACTTGGTTCTATTCTTCCAACTATTATATGGTCTACTAACCCTTCTCAACTCATTCAATAACCCTTGTTACTGTTTCCTGAAAGGTTATGCACCTCACTCTCAGGAGTGGATTCTCCCATTGGGATCCTTGAAAGCTCTAAATTTGAGACCAAAAGATCCTGATCTAGCCTTATCAGCCTTGGGCTTTACAACTTCTAAGAACTGCTAGCCCTGAGCATCAGTTACTAACCTTGAAGTGGTCTTGGATTTCTTTGCTAGAGGGGGAGGGGAAGTACTCAATAGAGCTGCCACAACATCAAAATTTGGCCCTGTTAAACGAGAAGAAGATTTTCTCTTATTGTTATGAACCAAGGGCTGCACCTAGGAAAAGGTAGAAGAAGAAGATGAAGGAACAAGAGGCCCAAGAGCAAGTGAACTCATGGCACTCAGATTATTAACCACTATTTCCTCCAGTAGAGAAGTACTTGAGACCTCGGAACTTCCTCTGCAGAAGATTCTAGTATACTAGGAGGTTCAGTACTTGGCACTTCTTTTCCTTTTCCTTTTGCAATGTGATTTTAGGAGCTCCCGCAGATCTCGGCACTTCACCGTCATCACTCTCACTAAGAACAATAATGTTCTCTAGTCCTGAAGGTAATTATGAATGCTCAAGAAGAGATTCTTCCTCAATTGGTTCCTGTTTAACCTCTTTGATCTTCTTTTGATATACTTGAGTATAAGGAGTAGATGACTCGGGCTCTTTCATTGAGGAAGAATGAGGGGTTTGCTCAAGTACCTCGGTACTGGTTGTATGTGCTTCCTTCCCTGGTGTAGAGGTATCTCTGGAAGAAGATCCACCCTAATTCTTCTTGAGCTCATGAACCTTCCTGTCAAACCCAAACTTTAGTTCTTACAAGAATAGGGGAAATAATCTCAATCAAATCATCTCTCTTTTTTGTACCAATCTAGATCTTCTAAAGGAGTGTGTTTGATTTTTGTTTCATATTCAAAGGACTATAAGTCCTCATCATCATCCTTAAATCCTTCAGGAACTTGGTAGAGATTGAGATCTCTAATTTGTTGTAGAGAGAGTCTGTCATAGTGCCTCCGTCTGGCTTCAAAATCATCTGCACAATCAGCCCAGTAATCCTCAGTATCTGGCTTGTGATGATAGTTTATCCTGAGGTTCTGATCAATAAACTTCTTCATATCAAAACAAGTCCTAGGTCTGAAGAAATGGATAGTGAGAGGAGCGATAGCCCTTTCTACATTTTGGGCATCCAAAGTTGTTTTACATGTATAGTTTCCCAAAGAGATAGGGAAATGCAAAGCCGTTGATCTTCTTGTCCTTGCAGGTTCTATGAAGTTTATCAAGTTTCCTGCACACTTCAACCAGAGCCATTTTATCATTGCAAAACATGGGGAGCTTGAGGGGTGTATTTTCATAGCCAGCCAACCTGATGTATGAAAACCTCCTGAATTAGATGAAGAAATCCCCATACTTGGCTATCGTGACTCATAGCTTCATCATAAAATCTCCTAGCAGTGTTACCCTCTAAGAGTCTTATAATATACATGGTGAAAGCATCATTGACTCTTCTGAAATTGTGATTGCTAGCTTCAAGGGTAAACTAAGGGAAGTATGCATAAATAAGCTCATTCTTCTGGCCCTTCATGTAGGTGAAACTGAACCACTGCCGAGATGCAGATAGGGTATACATGAGATAAGAAGTCATATAGAACTTCTTAGTCTCATCAACACTGACGATTGCTCAGTCAAATTCATGTAAAAATTTCAGCACAATTAATGTTCTGCTTTCCCTCATAGATGATATTTATAAAGGGGCACATCCAAAAGTGAAATTCATTAGTGGAAGGAAACCCCATGATACAAGTGAGAAAAATAATAAAATCAAACAGCTCCTCATTAAAATCAACTCTGAATAATGCCTTGGAGAGTCGGGACACTCCCTTCTTAGGGTTCTTTAACCATGATTTTGATATTTGGGCCTTGTATTTCTCCTTTGTCTTGATCGAATAGGGTTTGAGCTTGAGAACGAGTGAGAACTATGGAATATTCAGTCTCTGGAATGCATAGGGTAGAAGCAATGGTGGCAACATCCAATTTAGCAATTAATTCCCCATGCACATTAGTAAGTTCCTTGGTATCCGGGTTAAAATGGGCTCCATAGGCAAGCACGGTGTCGGCACACTGTACAAAGATAGGAAATCCAACCACGTATGCAATTCCACTGTCACTAATCATTTGTGCCATGGGAGTAGGATTAGAGCATGTTAGTCTACCCCAAAAATCTCCAAAATCCAAGTGCCGAACCTCACTATCTCCAATATCAGGTACAAAGGTCTCAAGAGGTGACACATGTTCTTGACCTTGAAACTTGATCTTCATTTTTTTCAATGTGCAGGGGAATAGCCTTCCAAGATCAAAATCATGATGAAAATGCAAAGGGATATAGGGGCATGAGCAAATGACTTTAATGGCAAGGATTCAAGCAAGAGATGGCAAGCGAGCAATGTGACAAATGCATAGGGGATAGTCCCATTAAATATCCATTCAAGAGAGAGAAGGTCATTAAATGCGCATTAAATTCACCTTACACCGACTCAAAAAGATGAAAAGCAAGAAAAGTAGAGAAAACTAGCTCGGATGGTCTTTGGTACATTTGGGACATGAGGGACGTGAAGACGTGATCCGGCCGACGTGGGCGATGCGGGGAATGTGGGCCAAATGAGCACGGGTGGTCCAGGGACTTAGAAACATGAAGGACGTGAGGGACATGAAGACATGATTCGGCCAATGTGTGCGATGTGGGGAATCCGTGAATAGAAAGCACATATGCATTTGAGTCAGATGGGACAAAAGCATGCAAAGAATTGAATGCGGGCGATGTGGGCATCGGGGAAAAGGAGGTCCAGGAAAACTTGGGAAAAACGGGCCAAAAAATTTTGATAAAGTCGGCGATCAAGGATTTTTGGGGAAAGCAGTCGATCGATGAACAAAAGGCACGATAGTACTTAGGACATGACAGACAAAAATGTCCGAAAACCTACAAATCACCAAAATAACTCCAATAAATGCAAATTTTCACTATCTCCTCAAATTCCTACTTCACTAGAACATTATTAAAGGGTGTCAAGTCAAAAAAATTTCCAAAATTCTAACTTTCAAAAGAGGGGAAGTTTTGAGAGGACAACACAGACAACAAAAGCCAAGTTTTGTCACTTTCGTTCTCTTATTGGGGTGAGGTCATGTTCTTCCACTCATATTCTTGAGTATTTATAGTACCCTTCTCCTTTTCTTGTTATTCTAAAAAGATCGTTGTTTGTACATGGGTACTTCATTAGGCCTTTAGTTTTGGGACCCATATGACACATTTTATTTAGTTGTTTAGGGATACCTCCTTTTTTGGCTTTCCATGTCTCTACCTCACTTCATGAAGGGGTTGTTGGTGTGAGGTGTTATGTTTTACTTATTATCTATGGGTCATTTTCCACCTCACACATGGTGAGTCATCTCACTTAGGTGAGTTCATAGGTCATTAGGTTTCATACAATTTATATGACACATTTTGTCATATAATATGTCATATGCATCAATCATCATACATGAGTTACTTTCATTTTCCATATTGTAACTCCTTTCTCCCTTGAGGAGGTATGATGAGTCCTACATTGGGAGTTACACAACACTCCTATTTGTACTCTTGTATTTTTATCTATGAGTGTGAGTAGATATATTTTCCCTTATGCATGATTCTTATTATTTTATTAATCTCTTGTTGATTACTTTGAGCATTTTTCGATTCCGTTGGAGTGCAATGTTGTTAATGTGAACGGGTTTTGTTTAATCCCGTATCCTAATGTCACATTCTATGTATTCCTCAATTGTCTGATTTTTCCCAAATTTACCCAAATTTTCCAAAAATGACTATGAGGCTCGAGAAGATGGATAAAAATTCCCATAACACTCAAACATTTCCATGAATTTAAAAATGTCTATAAACCATGGATCTATTTTCACAAGGAATCTTTATCATTGTATCACTAGAATGACTATATTTTTCTTGTTTGGTTTATGGGATAAATTATCTCCACATATTTTCCTAGAATTCCTTCATTGCATTCGAACTATCCTATCCAACTCCCATGTGGCTTGAATCTTCTCTACCAACTTCCAAAGGATATCCATATGCCACAAAATGTTAAAGAATGGCCTTTTTAAGGCCTCTAGGAAATTTGTTTTCCTTATAAATCAATGACTTCTTCAATCACCTTAGGTATTCATCCCTACACATGAAACACACTTAAAATTATTTTTAGCATGTTACTCTAAGATAGAATGAGGAAGAAACTAAGGTTAGATTGCCCAAGGAAAGGTTCACAATGACCAAAAGGAATTTTTAATTGTAGGATTAGTTTCCATGGTTAAAATTTCAATTTTTCATGTTAAACATTTTGTATGACAAAAATTGATTGTAGTTGGGGACATTAGACAATAAGGGGTAATGTATAACTCTATAAATCTCATGAATAACCGTAACAATGCTTTAAAAATGTGAAATATATTCATTTATTCATTGACTAACAAAAGTAACAATACACAAGTGAAATACAAAACACACATGACAAACGAAAAGGGAAACACGAAAAAGAAGAAGGAAACACACAACAAAAGGGAAACACTGATACAACATCCTAAATCACATATGGTACAAGGTTGGGGACAACCAACCTCATTACTTATAGAGATTTATATGTTTCTCATTGTGAAGAAGCTTCAATGGGGTTTGGTTAAGGTAAGAAAGATAGTATGTCTTCTCTAAACAGAAATTCTTGATCTTGATGAGGACAAGCCAAAGAGAGTCAAACTTTCCATGGCTTCATTTGGGCTCTCTCCTTTTTTCCTAGAGGAGGAAAATGTCTCAAATATGAAAACTTATATCTTGTTTCTTTTTATGAAAGATCTTCTTCACTTTGATTGGTGTCTTCTTATTAAATCAAATGCTACCTTTCTATCTTCATCCAATTTCTCTAAGTATAAAGATAATTAGAGTATTCTCAATTTTCTATTACCTTCACAAATTATAAGGTAGGTAATTTGAGAGAAATTTTTATCTAAACTTCGAGTCCATATAATAGTTGGAAATGAAAAATTTCAATATCCCTCTTAGGCATTATTCAATAATCCCATAATGCATAATATAGTTTCTTATGACAATCCCTTTTATTTACATCCACTAGTTTTTGAAAAACATGAGAACAATTTTGGTACTTAACTTCTCCCCGACTATTTCCTTACAGAGATAGTAATCAACGGAGTGAGATATTGAAATACCATGGTTATAGTATAAATCCATCAATGCACCAGAAGATAAGTAAGTAGCATTGTCTTCTACTATTGTTTGGTACCCCAAATATGAAAATGATGTTCTCCTTCAAGAAGTTGCATACATCGTAGCTAAGTTAACATGCTTGGTTGGAATAGCCTCCACCCATTTCGTGAAGTAATCAATAATAGTGATGAAATACATATGACATGTACTAGATTATGGGTTTAATAACCAATGAAATCCAAACCCCATTGTTGAAAGGTTTCCTCAATGATTGCGAGCTGAGAGGTAAAATAACAAGTATTGGTTTCCTTATGAATTTATGGTATGGATCACATTTCTTCACCCATTTTTGTAAATCTTAGAGGAGGGCGGGCCACCGGTATCCAAGTCTCAAAATTTTATGGGTTGATACCATTTTTGAAAAATGACCTCCACATGCTTGATCATGGTATGTCTTGAAAATATTATTTTGTTGTTCTTCCTCAATGCACCATAGAAAAGTACGATCCAATCCTTTCTTATATGAAAATGTATCCCAAATAACATATTTTATTCTTTGAGATGGAGGGTATACCTTTTCCTGTAATCTACTTCTAGGGGGAAGTCACCATAGGTCAAAAATTATACTATGTCAAAGTACTAAGGGCTTGTGGTGCTTACAAAGAGCACGAGAGGAAGGTCTTTGATCAAACAAATGTAATAACTAGAACAATCTTCTGTTCTTCTCGATCCAAAAATTCACACAATCTATTTTCTCATACCAATTTGGAAGGCCTAATGTCAAGGTCATATTATTAAACCTTGAACACCTAATTTCCCCTCTTTGTACTCGTGATCTTACAATATCGGTATGGATTTAATAGCCAAACTATGGATCATGATAATAGTATGGAAATTTAAAAGCTAAAACCTAAAATTATTCAATGCTCTAACAATTGTATAGACATGTTTTCACGTTCTGAATATTTGAGCTCATGTTCCTTTAAAGAAGCACTCATGAATGAAATGGGTGGCTACAATTCATCATCATTCTCTTGAATGAGGACAACTGAAATGGTATATTGCAAAGCATTAACAATACATAATGACTCTTTATTGAAATCAGGATGGACCAAAGTGGGTGCTTTTGCAATAGCACTTTTGATAGACTTAAAATCCTCTTTCCCTTCTTTAATCCATTTCAAATATTCCTTAGGTTTCATCATATGGATGATTTCTTTTTTGAGCTCACTTGAAATATGGAATAAACCTCCTCAAGAAGTTTACTTTTCCAAAGAAATGTTACACACCGGCTTACTCATGGGTGGAGAAAATATTTGGATGTCCTCCACTCTTTCCATATCAATCTTTATGAATTCCTTACTCAAAATGTGACCAAGGCATTTTCCTTCGGTTATGCCAAAGACCTTCTCTAATTTTAGATTAAGATAATGTGACTCCCCTTAGATGGAGTGGAGAGACTAAGTATGAAGGCTGAAGGAACATGCTCACTGGTGAAGGACCACATTCGACACTTGGTGATGGATGCGAGGGCACGGCAAGGTGAGTTGGCCCAGAAAGAGCATGCCGTGGGAAGGATGAGATAAATAAAGGAATGTCACTTGGAGGACCACATTCGACACTGGTGGGAAAAGGTGAGTTGGTAGAAAGGTGATAAATACAAGTGCTGTAAGGAGACACGAGACAAGATAACATATAGATGGGGATATAGAGATAGAGGAAGAGATATACATAGAGAAAGAGATAACATGGGTGAGGCTCTGCAGGGTTACTGCGAGTGGAACTTTGATGCAGAAAGGAATGTACTAAGCTTAGCATTGTAATTTCTTTTTCTCTTTGGCATAGTTATACAAGCCTAGTGATGTGCATGACTACGGTCTACCCTCTATGGCTCTTGTAATGAAACGATGAATACAATGAGGTTACCTATTGCAATTAGATATGAATATCAGTGGGTTTTATGTATATTTCATTCATAGAAGTTCTCTTTCCTTTCATGCTATGAATGAATGGTTGTATCTTTCTTTCTATTATAATATATGTTATGGAGTCTTTTAAAACACTCGGTCTAAAGAAACTACAAGGATCTAGAGGTCCGTTCTAAGCCCTATGATTCTTGTATGTCTAAAATTCTTTCCTGAATACTCTTATACTACTCATAGATGAATGCTTCCCACTAAAACTCACATAAAAGAGAGACTCGGCACCCACGCGTGCCTCGGGTGAGCGCTCAGCTTCTGCTGGGTGATAGGCCGATGCACATGGGATTCCTTCCTTTTATAGTGGGAGTAAAATTGACTACATCTTGGTTCCATTTTCGGGACCTCTTTTCAAAGTTGTAGTGGGATATAACATGCATCATGATCTGTAAAGAGTAATGATGGATCGGTTAACATTGGAAAATGTTGAATCATGGTTCAAGAGCACGGAAGATGAATTTTCCCAGAGATTCAACACTGGACCTAAGTTTAATACATGTAGATGGGTAGAAGAGAATCTCTACCATGACCTATATGAGACTTTTTTCTGCTGCTTCCCAGTAGAGTTATATGGATGGCTTTCAGCCTATGCTTCTAGATCAAGTTGGCATTATGGATCATGGATATGGACCAAAGAAGACTACCAAAGGTTGCAGGATGTAGATCTGACATGGACCCATGTTGTAGATCACTGGTGGGGAGGAGTACTAGCTAGCTACACTCTGGAATATGCCATTTCCACGTATTCTTGCCCAGAGATTGTTGAGTTTGAGTTTCTACGAGAACCTAGAGGAACATTTCTACATGTTATTCCTCTAGCCATGAAGATATTAATGGTTACTATGAGTTTAGAGGTGCTCCCAATGGCCGGCTAAACCATTCTGAGTGTTGGGTAAGGAAGCTCGGGTGGAGGAAGATGGCAGATGAGATGACAGAAAAGGAGAGGGAAGAAAGATGGCTCAAGTATGGTGAAGCACATGAAAGGGAGATTACTAGATGATGCATGAGGCTACTAGTGTGATGGATTTATGGAGACAGACATTGTGGGAAGGAGTTGAGGTTCACGCGGAGGATGTGGAACCTGAGCAATCTATGCTACCCCATCTTGGCAAGCGCGTAAGGGAGACCCCTTGGCTTTTGGTGAGAGCTCATCACATGGAGAAAGGAGAGTCATTGGCACATATCTAAACCCACCCAGTGACCGAGCCCTAGCGCTTGGTTTTCCCAAACCAGGAAGAAGTATTGATCCAGTTGAAACTAGTGGAAGAGATAGATCCATGCCTAGGAGATACAATTTTACATTCCCTTCTTCTATGGCTGCACATATTCCAGTATTTGGAGGAGTTTTTTGGACAAGGGGCAAGTGTACAAGCTTTTGGTCTCACATCAGGGAGTGGCACGGGACAAAGTAGCGGTAGTGGGGTGCTATCACAGACCATCGGCACATAGTTTAGTGGGACCATGGGGGCTTGGCACAAGCTCCTACAGCCCTATTGGACCCAGTGGTTCTAGTGGATCTGGTGGCTCTGGAGGTATAGGACCCGGTGGACCTGGTGGATCAGGTGGTGGAGGAAACACCGGAGGGAACCAAGGCTCTAGTTCAGGACAAGGACCCCAGCCACCACCTCAAGTTTTCTTTGAAATGTCTCTGCATTTACCAGATTACAGGGGCATTGAGGATGTTGCGAAACATGTTCACAAGTGTGAACTACTATGGCACGTGAAAGGTATCACAACCCCAAAATGAAAGGCTAGTCAATTTGTAACCACGTTGCAAGGGCACGCATAGCTGGTATAGAAAGTATGACCCTCATCAAATGGTGGTGGATTACACTACCTTAAAGAATGCATTCCTGGTAGAGTTCCACATTCTGAGTTTGAGCAAAAAATCATTAGCACTTTGAAGGAGATATAACAAGGAATGGTAGAGAGTGTGTGGGAGTATGATGCGCACTTTAAAACTCTCTTGTCCAAGTTGTCATATGATATACATCCTTCTCAACATGCACAGTGGTTTGTTGGAGGATTGATCACCCCTTTTAGAAGGGCCTTGTCTCATAAAACTTTTACAGATCCATGTGAAGCATTGGAGGCTACCTTGCATGCACCAAGCTATTGGTAGTATTGATCTGGCATTAGCCCATTCTTGGAGGCTCAGATTGTTGTTATGGCTAAGCAGTTGGAAAAGCTATCTGTGACTCGTCCATGAGACTCACAGTGGTTTTGTGGTGCATGGATTGTGAAATAGAGGGGCACGTTAAGGATAATTTCCCCCGAGAGGATGGTACACTATGATAGTAGATTGTGAGATTTGTCATGGGGACCATGATGCAAGTAGATGTCCCTTGCTACAATGCACGATCAGGAAGAATGTATCTTGTTATTACAATATTTACACCTCCACGACCCATGATACTAAAGATTGTAGGCTCATTGATCAGATACATGAGGCCATTGATCATGGGGTGCACCAAACCAGCATTGCCAGTGGTTTGAAAAATGATGATCACCATTATGAGGAGCGCGCAGATGGGGGCACGTGGAAGGGGTTTTTGAGGAGGATTCCATGGATGAGGTAACCATGGAGGAAGAAGTGAGTTCCCATGTGGAACATGTTTTAACTGGATCTACAAAACATTACAAGCATGAGTGCCTGGACTTGTTGCAGTGCTCATGGTGTGGAAAGAAGCATAAGTATGAGGAGTGCCCGGAGTTATATGAGCATATGAATCAGCAGCACCGGAAAGGAAAAAGGCACTTGCGATGGTCAGCATCAAGAAGGTAGACATACAATGGATGCCTTAGGTAACACGGGATGAAGGTTTGGAGCTGTCTTGGTAACAACAAGGGTAGAAGCCACACGTGCACAAGGGAAGTACCAAGATAGAAGAACTTGGTTTCAAGAGAAGAGGTCATTCATGGAAAGTATCCAGACCCCATGCATCAGAAGGAGATATATCAGGACACCATGGATGTTATTCAAAGCTTGCAAGGGGAGATCCAGTGTCTCAAGGAGAATCCAAGAAGGAGGAACAAGGAAGGAGAGTCGAGGCATAAAAGGATGACCTAGATGAGGTCAAAGAGGTGTGTAAAATGCTAAGGTAGGAGAACATCATTCCTTTGCTAGGATCCTGGTTGAGAGAGAAGGTACCATGCACACTGAGAGAAGAGCATGAGAGGTAGGTCTTGCACGTGAACCTTCCCCCTCACAGCCTCGACTATGACAAGGAGATTACATTGAATGTAGTTGTAGATGGATGGCTCCTCAACAATATACTCATTGACACTAGTGCGGAGGTTAATGTTTTGACTTTGGATGCATGGCATCAGATGGGGAGACCTACATTACAGCCATCTTCAAATGTGTTGTATATGGAAAACAAGACTAAGGAAATGCCCATCGGTGTCTTGAAGGATGTGGCTATTACTATTCAGGGAGCCAAGTTTACTGGGGACTTTGAAGTCTTGGCACTCACCGAGGTGGACAATTTCCCAGCATTACTTGGGCACCCTTGGTGTTACAAGAACAATGTGGACCTTCGGTTCAACAAAGGGTACATCAGTTTTGAGAACAAGAGGAGTGGGTCATTATACCCCTAGGTTGATGGGAAGTCGATGCCCTACATTGAACCATTGGGAGAAGAAGTTCTGGACAAGATTTATGTGTGCTCAATCAGAGACCCTGAGATGGTACACCCTATTAACGGGGTTATCTAGTTTGAAGATGCTCAGTCAGTGAGTGATACCACCAGCTTGGCATGTGACAATTGGGTGCATGGGACTTACAAATTAATGGGATGGTAGTTGAGAGGATCGGTGACCAAGGTAATAAAGGCATGCACATGGTTTGGCGCCTTGGAGGAAAAGAACTACCCAAGTACTCGGAGAGAGCCTTCCCTGAGATCTTTCTGCAGGAGATAGAAGCTCAGTGGAAGAATGAGAAGGAATGGAGGGAGATGTTGAGTTACGTCTTGCTCGGCACATAATAGCTCATTGGTGGGCCATGCATCAGGAGAGCCTTTTAGAGTGGCACGAGGTAAGAATTGCTCTCTCTGTCAGATTTTCTAGAAGTAATATACCCACCATCATCGGGAGTACCATGGGAAGGAGCCCACCTCTTTCCATATCCAAGAGTGTGAATGGGTCTAGAGAGAAGGCGCGGAAGCCTTGCCACCATCCCTCTGGGTGCACAAGTTGTATTCTACATTGCAGGGTTGTGCACGTGCATGGTACATTCATTCGGAGACACGCCGCCAGACAAGGAATTGGCAAGAGCTTGCGGCTGATCTTATTCAAGCCTTTGAGTATCGGAGTACCAAACCATCGGTTGATAAGGCCTTACAAGGTATCAAGTGCCTTACCATGGGGGATAGTGCCAGAATGGAAGATAGGCTATTGGAATTACTAGGTGAACCAGGATTGGAGGCACTTTGAAGAGATTGAAGAAACAAAAGAATTACAGCTTGAGCATGCGTGTTTGGAAAAGGAGAAGGGAAAGTTAGTATATGTGATTGATGGAGAGGAATCGAAAGCTTAGATGTTAGCCATTCTATAGGAATGCACAAGGTAGTGGATAGTGTAGATGCTCATGTGCATGCCTACCATACCATGAGCCTTTAAAGATGAAGAAAGTTAACATCGGTTCAGAAGAAGAACCTAAGGAAGCTATTATTGGAGATTATTGGATGGAGAAGGAAGTGTCAAAGATCATTGATCTATTGTGAAATTCAAGGATTTATTCCCACGTGGTACCATGAGCTAAAAGGTGTTCACCATTCCTTGGGGAGATGAGGATAAAACTGAAGGAAGGTGCATGCCCCGGTTAGAAAAAGGCCCTACTGGATGAATCCCAATTTACGCGTGAAGGTTAAGGAGGAAATAGACAAGATGATAGCTTCTGGGATCATTGAGGTAGTAGAAGAATCGAAATGGATAAGTCGATGGTAATTAGCATCAAGAAGGATGGGTGGATTAGAATTTGTGTGGATTATAGGGAATTGAATGTAGTTTGTGTCATTGATCCATTTCTGACCCCCTTCACTGAAGAAATTTTGGAAGGAGTCATTGGGCGTGAAATCTATTCCTTTACGGATGGATTTTCAGGATACCACCAAGTCCAGATTGCAAAGGAGGACTAGGAGAAGACAACTTTCACCACCGAGTGGGGAAGTTTTGCATATATGGTCATGCCCTTTGGGTTGAAGAATGCACTGCTTGTCTTTTCATGCATAGTGGTGCAAGCATTCCAGGACTTCATTCATAAGTTTCTCCAGGTTTACTTGGATGATTGGATAGTATATGGTCAGTTAAGGACCATTGTGACAACTTGAGATTAATGTTTGAAAGGTGTAGGCAGTTGAGGATATCCCTCAACATTAAGAAGTGTGTGTTTGCTACACCCTTTGGGACTTTATTGGGGCATATCATATGTAAGGAGGGCTTGTTGGTAGATCCCACTAAGGTTGCAGTTATTGTGGGGTTAAGGGAACCTACTAGCTAGAGCGCAGTGTGCATGGATTCCTTGGGCATACGGGCTATTACAGGAAATTCATTAAGGGATATGCCAAGATCACCACACCCTTAGAAGAGCTGCTTAGACACAAAAGTACCTTCCATTGGGGAAAGGCAGATAGAGGGCATTTGATACATTAAAAGATAGGCTTATTACCACCTATTTTATGATTTCCCTCTTGGGACAAGCCCTTCCATGTCCATGTAGATGCCTCAGGAACCACCATTGGAGTAGTACTTGCACAACCAGGTGAGGGGATTGTTGATCATCCTCTCTATTTTGTGAGCAGGAAGTTAACACCAGCAGAGTAGAATTATACCACAACCGAGCAGTGAGGCATTGTCAATGATCTATGTGCTTTTCAAATTTAGATAGTATCTGCTTGGCAACACCCTTTATATTCTACACCGACCACATGGCATTAAAGTATTTAGTGAACAAGCCCATTCTTCAAGGGTGCATATGTCGATGGGTGTTGTTGTTTCAAGAGTTTGAGTTCACCATTGTAGTAAAGCCTAGAAAAAAAATTGTGGACCTAATCATCTATCAAGAATTGATTTAGGAGAGGATGCACAAAAGTATTGAGGAAGCAATGCCAGATGCATGCAACTATTTAGATTACACACGCCCCTCGGATTTGGAAGAGATTGTTGTATTTTTAAAAGAAGGTGTGGCACCGGATGGAATGAAGGCATTGGAAAAGAAGTAGTTGGCCATACGCGTCATGCCCTACATGTTGATTAGTGGAGACTTATACAAATTGGGATGTGATGAAGTTTTGCGCAGATGTGTGTTAGAGCATGAGCACTGGCCATCATGGAGGAAGCACATGGAGGAAGTGCGGGTGGGCATTACGCAGGTGATGCCACCACCACGAAGATTTTAATGGTAGGTTTATGGTGGGAAACCTTGTACAAGGGATTGTAGAGATTATTGTAAAGCATGTGACCATTGTCAGTGCATTGGAAAACCAGGAAAAGAGATGAAATGCCTTTGCATCCTATTCCTAGCATGGAGCCTTTTGAAAAGTGGGCGATAGACTTTGTAGGACCTATTACACTAGCATGCATAGGACTGGGTCACGTTATGTCATCACTTGCATGGATTATCTCACAAGGTGGGTGGAAGCAGCCCGACTAAAGATTACATGGCAGCAACAAGTGGCAAGGTTCCTATGGGAGAACATTATCACAAGGTATGGATGCCCTTTGAGTTTGACCAGTGATAGGGGTACACATTTTCTAATGAGACCATGAGGATCCTACTATCTGAGTTCATGGTGGCTCATCATAAGACTACACCCTATCACCCACAAGAAAATGGAACCATGGAAGCATTCAACAAAATACTTAGTCATACCTTGACCAAAATCTGTGATGTTGGAAGATAGGATTGGGATGACAAGGTATCAGCAAGTTTTATGGGCTTACAGGACTACGTATAAAAGACTAAATAAAGCCACACCTTTTCAATTGGTGTTTGGCATGGAAGCTATTTTTCGTTGAATTTATGTTACCTTCTCTGTGAATAGCGCATGCATAGGAGGATTAGCCAATGAACAAGCATTGGAAGAAAGAATTGATGAACTAATGAAACTGGATGAGAGATGATCACTTGCCCATTGGAGCCAAACAATGGAAAAGGAAAAGCAAAAAAAAGGCTTGGCATGATCACCATATTAGAAACAAGAAGTTTGAGGTTGGGCAGATGGTGTTACTATATGATTCTAAGTTTATGTGCCATCCTGGGAAGTTGAAAGTCCATTGGTTAGGTCCCTACACAATCTCGTACATCCTTGATTCAGGCGCGTGCCAGTTACAAGCGTTGGATGGGACAAAGTTTCTGGACACTTCAATGGTAGTAGGTTGAAGCCCTACTATAAATAAGTCTTCTTGGTGTTTGTAAATAAGGTAGTTTTTCCAGTTAGTTTAGAATTTTCCTTTATGCTTTTTCCTTTCCTTGTGTTTCCCTTTCGCGTTGTTGTTTTTTTTTGCGCCTTGGGTGCCGGTAACCTTATTGCTATTTTTGGAGAATTTATGAGTGCACAGAGGACCACACATCATTTAAGTGTGGGGTGGAGAAAAGTGAAGAAGCATGATTAAAAGTACCAAGGAAGTTGTGTTGAAGAGCCTTGTTGAGTAGCCCGGTTAAAAGAGAGATGAAGAGAAAAGATAGAATGGTTGGTGCTAGGGTAAAGCTACTTGTAGATCCCACGTACAAAGGAAAAAGAAGTGCATTTAAAGCAACATGAGGTAGGTGAAAGCAAGAATCTAGATAGAAGAAGTGCCTTGGCGTGGGTTGAGCATGCGTAAGAGTCTCCTGTCAGGTTGGTTTAATTGCATGCGAAAGGTTGGAGGAGTTTTCACGCAGGAAGGGTGCACGAGTTAAAGAGGGTTTTCACACAGGAAGGGCATGTGAGTGAAGGCACTTGAAGATGGGATTTGTTTTAAAAATCCACATTAAATGAACAAAGTATGGGGTAGGTAAAGTAGCATTTAATGACCAGAAAAAGGAAAAACTATAAATAGAGGGTCGGGGCACTCTCATTTTACTTTGTGAAAATAAAGAGTTGGAGATATAAGTGAAAGATATAAGCTAGGGTTTTTTTAAATTCGATCAAGGAGAAGATCATGTGATTAAAAATGTAAAGAGCTAGTTTGAGATTGTGAACTAGAAGGGAGGAATTACATGGGCATGGAAAGAAGTAAAAAGATGTTGTCTTGTGAAGAATTTATCAAAGTTAGGGTTCAACAAACTAGGGCACGGGTTTAGAAGAATTGTATCACGGATCTGAGATCGAAGGTTGGGAGAAGGAAAGTAGAGTAACAAGGAGAGGATTGGAGTGATACAATTACCTCGACCATGGCACCAAAGAAAGGGAAGGGCAAAGCTAAGGCTAAACAACTAGAACCCGAGGTAGATACAAATGAAGAATGGTATGCAGAAATGTAGTACCCTGATGGAGTGATGATGGGGAAGGAATGGGAATCCCATTTGAGGAGCATACCAGTCAGTGACTATAATCACCACACCAACACTATAGAAAAGGAGATGGCATTAGAATTGGTATGCCCAACCAACAAGTGAACACCTGAAGGTTTTCCTATCTACAATGATGACGTAAAGGTCAAGCTAGCGAAGGTAGGGTTGTTGCAACTCTATGAGTTGCCTTATTTTGGGAAGCCGGATCACTTGTACCAGTGGTTGATGTCTCGGGTGCATGAGGACTACTTCCACTTTGTTGGGCGCAAGATGCACATGACTCCCCAGTTGATTGCATAGTTTACAGGCCTCATATGTGAGGGAGATAGCCTAGAAGATGACCTTGGTGACAAGGAGGCTATTCAAGAAACCATCACGGAGTATGCTATGCAAGAAAGGGTCATGGTACTATGACATCTCAGACATCAAGGACCCCATTATGAAGATGGCCATGCACCTAGTAATGAAGCTGAATGGCCAAGAAAGATGGATGCAAGTCAACAAGCCATGGCTACATGTCTACAGGAAGATTGCAGAGGGGACTATTTATAACTTATCTACATACATTGCAAGGAAATTGTAAAGTGCACAAAGGAAGGGGACATGATCCTCTTTGGAAATGTCCTACTCACCATAGTGTTTGTAGAAATTGGAGTGCGGATGCACCAGATAAGTTTGTGTGGGAGTACCCAGCAAGACCCTTCACCCACGAAGAGGTTTGAAAAATATGCATGTGATACAATGACGGCTCCCCACAAAGCACGGCTTGAAAAATGGTATACACGCTTGAGAAATGCATTCGGGGTGGAGTGGAGGATCCTGAACAACTCCCAACAGCCACACAAGGAGAAGTTGAGTTCACGGTGTACCAACACTACTGCTTGGGGTAGGTTCAAACTTGTTGATGAATCATGGAGCCCTTGGTGCAAATTGCCTTTCACGTTCACTGCCCAATACTTCCAAGTGGCGGGAGTGAACAATTTAAAGAATCAAAGCTAAGGCTGGAGCTAGGAAAGTTGGACCAGGAGCACAGGGATATGAGGAAGAAACTAAACTATCCCGGAGAGGTAAGCACACATACGTGGAGAAGTACGTGTCACATGAGATCCATATGACTAGGCCAATAACACTTCCTATCATTGGAGGATCCGACATGACGTGCGTATACATGCACATAAGGCCAAAGTTTGAGAATGGTGTACTTGGTGGATGAGATCTCAATACCTAAGACCCCTTGGGAAAGAAGAAGCCAACATCTAAGAAGAGGGGCAGAGGAGAGGAAGGAGCACCAAGTGTGCCAACTACTCAGATAGTGAGCATGCCTTCTACGAGCACCAAGCCAAGCACCTATGTTTGGAGAAAGAAGTCTCTAGTAAAGGAGAAGATGCTAGAAGTAGAGGCACCCAAACAACCCACCACCATGGAGGAGTCACAAGAGGAAGAAGAGAAGGTAGAATCTCTTGACTAGAAGACACCTCTCAGGAAGAAGCAGAGGGTGGATGAAGAAGCTGACTCGGAGGTGACCGAAAACTTGGAAAGATACCTAGGAGAAGGAGAGGATGAGAGTGAAGAAGGTGGCGATGAGGAGGAAGAGCCAGAGAAAGACAAGGAACCCCTGGAACCTCATGTATTTAGTGTCTATGACTCGGAGGAAGAGAGTGGGGATGAAAAGCAAGAGTTCATATTCATGTGATGAAAAGGCACACAAGGTGATGAAGGCACTAAAGATACAAAGATGGATGAGAAGGATGCCATGGAGAAGTAGGGAGACATAAGTTTTACCAAGGAGTAGATAACCAAAGTGGTAGAGTGAGAAGTGAAGAAGATGCTCGAGGCCCTTGTAGACCAGGAGTTAGAGCATAGCGCAGACATAGTGCTAAAGGAAGGGAAGGAGGAGAGCATTGAAAAAGGACATGACAGCCTAGGAGGCCCCACTCTGATAGTTAGCTTCCCCAAAGGCACATGCTCGGGTAGAAGACCTCTGGATGTAGAATAGAGGTAGATAATGGGCTATGTGGATGATTCAAGGAAGGTGCTACGTGCACACATTCCAGAGCATGATACCCACTGAGAGACTTATAGCCATGGGATCATTCGAGAAGGAGGGTGCGTACCCCAGGACCAAGAAGATGCTTTCTTGGGCATTTGAGTCCCACGTCGATGAGCCAAACTTTGAAGTCTACCAAAAGGTGCTTATCACATTGCTAGAGTCTAAGGGAGACAACCCCTTAGTGAATGCTCAGGAGCTCTCAGATGAGCAAGTGTGCAATGCTCTAAACAAGGTCACGGTGGAAATAGAGGTGAGGCTATTCACACGCGGAATGACAATATAAGGGCCCTAGAGGAAAATTGGCCAAGAAGGAAGAAGAGTTGGCTAAGGTGGCTAGAAACTTAAAATAGGAGGAATTAATCAGCATGCACAGCTAAAGCACGAGCTCAAGGAGGAAAAGGAAAAGGTGCAGGAGGTCTACAAAAAAGTAGAATCGATAAAAAGTGCCATCATTTTAAAACACCCAGATCTAACACCAATCCCCAGAGGTATGCATCGATGCTTGGAATGCCTAGAAGACTTAACGTGTGTCCTCACCATGGAGAGATGACCCTTGGCATTGGAATCTATGGAGGAAGTGGCCACACACCTAAAGGAGGAGGACCGGTTAAAGGTGATAGCACTTGTTGCCGAGTATAGCCAAGTACTCATGGAGATCAAGGTCATTACCTAGTCTACATAAAGCCACATATGACACATGCATGCGGATCGAGATAAGGTGGCAAGCTCCTTGGTTGCCATGCTTGAAGTAGAGCTGAAAGAATTCTAGGAGAAAGAACAAGGGAATAGGGTAGAGAGGGACAAGGTTCTGCCAGGTAGAAAAGAAATCAGAGGTGATTGAGGCTTTAAGAAGCTCAACTAAGGCCCAGGCTGAAGGAACTATACCCCCAAATTACAAGGAGAATGGACAAGCTCATGGACCTAGGTAAGGAAATGGAACAAATTGTGGACACCTTGGGTGCACCAGGGAGCTGGCCTAAGCTTTGATGAAGTGAGCACCTTGGTGGGTGACCTATGCTAGAAGGTGAAGGGAGGTCGAAGTGTGGAGCAAGCTGGAGGTAGATCTGCGATGGGACTTTCCCAGCCTCTTGAATTAAAAATCCCCCATTCTTCATTCTTTCCCCTATTCTTTCATTCCTTATTCTTTTGTAAAATATATGTCTTCATCTTGGTTCCATTGAACCAACTTGCACCTTGGTCAAGTAAGATGTTTTGAGGGGTGGAGAATAGGCATAGTGTGGGGTGATGTTGGGCCCCTAAAATATTGACTAAGTATGAAGGCACGTGGGCATGCGGGGACCCTAGTTATAGATGGCACACAAGGAAAAAGTGCATAAGAGAAAAGGCTTAAGGAAGAAAATAGTGTGCACACGGTGCGCGAAAAAGGAGGTTCAGGACTTAGCCGATTTAAGCAACAAAGGTAGAACACATGAAAAGCATGATCGGTTGTGCATGCGGATAAGATGCCAGCCTAGCAATAGTGGCCCAGGAAAGAGCATGCCAGTGATGGGATCTTCTAGAAGATCATCATGAGATGGAGTGGAGAGCTCAGGCTGAAGGAACATGCTCACTTGGAGGACCACATTCGACACTTGGTGATGGATCTGAGGGCATGGCAAGGTGAGTTGGCAGCATGTGGGAAGGTGATAAATACAAGTTCCTGCAGTGGGAAAATAGACACAGAGACAAGGAGACCGAGATAACATACAGATGGGGATATAGAGATAGAGGAAGAGATATACACATAGAGAGAGAGATAACATGGGTGAAGCTCTACGTAGGGTTACTGCGAGTGGAACTTTGATGCAGAAAGGAATGTACTAAGCTTAGCATTGTAATTTCTTTTTCTTTTTGGCATAGTTATACAAGCCTAGTGATGTGCATGACTTGTGGTCTTCCCTCTATGGCTCTTGTAATGAAATGATGAATACAATGAGGTTACCTATTGCAATTAGATATGAATATCAGTGGGTTTTATGTATATTTCATTCATAGAAGTTCTCTTTCCTTTCATGCTATGAATGAATGGTTGTATCTTTCTTTCTGTTATAATATATGTTATGGAGTCTTTTAAAACACTCGGTCTGAAGAAACTACAAGGATCTGGAGGCCATTCTAAGCCCTATGATTCTTGTATGTCTAAACTTCTTTCTGAATACTCTTATACTACTCATCAACTTCTGGCCCGGGTGATAGGCTTCCTTTCCTTTTATAGGGTGAGTAAAATTGACTACACCTCACACATATCTCTCTTCCCATTCAAATTTCCCCTTTCCTCCTAAATCCCATTTATTCAAATTTCCCACTTTCCTATCTTACCCCATCATTTATTTTATTTCCCTAATTCATCCTTAATCCCATTTAATTAATCCCTAATCATCCTTAATTAGCCCTAAATCCTCATCTAATCCTTTTATCCTCCCTAAACCTCATTTTTACCATCCCTAGGTTCTCATCTACCTTCATTTAATGCTTTCTTATCTCCCAACCACTTTTTATCCTTCCAAAGCACCCCTAACCCATATTAATCACCTGAAACCCTAATCTTACCACATAGGGGATCTTTACATCGAGATAATCACATTTCCACCACCAAAATCAACATACCACCGCAGCCACCGGCGAACTATATGGGTCACAGCTTGACCTTATAAATACGACCATACCCCTCCTCTCATCAAGATGCAATTTTTGAGACTTCGAGATTTCTTGCAATCTTGGCTTCGTTTCTTGCTCTTCTTTGCATTGTTATCACCACCTTGGAGCTACTTTAGATATCTTTACATCATCTTTGGATATTTAAAGTTCTCTCTTTTATTGGTATCATTATTTTGCATGATTGGATTCCCCATTGCTATCCTATCATTATTTTGTATCGCTTTTACAAGTTCATCTTCCATATAATATCTCTTCCCCATTATTCATCATTAATCTCTCTACAAATCTTCATTCCATCCATTTTCATCTCTTAAACCCTAGATCACCTCTTAATCACCGTCAACTTAGCATAGTCGTCATCGACCGATCCACCTTTGTTTTATTTCCTATCATCTATCCTACCAGCTATCTACTTTCTAATCCCATAGTCCCTCGGATCTCCCAACCTTTTCATTTTACACACATGTTTTTCAGATCTCACTTGCATCACACATAGTCATCGTCAATTTACCTAGGTTGTCGTCAATCTTGATTAGAATTTATCACTTATTTCATCATATTTATAAATTTTCTTACATCCTTTCTATTTCACTCATAGCCAATATTTTTGCATCAATATTAGTCCAAGACCTACTTGAACAATTCCTTTAGATATGTTTTTCTTGCATTTATTTTTGGCTTATACTTCCCATCATTGTTGACTCTACCTCTGCAGCCCGAGTCGTCAATCAAACCCAACCAGGTTTGGTTTATTTTTTCATCATTTATTGTTATCATATCTGTATTTTATCTTATCTAGTTCATTTCATATTCTTTGTTTTAGTTCAAATTATGTTGCATCATATCATTTATCCATTATCATTTATCCTTATTTTCTATCAAAGTGGGTTGACATCCATCCTAGGAAGTTTTCACTTCTCAAGACCAACATTGTCGGAAACCCACCATCCTATCTACTAATCCATTTTTCATGTTGAGTTTATCTTTTTGTGTAGGTAATCAAGCTCACTACGAGGAGGATCTTTTATTCTCATATCCATCATCATCTCATCTAGAGGTAGCCTTAAACCCTCTCATTATTAGATTTTTCATTTTTATTTGTTACATTTCACTAATCTGAAATAGGAGCAAGAAAATTTGATCAACATTCTAGCATGCCTAGTGGGACCAAACCTTATTTGGTGAGTTCTTTCATTTTTTTCATTTCTATTTCCATCTTCCATTCCTCTCTTTCTACTAACCTCACTTGTGGATTCACTTGCTTATGTACGTGGTGGATTACTTGCTTGGATCAACAACACGTTTGCTTAAAATAAAATAAAAAGGAAAAATAACATTATCCAGGTATTCTTCATTTTTCCCTATTTGCTCTTTTGCATCTCTCTCCCTTCTTTGTCTACTTGATTTCATCAAATCTCACATTTTGATTTTGGACTTAAAAATAACCTCTTCATACTTGTTTGACAACATAGTCTAATTAGGAGGTCAATTCTTTGCATTCACTTCTTCCACACACATCCAAAATGCACACATCAATTTACACATCTTAAACATCTTCTTCCAGGTGGAACTATTGGGATTTCATCACCCAATAAGAAATCCGTCATGGTGTTCTAGCCGCGTTATAATTTTTTTACTATTTGTATATTGGCTAAGCGCTTCAACACCCTTATCGTTGTGGTGCATGAAGTGTGGGGGTAGGCCCCAATATCAAGCCCCATACCGGTAGTCATCATGATTTGAGCCTCATGTACCTTTGGGTATATCGAGGACGCCAACCAAAACAACCTAAAACCATCCATAGTTTTTCCATTTCCTAGGTTCCCTTTGAGCCCATTTTATTTTCTTTCTCACATTCTTCTAATAAACAAGATAATTAAAACTTTGTTGTGTGACTTGTTTGAAATATTAAAAATCAGCATAGTTTCTTGTTTTATTATTTCATGCCCGTTATTACACATTCTCAAGAAAGAAAAATGGAACAAATCATGTCATCCAACAACATTCCTATTTCCAACATTCCTTCCCAAAAAAATCATCCCTTTCTATTATCTCTTCCACCCTTGGTCTCTTCTTCTTAGTTACCCAACCTATGGTTTCCATTCCTCCTCTCCATGAGTCCCAAGCTATCCAAACCAACCCCCATGTTGAGACTAACCCCTTTGTTTCCGTTCCTTCTAGACAAATACACCCCCATTTTCCATTTCTTAGAGACTTTTGGGCCTCCCTCCTACCATCCCTCATGGATGTGTGGAATTCCAAGAGCTCCTTGATGCTAACCCAGTTTCTCTTCATGACTACCTTCTTCATAAATCTACCAATCTCCCCATCATGGACCCCTCTTCAAAAAAATTATGCTTATCATCTCTCCCTAATCCACCCAAGTCCTCACATCACAACTCATTTTATTCTTCCTAGAGCCATGAATGAGCTTGTCATGGATGCACATGTGAACTTGGCTCCCATCAATCTTCCTCTACAATCCCTCAAACTCACCAATCCACTCAATTAGGTGGTTCCCATTCCTCCCAATATTCCTCGCATCAACACCACACCCACTTCTTCCATCCCCATCACTTCCTCATCCACTTTCATCATTATCACCCTACCAAACATTGCAAGAGTCCATTTAATCCTTCCACCACCCAAACAACATGATCAAAAGTTAGCCCCATTTCTACATCCCATGTCCATGTAAATGTCATCACCTCACAACCTCATCCTTGAGTCTACCCAAACTCACCAACCTCCCTTCGAAATTCCTTTCACTACATATTTCTAATCAATCTACTCAAGCATCTCAACCACCCCATACTTATATCTCCACTCACCCATGCAAGGTCAATCCAACATCCCCATCTCTCAACAACAAAAATACAAAATTATCCATCTAATTACATCCCTACCTCTCAACAACATCCTATTTCCCAACCCATTCAATCACAACCCTTCAACAATCTTCCCCCTTATCAACCACCCCTCAAACACCTACTTATCCACAACAATATCAATCTCATCCACAACCTCACCCATCTACCTCTTATATCCCACAACATCATCCATTTGTTTCTCATCCTCACACATCTATGACCTATTCATGATTTTCTAAGTAGAATGGCAAATCTCAAAGCCACTACTTTGGGGTCTAAAACCACCTTTTCTTACGAACATATTTGCAATGAGCCCATCAATCCATCGGTTCCCATAAAATTATCCTCCACACATTGGGAGATCCCAAAATTTTCCAAGTTTAATAGTAAGGAGGACCCACAACAACATCTTTGTGCCTTTAGGCACACATGTTACCTTATTTCTCATGACCAAGATCTTATGCTCCATACATTCCCTATGTCATTGGTCAACCCCGCTTTGGATTGTATAACAACATTCCTCAACATTATCTATTCTCCTTCACCCAACTCATGAACTATTCCTAGAGCACTTTTCTATCAACATTGTGCATAAAATCACCATTATAGATCTCTACGCCATTAGACAATTTGATGATGAATCTATCACAGATTTGTCACTAGATGGCATGGTATAATCAATCAATTATCTTTCTCCCTTCCATAGACCAAACTAATTGAACTCTTTTCACGGTCTTGTGTGAAGCATATTTCCTCCACTCTTCAGATCCAATCATTCCAAACTTTCAAGAGGCATTCACCATGGCTCCCTAAAACTTGAACTTCACACCCTTGAGCAAGGCCATGTTAAACTCTGATCCAACAAACCAAAACCTAAATTCACTAATTCATCTACCCATGGTGAAAAATCTAAAACATGGCTAACACCATCATAGTTGAAATCTTCTTCTGTCTACATCCCACACTAAGCCTCCACAAAGGGCTCTAGAAAACCCCCAACTATACCCTCTCGGGAATCCTATAGTTCTATTTTTGACAAGTTAATGGTTGTGCATCTCATCCAACTTCCCCTATCTAACCTCTTGATGACTCGCAACCCAAACCACATGGTATCGTGAGGAGCACTATTGAAAATATCACCAAGTCTATGGTCATGACATTGAAAAGTGTCACACCTTTAAATATATTGTACAACGACTCATAGATCATGGTGACCTTTAATTAGATAACCCCAATGCACCTCCCAATCAACCTCTCGATGTCTTCAAAAACCTTTCCCAACCATCCACCAAATAATCAAACTCCTCCTATGTCTCAAGCACCCAATGCCCACACAATCAACACTCTAAGCCAAGAGTTAACATCATCACCTACCTACCATTCCTTCATCTACTACACCCATGACTATTATTATCTCCCCTTCCCCATCTACAATCTTACCTACATCCATACCCATATCTACATCCATTATATCTACATCAACTATACCCATGACTATTCCACCCACATCCACTTCAATCATCTACTTCCTTATCTATCTCTACACATACCACACCAATCCCATTACATCTAGCTCCTACCCATATCTATCCCAACATCTATCACAACATCCTCCTCACATAGCCCTCATCTATGTCTATGTCTTTCCATTCCTTTACCCATCACCACATCTATGGTTATAACCACTCCCATATCAACATCCAAACTTACTAAGCATATATATTCCCCCCATATAATCACAACAATATCCCCTCATCATCACATCAACAACTCCCATGAACACCTACAAAATCCTATATATCAATCTGTGACCTCCCCCCCATCTCGATTAATATCTTATCCAAACATCCCCTTCACCTTCAACCCCCATATCCACAAAATCTACATCCAAATCATCCAACCCTACTCTAAGGACCATCCCCTGTAGAGATCATCATTATTCCCGCTAAGGGTAAACCTTCACAAAAAAAAAATCTAAAACCTTGGTGTTCCTCCTCAAAATTCTCTCACTCACCCACAAAAAAGTTTGAGTTATCTCCTTCCAAGCCCCATCACTCTAAGTCATCCAATGTCTCATCATCAATCCTAGGGGCACCTCCATCTATTTTGGGGCCAGACCCTTCATCCAAATCCCCTATCATCATCACTAAAATCCAAATCAAATCCACCTATTCTTCCTCCTAAAATCTAAATCAAGAATCACAACCATCCATCTCCTCTTCTCCCAAGACCAAATCAAAATCAAAGGCACCCAAAAAACCTCATAAAATAAAAACACCACTCTTACCTTCATCTACCACTTCCAAACCTAATTCATCTACAATCCACACAACCCCCTCATCAAAAAATCCCATTGGATCCTATTCATAAATTCTTCAACGCAACTTATTCAAGCATTTTCCATCACTCTTCCTCCCATCAAATATTTTGATTCATGTGGGAAAAAACCCACATGGTTTGAATTCTAATGTCATTTTCACTTATCATCATACCCCCGACATGATATATGAAAATTTTAGGTCTCTTTAAACCCTCATCCACAATATTATAAAGAGGATGACCTTCTCATTGAAGAAGACCATCCCCTCCATCTACTAGTTTACATCCACATCCAATCACAATCCTTCAATCAAATCTTCATCATCCAATGCTTCTAAATCATCTTCTTCATCTAAAACCTTTTCATGGTCCCCCTCCTCCAAGAAATACTTCTCCCAAAGAAGGTCCCCCTCTATTTATGATGTCATTCATATCACCACACATGCTCTCACCCTCATGATTCTCAACCACCTACTCAATCTAAGACCAAATTTTCATCATCACCACCCCATCTAGTGACCCCACTCCATCATCTTCTTCAAAAGCTAAAGTATCCATCTTAGTTGTCCTTACGCTACCTAACAACATGCTTCCATATCAAAAAAGTATTATGAAGAAGCTCCATCAAGATCTATTAAGATGTCACTTTATGAGCTCATCCAAATCTCCCCAATCACATAAAATCTCTCATTAAAGTTCTACAACATCCCATCACTAGTGATGAGACCCAACCTTTTTGTAGCCCTTTGTTGGAGCACTCAATAGATTTGCCACCATTTCTTTTGATGACTCTAAAATTCCTGATATCTCTTGAAGACCATGATCCTCCCTTTTCATCATTGTTCACATCAATGATACATTCATCCGACGTTCAATGATAGACAATGGAGCCAACATCAACATCATATCATCTCATACCTTTGATCAACTCAAGCTTCCCAACTCATTTTGTCACTCAATCACCCATATCCTTTGTGCTTTCAATGATGTTGTGGCCCCTACTTTGGGCACAATTATCCTTCCCATCCATGTCGTGAAAAAGACTCCTTCATGAGCTCTTTTATATT
This sequence comes from Taxus wallichiana var. yunnanensis, assembly GCA_018340775.1. NCBI lineage: Eukaryota > Viridiplantae > Streptophyta > Pinopsida > Cupressales > Taxaceae > Taxus > Taxus wallichiana. The sequence continues at coordinate 114,847,901 of CM031241.1, read as the reverse complement.
TTTGAGGGGATAATTCCAATATAATATCTTACTTGATGACCATGGATCCATGCCATGCATTGTGTCCCTTCCACTCTCCATCGTTGCATCAAATATGAGCATGAGGGGAAAATCCTAACACTCCCCACAAACATTCCTCATTTAAAGCATGTCACATGACTTATCAACCAAATGATGTGTTTATCCCTAAATAAGATTCATCTGAAGCATCTACTAGCTCATTTGTCCCTACATCTAAGATACCTAATAACAAATCTATCGATAATGTGATGCAATACCTTTCATTGGGGGAATATCGCCTTCTCACCCTCAATGATCTTCCTACACCTAATCAGACTTAGTAGACCCGATAAAGCACCAATGTACCAACTAATGTTAGGGATATCATTTCTTTTGGACCACCTCATCTTCAAACCAATCTCATCTATGGTGGTATCGACGCCCTTCTTCTCACATCAACACTCAACCTCACACCAAGCCATACACCAATGGATTTGATTTCCTCTATAAAAATCCTTTTCCTACACTCTTCCTCCATCCATCATTGCATGGAAAAGGATTTGGTATGGGGCATTATGAACAAGGAATGCATGATCTTATCATCGACTCAATGATCTCATAAGCCTCATGAGAAATTTGGAAGGGTTTAAGGAAAATCCACTTCCTCTTCACTTCTCTTCATCCCATCTCCCATGAACATCGATCCCTCATCCACTTCTTCTCCATCCAATGAACCCATGGATATGGATGATATTGTGTCCATTTCTTCTAGATTTTTTTTAATCTCCATGATCACTTTAGGGACCGCTCACTTATCAGTGTGAAGGTGAAATTAGGTCCCTTCCTCTTTCAATTTCATATGGTAGAGGAAGACTCCCTACCATTGACATTCTTCAATGCATCGATGATGATTCCATTCTTTCCTATATGGGGGAAGAATTTCCTATCTTCATAAGTCCTTACCTCTGACACATCCACTCTTCTTAATGAATCCACCATCGACATCAACATAGGGACTCCACAAGATCCCCATCCTCAAAGTGGGTCAATCCTTAATCCTCAAGAGCTTGAGTCTTTCACCACCTTCCTCTCTAAATATATCAAGCCTTTTCATGGTCCTATGCCAACATGTCAAGGCCTTGATCCTTCTATCATCATCCACAACATCGTTACCATCCCTAACTAAGCTGGTTAAGCAAAAGCTTCACCACATGCATGCATCCTCATGTTTCCCTCCTTATCAAAGAGGAGTTACAACGCCTTCTCTCTACTAATTCATCATACCTATCGATTATTCACAATGGGTTTCTAACATTGTACCCATTTCCAAAGCCTCTAGAAATCTCCATCTACACCAAATTTTGAGATTTAAATCTCACTTGCCCCTAAAGATGACTTTCCTCTTCCTAACATTGATCAACTTGTTGACCTCACAACTAACCATGAGATGATTTCTCTTATGGATGGTTTTTCTAGTTATAATCAATCCTCATCACACCAAGACCAACATAAGACTTCTTTCATCACCCCTTGGGACCTTTCTATTATCATGTCATGCCCTTTGGTTTAAAAATGTGGGGGCCACCTATCAACACCATGACCTACATCTTCCATGATCTTATCCATAAAACTATAGAGGACTATGTCGATGACCTCTTGGGTAAATCCAAGCATCGAGAGATCATCTTTCCATCCTTGAAATCCTCTTCACATGTCTTATTCAATTCTTCCTTCATCTAAATCCAGCCAAGTGTGTTTTTGGAGTTCTAACTGGAAAACTCCTTGGCTTCATCATTTCTATTAGGGTATTAAAGTTGACCCCACCAAAATCAAATCCATCCTTGAGATGCCCTCCTTTTAATCTAAAGCAACTTCATAGTCTTCAAGGTCGACTTCAATCAATCTATCACTTCATCTCAACTCTCTCTCCGAACCATTTTCAACCTTTTCACATCTTCTTCACAAAGACATCGACTTTAATTGGGATGAAAATTTCCAAAAGGCCTTTGATGATCTCAAGAATATCTTTCTATCCCTACTTGTGCTCACACCTCCATGCGAGGGGATCCTTTCTATCTTTACATATCTTCCACTGATCATGCTTTGGGTGCCATGTTGGCACACACGATGATGAGAGGGGGAGAAAGGTCATTTATTACATCAATCGCACTCTTCACGATTATGAGACTCACTACACTAAAGATGAAAATTTGTGTTGTGCTCTCTTCTTTGCCACTTCTAAACTTCATCATTATCTCCTTAATCACAAAACCTATGTCATCACTAACTTTCATCCTCTTAAAACCATGCATTCAAAACCTTATCATAATGACCACATCACTCGATGGCTCATGCTCATGACCGAGTTTGACCTAGAGTTTCATCTCTCAAAAATCAATCAAGGGCTAGTCTATCACTGATCAACTAGCCAAATCCCCTCTTCCTTGACAATCATCTTCCTCATGAACAATTTCCCATATGAGTCTATCTTCACCATCAATCATGAATTTTCCCCTCTATATGACACTTTTCTTTGATGGATCTAAGTTTTGCAAGGGGGAGGCATTGGTGTTATTATCATTCCTCCTTGGGATACTCTTATCCCCATCACTTACAAGCTTAATTTCAATGCACTAACAATATGGCTGAGTATGAATCCCTCATCTTGGGTCTCAAAACTATTGTCATGCTTGGTCCAAATCCTCGATATCTATGGTGACTCTCAACTTATCATTAATCAAGTCAAAGGAACCTATCAATGTAAAAATGAATTCCTTCAAAAATATAAGGACATCATCGATTTTCTCCTCTTGAGGCTTTGATTTCTACACCATCCAAATTTTCCTCATTCATCTAATCATTTCACAGACATGATGGCATCTCTCATATCTCTCATCCCATGGGAAACCAAAGAATCTAAAATCTTTGTTTTTTTTCATCATCTCAATCAACCATCTCATGTCCATGAGCTTCCTTATATCAATCATATTAACACCAATCAATCAATCTCTCTCTTGTATTCTCAAATATTTGACTATATATCTCAATCCAAAATTCCCTCTGACCTATCCAAAAATGGTAGGAGGTATTTTCTTTAATGCACCAACACTATGTCATCCTTGGTGGCATCCTCTACAAACATGGGTTTGATGGTATTCTACTATGTTTCCTTAAATCTCATGAATCTACCCATGTTATCCGAGAATTCCATGATGGTATATCTATGGTGGACACTTTAGTGGTTTGGTTGTTTCCAAACGTGTTCTCTATATGGGTTATTATTGGCCCACCCTCAATCAAGATTGTTGTGAATATGTTAAAAAGTGTGTTAAATTCCAACAACATTCTAATCTCATCTGCATCCTAGTTAGGCCTTACATCCAACTCAAGATCTTTGGCCTTTCTCATAATGGGGTCTTGACCTCATTGGTCTCATCAATCCATGCACTCTTCTCAATGTCATCATTCCATCATCACCACAACCGAATACTTCACCAAATGGGTGGAAGCCATTCCACTCACATCCACTAAAGCTAACAAAATTATTGATTTTGTTTATCAACATATCATCTATCGCTTTTAGCGTTCCTCATAAAATCATCATGGAAACAATGGAAAGTCCTTCAAAAAAAATACCTCAAGAAGCTTTGTGAATCTTTCAATATCAATCTTATCTTCTCATCTCCTTATTATCCTCAAGCTAACGGCCAAGTCTGAAGCCACTAACAAACTCTTCATAACATCCTTGCCAAAACTATTGATAAGGTAGGTGTAATTGGCACCTTTCACATCCCCTTTTCTCTTTGGGCCTATCATCGACTAAGCATCCACACCTCTATGGGCACTACTCCTTTCTCTCTTATCTATGGCTCTGAAATTTTTTTCCTCTTGAAGTCCAAATCCCATCCTTACACGTTTCTCTCTCATGATTTATCTCTATGAGGACTATCATCAAGAGCATCTATCACAACTTGAATTGTTAGATGAAGCTGTCACTTAATCTTCTCTTCAACATCATCATGTTTATCAAGAGCGCATCAAACGTGCTTATAACAAACATCTAAAAGAATGTGACTTTAATATTGGTGACCTAGTCTTAAAATAAAATCAAAATGTCACTACTCTAGAAAGGAGCCAACATGGAAAGTTTTCTCCCAACTGGATTGGACCATACATTATCACACATAAGTATGGGTCTGGAGCCTATCGTTTAGCATCTCTTGATGGTAAACTAGAAATGGAACCTCTCAATGCCTTGCACTTACAACCTTTCTACTATTAACATACTTACCAACATGATCTTAGTCACACCCTAAGATCTTGCTTCCATCACTAGCCTTCCATCTCTCATTGTAATGATTTGGAATTATGTGGTCTACCATCACTTTCCTATCTATGACCTTGAATATGGGCACCACGGCTCTTCCCATAGCATATTCCTTATGGAAAAGTTCCTCCTTCTAGGTGGGAACCCCACAATCATTACATCCATCACCCTCTTATCTACCTACTAGAACCATGTTAAGGGTCCATAGGTGTCACTTGTACATCTTATCATCCCCTCCCCAAGTGGTTTACTTGGTTATCCCCAACTCTATCCTAAAATCAAAATTTGGATGCTCATATCAAAAAAATCTATCATATCCAAAAATAGATTGTTCCCTCAAAGGACAATTGTTCATATAAAGAAAAAAAATGTCAAAGTATAGACTGATCCCTCAAAGGAAATATATCATACCATATCTTATCATGTCATCTAAAAAGTCAAAAGTCAATATCAAAAGCAAAAATATTAATGTAGACCACTCCCTCGAAGGATGGCTACTTTCTTATATCATGGCAAGTAAAAGGCTTCCCACATTGATCAGCCTTCCAAATCTCTAAAAGCAAAAGAAAAATATCAAAAGCAAGCATCCCCGAGAAATCTTCCTACATCGATCAGCTTTCCCATCTATAGCAAAAACTTCCCACATTGATCAGTTTGCACCATATTGCTCAGAGATGGGGCATAGACCTAGGATTACCACCTAAGGAGAACCTATTTTCCTTGTATAAGCTCCATCTTAACCCCTTTTCATGTCTACAGTGGGTTTATAAGCACGCATTCCATCTTTCCTCATGATCTTAAGTTTGACTAACTATCATTAGTTATGTGTTAACACTGTTAATGGTCACAAGTGCATGCTTTGTGTTGTTCCCTTTCACATTTTATCTCTAATCCATTTAAAAACATATTTTCTACGTATGCTCCTCTCTATGATGAAGTGTACTTTCTCACATTTCAATCACCTATCAAAGTCACATCCTATCAATTATACTCTCCTAACCCCTTACCCTTATCTACTCTAATTAATCTCATCATCATTTCATATTTTTTAATCATACATCTAACATCTATATCCAATCTATCAATCCATCCTATATTCCTAATTATCAACATCATCAACCATCAATCATGCCTAAATTCATCCAAGATCATCTATATCTAATCATATCTAAATCCATCATTCCTATATACCTAATATCAACATCTAGTCTAATATATACTTCCCATCTAATCACATCTACTCTAATCCAATTCATATCATCTCACATCTATCATGTCATCTAATATCAATATCTATCGTAATCACATCAAATAATTTAACCCATACATCAAAATCATCATCATATAATAAAAACATCACATCATCAATATGCATCTATCATCTACACTAACATCCATAATATAATCAAATAATCACATTGATCATCCATCACATGATCACACATCACACACACACACACACACACAAAAACATATATATATATATATCCTCATCAAAATGTGTCCATACATCCATGATAGGCCTCTATGGGCTCTATCTCAAAAATATATACATCAAAATCAATATACAATGTTCACCCTCTAGGTGGTGAACTACAAACTCGATAATCTAAGAGCTCAGCCTTGCCCCCTTGGGGTAGGCACCTGCACATATCTATGTCCATCATCTCCTCCATCATCTAGACCTGGATCTCACCTCAGCTACACCATGCTAGCCATGCTCCCAGATGGTGTTAGTCACACTGAGCTCCCTGCTCTCCACTCCCCTACTAGGTATGTTGTGTATCGTGGCACATCTGGTAGCCTCAATGTAACTATGCACTCATAATAGTGTGCATCCAAACCTATTTCCTTGTACTATGCTAGTGATATAGTACTCATGGGGAGAGCCATATGGTCTAGATCCTTGTGAAGCTGTTGTGCCTCACTCCCTAATGTTGTAACTAGATGTCCAAGATATCCAAATCTAGCCCTGTAGGCCTCCCTTTGTTTATGGTACCTATCTCATTTTTGTATAGCCAGGTATCTCTCCTAGTGCAAATCTTGTAGCCTCCTAATGCATCAAGGTCCCTCTCATAATGGGCATTATCTAACTCCACCCGTAAGCGGGTTATCTCCTTTTCCACCCCTACATCTCTACCCTCCTCTCCTCGTGATGTTACCTCCTCCTCTCCACTACTGAATCACTACCTCATCCTCATCCAATCCTAGCTCTGCCCTCTCCTCTACTTCCTGAGCTACCCATGCCTCTGTCATCCACTCCACAAATATTTCCCTACTCCCATATCATCGTCACTATCCCATGGATCTCTTACCTCCTCCAATGGATCGGCCATCACAGGACTAGGTAAGTTCCCTCTCTGCCTCATCCCATCTATATCTCGATAGGAACCTCCAACACTTTCTATACAACCCCAAACTGCCTCATCACTCATGGAAACTATACTACCTCCACCATCTTTGGCCTCCACCCCTACACCCATCTGATCCTCCTCATACCAAATAGTTGGATGTCTCATGCCTAACCATGTGGGAAACCCTCGATATGGCCTCCATCTTATTTGTTTCACATCTAATCCCTCCAACACTCTCGCATACCAGCCCTCTCCCTCTCCTCTCTCTCCTCTATCTCCATGAGCTTGGTCAGCCCTCCATCTCAAGAATCCAATAGATAGCTCTATGTGGTCCCCAACCACCCATGGAAGCCTTGGCGGCCTAATCACAACTATGTGCTCATAGGTGCTATAGAATGAAGTAAAAACCCCACATCCAATCTAGATCTCCTCTCCATAGCATACATCCATAGCTCATGATATATCTAAGCCAATAACATTGTACCAAATGATAACATCATCATCCTACTCCATTATGTCCATAAGCACCCCGCCAATGTCCATAAAACCTAGTCCACTAAATCTGTATAGCATAACATGATATCGCCATCATAACCAAACATATCAACCTAATCCTCGGTGTCCCAACTCATATTGTGCCTCTATATGAAAGGCCATTAAGTGAAATGTGATATGTGGGGCATTGGCTCCAAATAGTTGTGTCAATACACCCAATCACCTCTCCACTATAATACACTCTATGGGTTCCCCCAGTATTGGCAGTACCTCAAAATATGATACATGTCCTCTAGTGTCACCGTCATCTCCCCTGTCCTGAACCAAATGTGTACTAGTCCTCACATCCCACCTATTAATCAATGCAATCATCAATCCTACGTCCCTCGATCCTCTCGATAATGGTGGAATTTTTCCGCCTTACTACCTCCAAGTGATCCCACTCTACATCAATCACATCCTCTCTAATCCAATCATACATAGTAGGGACTCTATCTCTGAGATATAATGTGTCCCTAGCTTGTAAAATCAATCAAATAAGAAATCATTAGCATCCACACATATATAAATCATCTTTTTTCACCTACTCTAATCAACAAATCCCATATTTTTCCATTCAATGCCGACCAATTCGGTCAGGCACTACCTAACTTGGGTTGCCACCCTTAGAGCCCGGTTGATGACGACCATGTCTAGTCATCGCCGACCACCCTTGGTGCCCATATAAAAATCCATAAAAATGCAAAAAATAATAAAATAACTAAATAACTTAAAAACAAAGCTAGGGCTTAGGCACTTACCATCCTTCGAGTCCTCTGGCGCTTCCTCGTTGCTCATGTTGGCCTCCATCTCACTCAAAATCTCAATTTATCTTTCACTCAAAGCTCTTGATCAAAAAATTTACACAGTATAAATGAGCTTATTCGGCCGCCTCCGCTGCTTATATAGGCCACTAACCTCGGTCTCCGTCATCTAGCGCTAGTCATTGTCGACCCAATCCCAGTTGCCACTGACCTAGCTAAGTCACCATCGACCCAACCCTAAATGTTCATTCCCCATTCTCTTTCACCAATCCCTCTTCCAAATTATCTTTTCTTCCACTTTTGACTTGTGTGTTGTTCATAACACACCTTTATTTGTCCCGATGGACTCACCTCGATATCTTCCAATCTCATTATGCATTCTTAATCACATCTATCACCCTACTATGTGATCATCTTTGTGTCCCTCTTGGGGCACCATATTTCATCCTAAGCCCACCATTGTGGCCATATTTTATCTTCATCCCACCCATAATCATATTTTCGATTCATCATATATGGAGGATATCAGCATCAACTTTTGCCCAAACATTCTTTCAAGACCATTGTCTTGACCATCCTCACATTTGTTTGCACATTTTTGATGTCTTCCTTTGACCCATTGGTCTCGCAGCTTACACATCCATCCGAGTGGATTCCCATTGACTCCCTCCATATTGCCATGATTTTTCTCGACTCACAAGTCCATAGGACATTGTTGTCATCTCCATTGAGGTCGTATTTTGTTCCCTACCAAAGTGATTCCAAAATCACCACCATATTTTGTTTCTATCCTTCTCCATTTGGCATATTTTGTTTCCATCTCTTTTTCTCATCCTTTCCACTCTTCATCCCTTCATCTATCTCTTCTCTCTTTTATCATCCTTTCCACTTTCCATTTGGGGTGGATGTTAAGACGGGATCACACAGAAGACTCCACTAAACTTATGGAAAAATGCTTGTACAATGTACAATGGAGGAATTTTTTTGTAAAGGGAGGTAAAGAGAGAACGAGAAATAGGGAGGTATGGTTAATGTTATGAGTATACTTATAGAACTCACATACATTAACCAAAGTAGGTCCACATTCAATTAGAAGAACAAAACAATGCAATCAACAACAAGACTAACAAATTGGAGACATAAAGTTCTATGAATTCATTAATCAAAGGTGCACAATTTTCCTTGGTTATACAAGATTATCATGCTTGCAAAGTTGGAGAGTAGAGATGATATAGGTATATAGACAAAGAAATAGAGGAAATGAAGCCTTTATTGCTTGATGTAGTAGTGAAATCCAACAACTTACAACAATTAACAATTTCCAACCTTTTGGAATGGAGAATGCATTAAAAATTTTAGATTTACAATGTGACTCTTCATCTTTCCTTCACATGACCTTTCACTTTATCCTCATTTGTGATCTTTCATCTCTAAGATCTGAGTTGATACATTCCATTTGGGAAAAATAAAATATTCCATGCGAAAATATGAGTTTATGACCATTCACATTCCTCTTCTTGGAACAAAATTAGGAGTCATTGAGAAAATTTACAAAATAGTCAAATTTACTGGGCACTCTGGAGAACTAGAGGAACTTTGAAACTTTTCCATCTAGGCCTTCCATCACCGACTTGCCTTTTTCTTGTTTGGAATATTGGGTAGTTAATTGGGTCACCAATGGAATGGTGGAATTGTTCCCATATTTCCGCTAAAGATCAACATGTCTGACTCCCACCTTTCTCCTTCACTTTATTCAGTGATGCAGGATTCTGAAGGAATAGTGGAACATTCAAACTGTTTAGTGGGTTCATGGAGTGCCCAAATTATCCAATCACATCTTTAGTGCTTCCTTGCAGCATTTGCAGGACCTGCGCAAAGTGAATCATTGGAATGGTGGAACTTTTCCCACCGTTCCACCACCATTCATATTAACTGACTCTTCCAAATTTAACCCCTTCATCGGCCGATGTGGATAATCAATGAAGGTGAGGAACATTTGAACTATTCCCCAAGTATAAGAAGTTCCGGATTTGTTCGATTAACTTAATGCTTTGCCAAATGAACCTTATCGGTCGAAGTGGGTTTGTGGGGAACCTTGGGAACCTAAGAACTATTCAAAGGGTGTCAAAACTTTATGCTTTCACCACTTCACTATTACTTCATACCAAGGGGTTAGATAAGTAAGGTTTGGGGAATATGGGGAATTTGAGAACACTTCCCAAAGTGTTGATAAGACCTAATTTAGTCGACCTCTCATTCCATTTAGGTCAAGGTGATAAGGTGGGGAACAAGTGAACAAAGAAACTATTCCATATATTCCTCAATTATCCGATTTCTCCTGCATTGCCCTGAATTTTCCAAAAAATGGTTAACTCATAGACTGTGAGGCTCAGTAAGATGGAGAACGATTCCTAGAACACTGAAACTTTCCCATGAATTGGAAAATGTCTAAAAACCATTGATATGTTTTTATGAGGATCTTGATCACTGCAGCACTAGAATGACCATGTTTTGTTTGCTTGGTTCTCGGATCAATTATTTCCACAGATTCCCCTTAGACTACCTTGGTTACATTTAGAACTCTCCTATACAACTCCTAGGTGGCTTGAATCTTCCCTATCATCTTTTGGAGGATATCCATATGCTGCAAAAAGTCCAAGAATGGCCCTTTCAAGGCCTCCAGGGAAAGTTATTTCTCCTTGAAACTCGGCGACTTCTTCAATCGTGCCTTAGGTATTCATTCATGCACATGAAACACACTTGAAAATATTGTTAGGACATTCCTTTAGGCTAGAATGAGGAAGAAACTAAGGATAAGTTGGCCCGAGGAAAGGCTCATAGTGACCAAAGGGGGAATATTTAAGTGTGAGATTAGTTGTCATGTTCAAAATTTCAATTTTTCATGCTAAACATTTTACATGACAATAATATTACAATATATATAAATAATAAACACACCCTTCATTACACCGAAAGGCATGTTCTCTATGGGAAAAGGCTCCCCCTCTCTCGACATCGATAGTGATGAAAGTGATGGCCGTGATGATTTGGTCGACGACGCACGGCAGTTTTCCACCTTACACTTGGCAACAACAATTTAGTTTAGCAGGCTGGTCTACATGGCCCGTGGGTGCAAAGAAACTGACAGGTCTGAAATGTAGACTATTCAGCTGGAGTCACCAGGTATTGGCACTGACAGCTTGTCAGAGGATGAAAGGCTGACATGAAATAGGGGGCCGGGGTACATGCGTTGATGCAGGTAAACCGACATTGCGTCCATGCCAAGCCATAGAAAGAGTGTGTTGCATACCTAAGTACTGTCATCATTCTGTCTCAGTATGTCAGTCCCTTGCCCTCTTTGAAAATGCATCGAAATGGTTGATGTTTGCAAGCTACAAGCGAAGGAGGATATTATGCACATAGGAAAATCTTGTTTCATCCATCGCAGAAGGAGCATCCTCGGGAATCCGTTTTGCGCATTGCATTAACAGGTACATTCATTCGAACCGTTTCTCATCCATATATTTGTTTGAAGAAGCTACCATCAAACATTCGCTGCTCCTCATGAACATTATCAGGACAGGTTTGTATAATTTGATCGACACCATCTTCAATGTCTCATCGACTACTGCGAGGCAGAGGATAAGAAGAATACTGTGTGGAGGCACGGTGCTCCTTATATAGACGTCAACACCCTCTTTCTTAACATCCGGATGAAGGTCTATTTTTTTATGGTAATAAGATATTTCCAACTTGGACAATTTGATTAATATGGTTTGGAATATGTTTATGCAGGTATGGGTAAACAATTGAAAACCTAGTGAAAATGTGGGAAATGGAGCTTTCTCACAAGACATGAGTTCATGACTTTAAAACAATTGATCCAGACAATAACTCACTTAAAGTAAATGGTAATCCTCACTCCCACCCTCCTTCACCTTCTTCTCTAAGTCATTTTGGCATTGAACTTCTTGATATTCGTTTTAGTAGAGGTCCTATAAAAGTAATCTTTCACAGTGTGTCTCTGGTCAAACAAATCAGACTTTGGAGTATGAGACGCAGGCCTAATGACGTGTAAATTTGTGATAGTTATATCCATTTTTCCTTGGGTTCTTCCTTATTCTGCAGAAGAAAAATAGTAATGGAAAGTAGAAAAATCCAAGGAATGAAACCAAGTGTAAAATGAATGAAGTGGGGCATGAATTTATAAAATATACAGAGTTGTAAGTTTTGTGAGAATAAGTGTGGCCACGTATGCAACTCCCTCCAATTGAGCAGGGTGTGGAAGACTAATGATAAGGAACGTAATGCTAGTCATGGAAGTTTTAATAGGTACACGTAATCGTAGCTGTGGTATTGCAATTTTTGCTTTTGGAATAAAAAATCACCAAAAATAATATTACAATTTGAGCCACAAATCATTAATTAATTGTAGGTATTACAAATCGAGATGACTTTTGGTCTTTGCTGCGAATTTTTAAAGCTCTTGACATTGCCAAATCCATCGGCCATGGCACTTATTGGAGCCTTCAGTCCCAAACTCTCATCTGCCATGTTTTTCCCTCCTATTGTGACCTTCAAGTTCAGGCACTTGGGTGTCATGGAAGGTCCGTTGAAAGGCCATGCCCCACCGGTCAAATGGTGTAGTTCACTAGAATAGTCACTGCCAGGGTATAAATTTATAGTTTTTGCGTTTAGATTTCTTATTATTTTATGAAGTTTATTTTGATTATTTTTATATTTTTTTATTTTATAATGATTTTATGAAAAATAAATTTTAATAGATTTTATGAATTCTAAAATAATTTTACGTAATTATTTTTAAAAATAATTTTACGTTTTTATTTGGAGAGCTTCTTACAATAGGTGTAGATAAATACATAACTACGTCATCACAAAACATAGTGTTATGGTAGGTTTTTACACCAAAGGCGTGTTCCCTAGTAGAAATCCATTCTCGAAACATGATAGAGAAACCGAGAGGCTATGATCATTTGGTTGACGATGCACAGATATGGATCAGCCTTACATGTGTCGGCCACTGAAATGAATGTCGAACCACTTAAGTGAATGTCAAAAGGGATTAAAAGTCAGGAGGACTGTGGTAACATATTCTCGTTTGATTTCTATCTCTGAACCATACGTGAATGGGGGAAAAATAGGGTGCATCTCACAACAAAGGTGGACATGTCCGGTGGTCTGGTGTACAAGTGGCTCGTCCTCCGTCGTCATCTTAAATAGGTGATTGTTCTCGTCCCATCTCTGGCATTAGAAATGACCCAAAAACAAAATATTTCTTCTCTAGGGCTTCAATCAATGTTTTAGTTTATAGGGAATGCGATTTTGGATAGGTGCTTTCAGTTGTCTCTCTCTGTAGTTGCCACTCCTTACCTGCGTGATTGTTTGAAGGCTGAGCTTGTGTGTGGTTTTTTGCATAATATAAGTCATGGACATATTGTCTCTTAGGAATCTACAAGCTATAAAGGTATGTTTATTTTGAATAATGTCTATAAAAATGCGAGTCTAGTGCTCACTTGGCTGAGGACTAAGTGATTTTTCGGAGGCTCGTAGAGTCGTAAGTTGAAACAATAAGTTACCTCAGGTACTTATAATGTTCTATGCAAATTCAAATATTTTTCTTTGAATCTGACAGTTGTGGAGTGCAATATTTGTAGAAAACTTTATGGTCTGTTACCAAGATGGTGGTGAAAGATAGAAGAAACTTTAATTTATCCCTCAAGTCTCCAATTGTTTTACAGAACAATCCACAAGATGAGTTTACTGTTATGGGTTACTAGATTTTTTAATCTCATTTTGCTACTTTTGGTCTTCATGATGTTTTTCTTGCCTCTTTTTTCATATGGTGGTTCAATTTCATCCCTTGAACATCACTGCTTAGTAAGCTTCTTCAATGCTGAAGCTTTTTGGAATTTTAGATATCAAGTAATTCATTTTCAAATTATTGTTCTACTCCAGGTGTGGAGTCTTAGTCAAATCTTTATAAATTCATCTTAACAAACTCGAAAAGTGAATTTGGAAATGCTTACCAAGCTGATGAGATTCTATTGATGGAAAATAATATAATGAATCTTAGAGAATGGAAAAGATGTGAAAGCTCTTTATGTGATAATTTGAAAGAACCTTGCCTTATCTGCCTTTACTTTAGCAATGATGGTACAACTAGACAACTGCTAGAATGAAAAACTAAAATGAACCATAATAACCAACATGCTTAGTTATCAAGTTGGGCTGCTTATCCCACTTCTTATTATATGTGACACTACTGTGCATAGTCAGTATTAATTTTTACTATATGGAGCTAAGTTCTAGGAAATTATTCCGAAGTGATTTACGGGTTCGAAATGCATTGTTAATGTTTTGGTAGTGCCAAAACTACTTAGACGCCTATTAGAAATGTCCCAAAATAACACACCCATTTGTGGGGTGTTTTTGGAAGGCATACAAGCATTATTGCAGGCATTTGGGCATTTTCAATGCTTGAAAAAACTCAAAAAAAATAGAAGGAAAGAAAAACTAAAAGTAAACTAAACTTCCATAAACTCCACCCCCTCATTAGTCAAATCAAGTCAAAAACATATCAAAAAGTGTATTCGATTTTAATGAATGCCATGTATTATAAGTGTATCTTTTATGGACTTAAAAGGACTATTATGCATTTTTGTATGTATTTCTATTCTTAATAATTTATTGTATAGATGTTTTTGTATGTATTTCTATTCTTAATAATTTATTGTATATATGTGTTTGTGTGGTTTTGTCTCCAAGGGTTCTTGGGAAATTGATGTTTCAAGTTTTCTTATCCATTTTTTGAATAATGTTGATATAACATAATTTGTTTCCAAGGATTGCTTAAAGATTGACTTTTCAACTTTTTTGATCCGTTTTTGTGTAGCGAAGATATAGATTAATAGTAACATTTTTTTCAAATCAATTGGTGCACTTATAGTTCAAAATTTCATATTCAACAAAAACTCAACAGGAAAATTTGACTTGGGTTCATGTTCGTTGAAAAATCGACAAAAAAATGAGAAATAAGCTATATATTCAATCATAATAACCTTAAATAACATGTAAAATATTGTCAAAACATAAGAAATGAACTTCAATAACACAAGACTATTTTCTGTTAGATTTATGGAAAAAATTAGAGTGCATATCATATTATCATATGATGATTGATTATCATCACTAAAAATTAATAATCACACAAAAAATAACATTTTATTCCCCTTCCCCATCTCCGTCAAATTGAAAGTGGATGGTAAACCATTCTCATGATAAAAACCATCATCAAGTATGTCATCCCCCATCACTCTTGCTACATTAAATGTTGTTTCTACTCTCTCCATTTTGCGACCTCCCCATTGGTAAACATGGGTTCCACATTGGTGGAAATCTAGTCAAAATATGGGTCAATGTCATCCAAGTCAATTGCGCCATTAGGCTCCTTTCCCTACACTTGTTTGATGTGAAGGCAAAAATTGAATTGTGCAAAGACAAGGTTATTGACACACTCTTTCATCAACTTGTTGTGCTTCTTGGTGTAAATGGTCTCAAACAAGTTTCAAATTTCAATTGCACTCATGCCCAAAAATGCTACAAAATGACACAAGACATAGATGACTAGCCTTTGAAGAGTTATGTTGAGCACCATAATATTCCCATCAAGAATCTATAAATAGGGTAGTTATAATTTGTAAGTAAACTAAAATTGCATTTATTAAGAAGTATATGAATAAATGACCCTAATTTTGTCACATGTATGTTGGGTTATTCTCTGTCAAATGCATAAAGCCTAAGAAAAGTCTTTCTTTGCACCCTTGTAAACTTGGAAGCTGCAACTCATCTCGAATTTCATCTTTAAGAAGTTTGTCAGACGTCATCCTCTCTATGCATGGGTTGAGACCGGCCATAACCTCCTTATCAACAAAGAAGAATAATGAGAATTTTATTTGTCAAGTAGTACCTTGTTGCATGTATTGGTTAGGTGGAATGATTAAGCCATCTCTAATCAAGTATACACCAAATGGGCTCCTATTTTCTTGTAGTCATCCCATAATAATGTTTGATGGTCTCATAGAGAGAAGCCTTTGACATGTTATCTTAGAAAACCAACCAATAGAATTGGAACAATTGTTTTGTCATAAAAAAAAGTTTGAATGTTGAAAATTGAAAATAAGCAAAATTTGAAAAAATAACAAAAAAGGAAAAGAAAATCAAAGAATTATGGATCTCTTTTGTGCTAACCAAAAACAAATCATCAAAAACTACCCTCATGACCTTTTCCCACAGTAACCTAAGTCTTGGGGATGGGGGGGGGGGCAACAAGATGGAGGGGGATGAGGTTGTTGAGATGGTGACAAATACCAATATTTTGGGGAAAGCGGGGGAATGACTATTATAATAATATAAAAATAATTAATATTTAAATATTTTAACTTTATTCAGTGAAATTTATGGGTTTAAACTTTGTCTATTGTTTTTTTGGGTACATTTGGGATTAGGGTTCCATGTTTATGGTTAAAAATAGTTTTTGAAATTTAAAATGTTAGAAATTTTAAAAATTATTTAATTTTTTTGGGAATGACCCCTCCAACATATAGAGGTCGTAAGCACATCAATAACACAAGACACAACAATTTTCAAACCGCGTGGGGTCGAGCCATGTAAGACCACTAACATCAAGTATTTGCATCTTTATGGACTGCAGGAACAACATTAGCTTCAATCTCTTGGCACATTTCCAACGTAAGATATCAGTGCCAATCCAAAGTAATCCAAGGCCTTTCCTTTACCACCACTTCCACTAGTATGTTGATGCACGACCTCATCCTTAAATTGAAAAGTCTATCATGTGACGTGACTGAGTATTCCTGCTCATGCTATAATGAAAATATCTATTAAGTTGGGGGACTTAAGTCATCATTCCATCTCTGATAAAATAAATATCTTCTTCACTCACAAAGTTATGAAGAATGTCAACTTCTTTTTCCTATCGATTGCCCACCTCGTCGTTATGGTTCTACTGGACAAAAAATTATCAAGTTTATCTTGTTGGCATCAAGTTTCCAAGCTCTTCAATGTCGTATACATTTTCTCGAAAGGCGGTTCTCTTGGAATACAAACTAACAATACAAATTGTTTGTATGCCATACATTTAGTGCAACTTTGTGCATAGATTTAATCCTCCTAGTCATTAACTCCAAGAAAAAACATATGGTTTTTCCTACGCTGATTACCGTGACAACATAGAGGCCTGCAAGATGAACCAAAACATAATTAATTGTCTTGTCCTATTTCATTGATCCATCTTTCATAAAATACCATCGTGTTTCTTTATATTTAGCTACAAAAGATTCTTAATACTGATTCATTATTATTTCTTACTCTAGATGTAGGATTCCTTTGTGAATCCCCTATTTTTACACCTCGAAATGGTTTGGACAACCATGGTATATGTAATTTATCAACCATAAGATATCTATTAATTCACAATATATTATGATTTAACCTCAAACCATTATTCTACGTACTTGTTTATAGGGTAATATACCATAATTTAAATGCATATTTTTGTTATTGTTATTCACATTAAATTGGAGTAAGTACATCTTGGTTTACGATATTATTTTGAAAGTAAACAAATATATATCTCCATGAATACCATCCATTATATGTGACAACTCTATACTTAATACTTGAATGGAAATATTATTTTTCTCGCTCTCTAATTCTTAGCCTTATCTTGATGATTATGTTATTTTATTAAAGAGAAATATATATAATATCCAACTCTTCCTCCTTTAGATTCTTATTAATATTTTTTCAAAAGGTAAAATTAATTCCATGTCAGTGTTTATGTTGACCCATTAAATGAAAGGTTTCAAGGATACTATGAACAAGGAATGCAAATATATTAAATCCACAAATATCATTATATGTAGTTATTCTATTTTTACGTGTTAAAGAAAGAATGATTTTTTTAATTATACGAACTTCCAAATATGACTAGCACAAATGAAAGCATCTACAACATACCATACATCAAAAGACAATCTTGTAGGAGCTTGTTGCAGTGAAATTGTATTATGTGATAACTTACCCCAAGTATTTTGGTCATTTCATGTAAACTTACTGCAAAAGTTAGAATACATGCAAGCTTTTGAATGGTAATAAAATATGTAATGGAGGTACTGAAATCTTGTAGCTCCCCACATTAATGTTTTCTCTATGCATTTGTTTCACATCTTGAAAATGATGTCTTCAAATTATTTTCACTGTTATATTTAAGATCCTATTTATTTGTTTCCTTCCTGGTTATTGCTTTGACATTTATGTGTCGGCTGCAATTTTCCTTTTTTGTGTGTGGCATCTCCAATAGTGAAGCATAAAACACAGAGAAAACTTTCTTCTGCTTTCCAACATGCACTCGGCCCATTTGGGCATGTTCCTTCTACGATGGCAGGATTCAATGTTAAATGAATGACATCTATTGTCTTTCCTTCGGCTCGGCAACACAACAAGGCTAGACAACCTGCATATGTTGGGACTCCATGCATTTGACACCCTGCACAATTGCAATGCCCATCATTTTTTGCCTTCTTTACAACCTCTTGCACCAAATTTTATTGAGGATAGTAATGGTGCACATGTTTCATTTTGCATGCAAGGAAGTGTGTCCTCGCCTCTTCTTCTTTATCTCTAGAACAACAGTTGGCTTTGGATACTATTCTCCACCACTTCACATACAAATCTAGCCTTCCTTCTACGATGCTTCTATTCAAGGCACTATTGGTGGTACTAGAAAATCATACCTCACTAACAATATCAAGTATTCATTTTCCTCTGTGTCCCCCTAGGCCTTTCACCTCTCCCTTTACTCACCCCAAATGGAGTTGTAACTTTCAACATTTTTGCTTCTAATATACATGCCAACCTACGCATACCTACCAAAGAACTCAATCCCTTTGAGGGTCAGGATTTTTCATCTTTTCAAGACTTCCTTAAACATATCCAATATATTCTAATTGATGAAATGAGTTTCATCAAAATTAAAGTTGCTCATATCCCAATGTTGCTCAACAATATTGACTACCACCTTCATGAAGCTTTCCCATACTCCAAAACATCTGAATTTGGAAACAAATGTATCATCCTTTTTGGGGACCTCAATCAACTTCCTCCTATCATGGACATTCCTCTGTATGCCAGTAAATCCTATGAGGTTAACCTTTGGAAAGAATTCACCATTTCCATCTCCTTAAATGTTATCTTCAGGCAACATGGTTCCACTCCTGCAAAGGTATCATTTCAGAACTTTCTTCTCAACATTCGTAATTTTGTCCCTCTATTGCAAGATTGGGAGCTCCTCATGTCAAGAACAAATACTTGACTTTCTAAACAAGAAATCATTGAGTTTAAAGATGCCCCCATATTTTTGCTAAAAATGACCTGGTCAACAACCACAACCTTCAAATGTTGAAGTCCCTTTACTCGCCCATTGTCAGATCAATTTCTCAAAACACCACGCATGCTGACTCAGGAGATCTTGATGACGATCAATTGCAACACAAATTTTTTTCTCTACAAGAACCAAAAACTCATGCTTTCTACTAACTTATGGGTGGATATAGGTCTTGTCAATGGCGTTACCAGATCTATTGTCGACATTGTTTATGAGTACTCCTCTGCTCCACCTTCTCTGCCTCTATTCTTCATCATCAAGTTTGATCGATACACGGGCCCTCATTGGGATGCCAATAACTCCCTCCATGTTCCTATTCCACCAATTTTAGGAAAACCAAAGAAAAATACGCTCAAAATGGCTTGGGTATTTCCAATCCACAAATCTCAAGGGCTAACTTTGAAATGGGAAACTATTGACATTGCAGGCACATAAAGACAAGGACTGCCCTTTATGGCTATATCGAGAGATCCATTTTGCTCACTCTCTCCCCTTAGAATGTCCATTGCTTCACTAGTGGATAATATTCCCCACCGAATCGATCAATTCATTTGGAAAGGCCTTCGAATCCTCCTACTCTTTTCACTATTCATTCTAATGGGGTTCGCACCTTCATTCCTCTCTCCCTCTCCAATCCTCCTCATTACCTCTTCTTACGCTCATCCGAATTCTACTCCTTGAATGTCCTCCACATTTCTATTTCCATCATGCTTATAAGAGGAATATCATTTTCATCACCTTCCTTCCTTCTCTCTCCTCTTAATCCATTAATTTCAAGGATTGGTCATTATAACCTCTAGTTTCTCATTTATCTCAAGTCTATTTTCATCTCTCATATAATTTTTTCTCCTTAATGTTTTCAAGAAATTCCTTATCCTATTGTGGACGCTTATTTTATACCACCTAAATTTACAAAGCTAATTCTTACAGAATCTTGAATGGGACGGCAAGCAAACGGATAAAAAAATTTGTTGGTGGATCTTGCCAAAATCTTCCTCAATTGGTTTCTTCACCTCTCGGGCCCCGAATTGGATACATTCCATCTAGGAGGAATTGGGTATTGGGAAAATCCTTCAATTCAGTCATTTAATTCGGTCAAAATGGTTTCCAAGAGAAACAGGAACAGGCTTATCATGGTTGGAGCAGCTGCAGCAGCATCAGGATTAGCATTTTACTTTGCTTGGAAGACTTTCAGAGCACACGACTCTGATTCAGATGAGGATGCAACTTGTAATGAGATTGATATTAAGAAGGAAGCTTTGGATATAGAGAATTTTATGAAAATTAATGAGGAAAAGCCAGAGAAATTAGAGGGCGGTGCAGAAGAAAGTAATGGATTCAGCGTTGAGGAATTTGAACAGTTTGTACTCGCAAATGGCAAAGAGAATTCACTGGAGAGTCAGGAATCTCTGGAACCCACTGAAGAGGTCTGTGCAAGAAATGATGAGGAAGAAGGTAATTTAAAAGTGGGTTTTCTGGTGAATAAAGACGCTAGCCATGAATGTTTATCGGCATGCTCAGATGGATTTGAGTCTTGTTCGATGGGTAATGAGACAGAGGAAGAAGACACCCACTCTGGAACAAGTCAGGCTGACAAGCAACAGCTCAATTAAGCTGCAGCACGATTGAAGGTATGAATTCTGAAGTCCACTTGACTGAATTTTCTGGTTCTAGGGATGTGGGTTTTGATGAATTGTCCATGCAAGATCTATCAGAAAGGGATGCGATGTTTTCTTCCGATTCACTAAAGGAATTAGAGGAGCAAAGCAGTCCAGATTTTGAATTTGATAGTTGCAACAGTAGCATTAAGAAAATGGATATGAACCCTGAAGGCCTTGGGACTGAGTTATGGGATATAAGTGATGTGGATGGATTATCAAGGCAGTCTTCAGAGGATGTGCACCATCATGAATTTGAAGTTGGAGAATTGAAAAAGCGCTCTGTTATGGAGATTAGTGTAGAGGAAGAGCTTCATTGTGGAATAAATAATGGCGTTGAAGGTTTCGGACCCAGAGAAGGGCTTGAGGTGGAGACATTAAATCTCTTAGACGAGTCATTGGAGGCTTCTAGCGCCATGAGAAAGGATCCTGACTATGGAATAGCTGCAGATAAGGAACAAGTTTTCCCACAGCAGGAGGTTAGCAATATTCAATGTCTGAGCTCTGTAGGCTCTCTGACTGAAATGTCAGATTCTATTGAAGAGGATAGACATGTATTGGAAGAAGGAATTTCATCTTCAAATGGGAATATCAATGGGCAAGCTAATTGTCCATTGGAGGATCCAGAAGGTCAGAATAGCCCCAGGGTTGGATTTAACAACATCTTCAATGGAAACGGTGATTCCTCAAGTGTGGCCAGCTGTGATTTTCATCTTCACCAACAGCCTGCAGAATCAGGGAATCGCACAAATGAAGAAGCATCTCCAAAACATGATGTTGATCTTTCCACCATGAATGAGAATATTGAAAATTTGAACCTTCAGAGCCCTGTCAACGATGTCCATGGTGCCAGCGATAAGGATATGGACAAATTGGCCAGTCATGTGTTGGAAGATGGCAAGAGATTGGATGTGTTGGTCACTCAACCGCCTAATGTTGACAGTATGGACGGTAATAATCAAGGGCTAGAAAACTTAACATCTGATTCAGTTGAATCTCAGTCATTAAGCTTGGGTGGGATGGAATGTGATACATTGTCTGGTTATGTGTTTGAAGATGCACTCAACTCTTCAAACATTGCAACCAATGAGCACGGTGATCCTAAAATATGTGCACATTTAGGGAGCAACTCAATGGACAAACTTCCCTACTTCAAACATTTGACAATGCCTACAAAGACACCAGGGATGGAAATTGAAATTTGAAGAACACTGGAGTCAGTTATTGAGTTTGCCTCACATGGGTTCTGATGTATTCTCAGAGCATCCCTTGGAAGGAATAAGGAGGACTTCAAACATTGACAGCAGTCAAATTGGAGATTTGGTCAAGCAAACAAACAGCTTGGATGCTTATGATGCATTTTTAGCTGACCCTTTTATATCACCTTCCATGAAGTCCCAGGTCTCTAGGGCCAAAGCAATTGCACAAAAGTTGTATGCTGATAGAGAGGAATAACCGATAGATGGCATCTCCTTTATACCATGTTTGAGGCCTTATTTTTATGTTGTTGAATTGTATTCAGTAGGCAAAAATTAATTTGTGATACAGGTCTTATTAGAATCCATAATTTTCAATTTGTATATAATGTACAGGTACCATTGAATCTAGATCCAAATTATGCACATATCCAATACAAGAATACCACAATTCCGCATATTAGCAGAGTGGCGTGCACAGCATCGGTTATTAACTTCGTCAGATAATTTTCATACCATGGAACTGGGTATTTGTAAATTAGAGTATACTACTCACAGTAAAAGTTATGTGATTACTCTTTTTATTGCTGTTGTCTTCTATACATTGGAGAAAAATGCTTGAACCTATTAAGTATAGCTGAAGTGAAGCATAATTTGCACATGGTTTTACCATTCTACTTGCATAACAAATGCAATGTAGCGGAAGAGTGAGAACCTTATTTGTTTTAGGCAAGTAAGGCCTGCTTCTCTCACCAGATAGGCTACCATGAATGTGTGTTTGATTGATTTCATTTTTATTTAACATAGCATTATGCTAGCAAATTTTGTTCGGCATAAATCAGATTAAGGACCAGTTAGTAAACTTGTATGGGCTAATCCACTGATTTGTTTTTTCTTTATACAAGGCCTAATGCCAACTCTAACAAATTCCCATCACTCTGCTTTTCAAATAACTCTTGAAGCAACGTGGCTAGGAGTTGAGAAAAACTCAGCCTGTGTCATGGTTTACATTGTAAAACTTTAATGATGACTAGCAGACGTGACATGATATTTAACATTACTTCTATATGTCAGCTGAGGTGGAAATCCTACAAGGCTAGCAGCTTTTATTTCAATGCTATCACTTTCAAAATTATTGATAGTCCCCTGCATTGGGAAAGCGGTGATTGTTTTTCATTGGGCTATATGCCTTTAAGAGCTGTTTTACACCTCAATATAAAATTTTCTATTTTTGCTGTTAAAAACAATGTGAAACAATAACATCTGTTAATAACTGTTAGCAAGCAAGGTGGGAATAGGCTGAAAATATAGGAAATACAGTCCTGTGATGCTACTGATTTATATAAATTGCACTTCTCCACTTACAAACTATCAAGTTTGTACATAATTGGTAATTCAGTTTGGCATCTTCCTTACACAGCTATTGTTATGCACTTGATCCTAGCATGCTAGCATGTTAGAGAAAATGCACCTTTCTTTATATGGCCTGCGCTTCATCTCAGTTTAACTCAATGCGTACATGATCAGGAACCTCCAACATTGGAGGAAGCTTTTGACATTATCTCATATGTGAAAGTTGAGTCCACCATTGATAACATATGCAACCAATTCTATTAGCATCTCCTCAGCCAACAGTTCAAATTTGAAAAATTGATCAATTTATAATCTCTTTTTCAGTAGAGCTGTTTTTTGATGTAACTGACTGAATGAGTATAAATGTAATGGAGGTCATGTCCTCACTCCCTTTTTCTCTTTGTATGTGTGATTGGTCTTATCGCTGCTCATTAAGCAAACCCTATTTTTGGTCCCTTATTATTAAGAAAACCCCAAAATTAGAGCGTGTATAAGTTACTTTTAAAGACATTCCATTCTGGGGACCAACAAAGAATTATGAAAGATACAGGTGTTTATCTTCAGAAATTGCTACTGAAACCAGCAGTATTTGTTGGAGTTGATCTAACAACTTGGGACATGCAAGATAATTGTTCTCTTGTTTTTCATTAAATGCTCACCCATATTTAGGCGTAATAGTGTCTGCAGAGAAAAACTATGACCGGATTCTCTCAGCATGATACCATGCTTTCTAGAAGCAAATGATCATAATCAACACCCATGTTCTGGTCCTTCAAACTGCCCTGTCAGCAGGGCCTGGTCAGTTTCTGAGAAAAAAACATATTTGTTTTTTTAATGTACCCCAGTGCATTTGACCCGTGATCTTCTGCCTGCAGTCCCATACCATTATTTTTGTGTTTCTTGAAAACACTTTAACATTCATCGATGTCTTAGAAAAAAAAATGCACTGGCAATTTTCAATGCTAAAAAGAAAGTGAAATATATCCAAGTCCCTAGCACAGAGCCAAATTTTGTAATTTTGGTTTTGGAGTTGTGAGACTGAGGAAACTTGGCTTTCCACAACAAGCTTGAACTTTAGATCCTGAAAAAATGCTAACTGGAACTTTGATAAAATTATAAACAAGTCAGACTTTGGGTTCACAAATTCAGATTAAGGACACCAAACCTCCTGCAACATTTGTCCAAGCATTAAACTCAGATTTACAATTGCTAAGACGGATGTTATATATTGAGGCTCTTGCTCAGATTTACATCTTGAATCAGACAACACACATATGTTGGGTCAAGTGATGTACATCTTTATGCTTATTTCTTATGGCTGCATGAAATGCAGTGTTATTGTTTCTATCTGACAACATACAAAAGCTTGTCAAACTTAAGCGCATCAGTTCACACCTTTGCTGCCATGAGCAATGATGTCCACCCTTTTCTGTCTGTTCTATTAGCCACATTTAAATCCGTTTCTAGCAGACATTTATGCTGAATATGTGTTGTATACTATGTATGTTTTACTGTACTTTTACATCCCTCATAGATTGTATACATTGCCACAATTCTGGGGCCAAGGGGCACTTTCCTGGCTTCTCAACCCCGAGAATTTTTTCCACGTCCTGTATGGGTGGTTTCTCGGCCCATGATTTTATATCCATTGTATTATAATACTGCTCAATTGGTTCCTGTATTGATGTGCCTATAAATACTTGCATGTGGATTAGGGTTAAGTAGCACCACGAAATGAAAATCTCTGTGTATTGTGAATGGTTGAGTTAGTACAATAAGTGGGTGCTGTTTTACAGGGTTTCCTCCCAGAATGGTTTCCTAGGCTAAAATCTCTTCTTATATAGTGAGTGTACCATTATTTCTTTCTGCTACAGTTTAAGATTATGTTTGCATTACTTCCCTTGCATATGTTTATTGCAGTTTCTCTTCACTTTAACCATCTTTGTGCAACCACTTCTTGTAGGAACGTGTAGTGCATCCTTTACCATTGTTTCTAGCAATCTTAATCAACTGACAATATTTTCAAAAGCTCATTAACCACCTTAATATGGCACTTCTTGCAGAAGAATTAAGAGGTTTAACATTTTAAGAAATCAAATGTTTTTTTCCCTTTACAATACTTGTATCATTAATCAACGAGCATAGTGTGACTGTGCTACCCTACAAATCATATATTATAATTTGTAGTATGCCATATCAGAAACCAATGCAATCCTCACACATAAAAATTAGCCTTCAAATCGATTTAGATAAGAACATGCAACGTGCACCAAATAAGAAAATGATGTATAGATTCCCATAATGCATGTTGGTGATACATTCATCGAGAGACAAACTACACTGGAACTTAACATAAAATATTTGCTTAACTGTGAAGGGAAAGGCTGAGGACTATATTGGAAATGTGTTGTATATTTTCCATGATTTACACTCGTCTAGACTGTCCCTCTGTATTTTGAGCCCGAATGGGTGGTTTGACCAATGCTATTCTATGGGCAGTTAGATAACTCATGTTTTATGGGTAATCATTATGAGTTGTATTCTTGGCCCATGGTTTTGATACTCGCTGTATTGTAATACCTCTTGAACACTTTCCTATTGATGAACTTTTAAGTTATATATACTCACACATTGATTAGGGTAAAGCAGAACTTTGAAGTATGTTATTGAATTCTAAATGGTTGAGCTGTGCTGCGTTTCTTACCCGAAAGGGTTTCTCTGGTGAAATATTGTGTATTGTGTGATCTTGTGTGTATACTATTTTTCTATACAGTTTTAGCTTAAAGGTTCTGTTAATTTTGCTACTGCTGTATAAGTTTCTGGGCTATTTTTTCTTCAGACTATACCTCCTCCTCTGTTCCTTCAAGGATAGCATGTGTGTAAAAATGGCGATGGAAAATCATCACAGACTAGAGAAGGTGATGCAGGGATATCTTAAAGCTCTTGAGACCACCACGAAGGTCAAGAACGCTTCTTCAGCCTGAAAACTCACCTGAGGACTCTGTAGGAGGTTTAGAAGTCGAATTGGAGCAGTAAACGTCATCTTTTGCATTTATGGAGTCTACAGGTCATGGGAAAAAGGTCCAGAGGTCTATTTTAAGCTGAAATCAATCAATGCATGTTCTTTTGCTGACCCAGTCAATGTAGTTTTGGAAGGATATGTTAAAGCTGGAAAAGTTGTAGAAAAGAGACTCGGATTTTTTTTTGAGAAGGAGAATTAGAAGGAATTGTTGGAAACACTACATATGTGTTTAAAGGAATCTAGGGAATTTTGGTAGCTCTGTTTTGAGCTCAGTTTAGGTGCAGAGTCTGCATGAGAGTTAGGATACCCCTTTGAGGCTTTGAATCAGTTTGTGAATGAACAAGGAAGCCCTTTGAGGCTGAATTAATGAGAATATTGTTGTTTTGTGTGAAATCCACTTTGTAGAACTCTGTAACTGCAAAGATAGGTCTCTTGTTCATTTGGGACTCCATCCTTGACTGTATCAAGTGGTATCAGAGCTAGAGAAAGCTCTTGGGTGGGTGCATAAATTACTTATTAAGAAAATAGCAGGCACGGCACAACAAGTGAAAAGAGAGTTTGCATATGTGCAAAAGGGTGAAGATAAGAAGTTGAGAAGAGAGCTCATTGAAGCCTATTGCGAGTTAGAGAAATCCTGCAGTGTGAGAAATTGTGAAAGAGATTGAAGAGAGACTCTTGTGTTGAGTCAGAAAAACTGTGAAACAAAAGTTTGCTGGTGGAAGTGAAAGAGAAAGATGAAAAGAGGATCTTTCTGAGTCTGAGTGCATGTTGTGGAAGAGTAACACGCTAGAGTCAAGTTGCAAGCTGTGAAACAGGAGCCTTCTTTAGAGTGAAGTGTGAAGGTGTGTAAGAGCTCTTTGAAGCTCATAGAAAATTATTTCAGGTAAGAGAAAAGCCCTACAAGTGTTGAGAAGGTGATAAGAAGGGTTTCAAGAAGATTGGGAAGACTCTTGTTGAGTTAGAGCAAACTGTGAAACAAGTGTTGAGAGTTTGAGGAAGTGAGAGCGCTCGATGGAGCTCATGAGAACACACACTATGAAAAAGATCCTTGCTGATAAGAGCGAAGTTCTGAGAAGTGTGCAGACTCTGTTTTGAGTCCAAAATAGGTTGTGAAAGAGAAGCCTGTTGTGTGCAAGCTGTGATAAATAAGTTTGCAGAGAGTGGCTCAAAGGGAAGAGTCAAAAGGTCAAGTGTGAAAGAGAACTTGAATGAGGCAGTGAGAGAAGTCAGGTTGTGAAAAGAAATCTAAGATGCTGAGAACAAGTTGTGGAGGAGAAGCTTGCCTGAGATAAAGAAAGAGAGGTAGGAGAGTCCCCTATAGAGAGTTGGCTGCAAGTGTGAACAAGTCCTGCATATGTTGAGAAAAAGGGGGTGAGAAGATCGCCATGCAAGGCATTAAGAGGAAAGAGAAGATGGCAGCTATAGGTTGTCATAAAGGGGAGAAAATTGGGATGCTAAGAGACTGAATTGGAGTTGTTAGCCAATATGCAAACCATGGAAGAGAGGATAACAGATGAAGAGAAGAATGAGAAAGTGCAAGAATCCAATGCCCAAAGGAGAGATTTTAGAGTTGAAAAAGAGTAAGGGTGGTTGTGATCCACTCATTGCAAACATGGTGGAGCTCAAAAAGAGCTTGAGAAGATGCAACTCATTTTGGATTACATGGAAGAAGAAAATGAAGAGTTAGAAGGAGAATATGAGAGAGAGGATGAAGAAGATGATGAGTGGGTTGAAGAAGAGGCAGAATACTGCTACCCAAAAGATGGTGAAAATTTGAGTTACCGGCATGAGATAGAGCAGTCTAGAGAGAAGGAAATCCTCTTGAAAGTGGATAGAGAGAGCAGAAATGTTGCAGCCCTCTGACAGGGGTTGCAAACAGATTTGAGAATCTGGGAGAAGACCACATCCATGGTGAGGTGAAAATAGGAAAAGAGAAAGTGGTCACTG
Organism: Taxus wallichiana var. yunnanensis; assembly: GCA_018340775.1. Taxonomy (NCBI): domain Eukaryota; kingdom Viridiplantae; phylum Streptophyta; class Pinopsida; order Cupressales; family Taxaceae; genus Taxus; species Taxus wallichiana. The sequence goes on along the minus strand of CM031241.1, from coordinate 114,819,261 downwards.
CAGATCACAAATGTGATGATAAAGCTTTTGAGAAGCTCAGAGTTCTAGCTGAAGAATGTGGAGTTGAACAAGATGAAGAGGGTGACCTAATGTCACAAGTTGCAGCAATAGAGAGAGAGTGGCTAGAGATAAGTCAAGCCCATGACAGAGCAATGGAGAAAGTGTACACAATCCTTGAAACAAATTTATCAAATTCTCAATTTGAAGGGAGGATTTACAATGAATGGTATATTAAGCCTCGTTCATTGCATTGGTGGAACCACTATATTTTTAAAGTTACATGTGATGATGAATGATTTCGTAGCATTTTTAGGCTTCCTATTCATTATTTACATCTCTTTGTGAATTGTTGAATGAATACCTTCGTCAAGGTGATATACCATTATCATTGGCAAGATCTATAAAGGGTAGGGTGTTTTTAGTTGAGAAAAAAGTGGCCATTGCAGTTTTGCGGTTATCGTCTGGAATGAAAATGATTGCCATTAGTGAGCTATTTGGTTGTGGGAAGTCAACAGTGGTAAGAATTATAAATAACTTCATTAATTCTATGCACAATTGTTTGAGAATTCATACAATGGCCAAGTAACAATTTAATGATTGAGCATGTGAAAGAAGGTTTTCGGAAAAAACAAGGCTTTTCAAATTGTTGTAGTGTATAGATGTCATGTTACTCACATCCAATTTGAACTTCCGTCTAATGAGTGTTCGTTTGATTGGTATGGCAAAGATCATAACTATAGTATGTCGTTGCAAGCCAGTGTTGATAGTAATATGCATTTCATAGATGTTTTCACTGGATGGCCAGGTTTGGTCAATGATACTCTACTCTTGCAGAATTCTTCTTTTTATAGATTGTGTGAAGGTGGGGAGAGGCTAAATGGTCCTTCCATTTCCATTGGTTCACAACCATGAAAGAATATATTATTGGCGATGGTGGTTATCCATTATTACCATGGATAATTACTCCTTTTCTTGGAGCGTCAACAAACAATCAAAGAGATTTCAATTTTAAGTTATCCTACAAGAATTTTAAGTTATCCTATGGTGCTCGATTGTCATTGATGGAATTTTTCAATGGGTGGACCATGTAGAATGAAAAAAATCTACTTTGACTATGCTTTCACATTTTGCAAATAATAATGGATAATCATTGCTCTAATGATACAGCCTGATTTTTGTCATTTCAATTTCAAAAAATTAATTAGAGAGACTTGAAATGCAATTTAAGAGTGAAAATTGAAACAGAGTGTAATGGATTTTTGATTCCCGTGATGTTGGGACTGATTAAGTTTTGGTTTAAGAAGCATGAGATCTTTCATGGTCAGTTTTGTGTTAAGGTCCTTCATGTGGTTAGTATTTAAATGAATTCTTGATTACATCAATTAGCAGGGCAATGAATGAAGCATTGAAGGTCTGTTAATCTATGCTCAATCCATTTTAAAATTTTGTGAATGGTTATTGTACTTCAAGGTTATTGGATATTTCTGTAAAATGAATGAAGCCCCTGTTTCAGTTTGCAAGCTTTGTCCTAGAAAGGAAGGCCATGTTTCATTCTGTAAGCTCTGGTCTGGAAAAGAAGACCTGGTTTCATTCACCAAGCTCTGGTCTAGAAACGAATACCTTGTCTCCTTCTCCAAGCTCTAGCCTGTTAATACTTTTGGGATTGCTGGAATTTGGTTTGTAGGCCTGTTTGTGTTTGTAGTAGGTCCATTGACTGCTGAACACAAGACCCTCTTCTTTTCTTCTAATGTTATGCTTGGGTTCTCATTTGTTCTCTCATATATGTAAAGAGTGAACTTTTCTCAAAGCTTGTAATTGGTCCCGATTGCTGGTTTTTTTATTGGTCTGTTTAGAGAGAAAAGGAGGAGCTGCACTATTCAGACCTGATTGATCTCTACAAGAAGATGACTGAGTAAAAAAGGTGAACCTTTTGCATTGTCATTTTCCTTCAAGCAAATTTTATCAAGCTTCTGCCTCAGTACCTCTATATCTTGAGGAAGCCCGAATGAAGCCCTGCTTTGCAAGGAAGTTGGGACATTAATGCTGGTGTTTATATTCACGTTTTCATTACCAAAACCACCATCTTTCTCTATGAAACCATTGCTAAACATTGAGAATTGTGAATCTCTGTCTGAGGAGACCCCTGTTATTTGCAGCAAGTTGTAGCCTGTTATTTACAGCAAGTTCTTTGTTTTTTGAGTATTTGCAGCGAGCTCAAAACAGTTATGCATGGGACCATAAATAAGTTTTAACTCCTGTAATTGCTCTGCAGCACCCACTGAAAACAAACTTGCATGGGACTGCAAACTGGTTTAAGCTCCTGTTTTTGCTCAGCAGCACCCGCTGAATAAAAATAGCAAGCCCCCAGCATGGGACCACGGCCTTAGAAGTCAAATTGGAGCAGTAAACATTATCTTTTGCATTTATGGACTCTATAGGTCATGGGGAAAGAGTCAAGAGGTCTATTTTAAGCTGAAATCAATCAATGCATGTTCTGTTTTTGATCAAGTCAATGCAGTTTTGGAAAGATTTGTTAAGACTGGAAAAGTCGATCAGACCCAGATTAGAAAAGAGACTCACAAAAGTTTTGAGAAGGAGAATTAGAGTGAGTTCTGAGAAACACTGCATATGTGTTTAGAGAATCTAGGGAATATTGGTAACTCTGTTTTGAGCTCAGTTTGGGTGCAGAGTCTGCATGAGTGTTAGGAATCTAGGATACCCATTTCAGGCTTTGAATCAGTTTGTAAATGAATGAGGAAGCCCTTTGGAATGAATTAAGGAGAATACTGTTGTTTAGTGTGTAATCAACTGTGTAGAACTCTGTAACTGCAAGGATAGGTCTCCTATTCATTTGGTACTCCATCCTTGACTGTATCAGAAGGGGACGTGACTGTGGCACATGGTTTCAGGTGTTCAAGGTCTCTGTTTCCTTGGAATCTGCCGCTTGTCTTTATTTCATCTGCCAGATGCATGATGGTAACGACTTTGGTTGCTATCCCCTTTGTTCATCATTGTTGAATCATTTCTTTGGATGTAGCATGGTGGAGCAAGAAATGTTTCTTCCTATGTGAATCTGACAATTATTATGCTGATGTACAAATGCTATGTCATTGAAATTAACTCACCAAACTGTGATGGTTATTTTGTTCAAGACAAGTGACACTCATAGCACAGAATGCATGAATGATGGTTATTAGCTTATTTGTATATTACCGTATGGCTGCATTTTGCTTCAAAAGAAAAACTTGATTCTTATTTCAGCTGATGTTGCCTAATCAGCACCTTAGCACACCTCTTTATGAAGTGTTGTATGTCCCTTGTAAAGCCTAGTAAAGAAGTAGTCCTGTTTTGCAGGGTGGCAACCGTGCCTGTCCATAAAAACATGGTAAATGAGTATGTGTTAGGATCTCCATGCAGCTAGTCTGATCTCATGCCATCTATGCAGGTTCCAAAAAGAATGATTTTTAAGCCACAAACTCCTATTCTTCTAAGGTGATAATTTCTCTTCTGAAAAATGCATTGACGACCAAGAGTTTGACTAGTCAGAAATGGATACATTCAGCAAATTGCTGATAATTCTTCAAATATGCTGGGTTTGGAACTTGAAGATACTCGTTGAAATCAGAGAGATATGGCAACATAAAATTTGTAAATTAATATTTGTGTTCAATATATTATCAATATGATAGATATTTCAGAATATTTAGCATGCATTTTACTGGGTTTATTTAGCTTTGATACATACATTCTTTCTAAATAGCATTAATCTACATTAATAGACACTAACCCTCTGAAACAATCTCCTAAAAAGTATTAGGGAAATACACATATACGTCAATCGGTAGAGGATTTTAGGTTTTAGCTCAAATGCTTTAATTTGTTTACTCACTTAAAATGGTAAAGAAACAAACATAAAAGATTCATATTCAGTATGACGAGAGAGTAACGGCCTTTCCCTGGAATTCATCTAAGAAAGCCCAAAATTGACTACCAGCTCCATCAACCACACGTGTGGAGACTAATATCTTTCACTTTCTAACCATTCACTGAGAAAAAAATCTACAGGTGATACTATGTAACAGATGGTGCATAACAAACAGAACTGTTGACTACATGATTGTTGAATAGATGATAATTGAGAACAAGACAGGATGGTACTTAACAAGCAGAACAGGACAGCTGATGCATAAAGATAAAAGTTAAGGGAACCTCATAAAATCTCAACTGCTGCAACATTTGCATAGCAACAGAAGAAAAACTATTTAACTATGCAAGAAAGGCATTAATGCCCTTCATCAGCAGGCTAAAAGAAACTACGAAATACCGGCAGATATTGTGGAAGGAGATATAGGAGATGTTGATGAGGCGTGCTATCTTAAGTGGACATGGCTTTTAGATATGAGAGAGCTGGTATGAAAAGAGAGAATACTTCTCCAAAACAGGGGATTACTTCATACACTTACAGGTGTCTGTAGATATTCAGATCCCACCAGGAATGGTCACTCATTGCATTCTGGCAATATACTGATATGTTAAAAACTACTTAAGATTACTGTACATGGAAAACATTGGAGGTAGAGCGGGTATACATAATACATCACGAGTTCAAAATACATATTAGACGATTCAAAGTAATATATGAGTTTTGCATCCTTCCCTACTAATACTGCAAATTTAATTTTGAAACAGTTGGAGATGAGGACGGGAAATAATATGGACAAACTTTACCTTTATGCTCATATTGATTTCTCATAGGCCATGCAAAGACAATTTGTAGGCAGATGCAACTCTGCAATCCTTTTAGCTGTCCAGTATCTCCTATATTCATTCCGCATCTCCTGCATTAAGGCCAACTGTGTGGGACAATCCAAGCAATCTGAAACAATTTGAACTTATCAGTGCATGGATTACAGAGTTACTGACTCTTCACTTCAAGAGCTTTTTTCCAGCTAAGACTGCCTGAATATGCATTATAGAGAGGATAGAACAAATTGCCAGTTTCAAAATATGGTTTTCTTAGTTTTAAAAGTACCACCTTACAATGATGTGTGCCAGAGAGTCTGAAAGTGTACATCTCATTTAGGATAAGCTAAGCATGCAAAAACAACAAAGAGGGCAGGCAGAAGAATGGCGATAGCTGATGAATGAATGAATGCCTCCTGCATTCATTGTCCTGATAACCTCCATGGTATTGATCAAGTACGGACGACTGATGGCTTTTTCCACATTAGTAATGCTGGGATATCAACGCCAAAAAAGTTTGGGGCAACTGGTGGGGAATGACGGGCTTCACATCTTAAGCTCAAGTCCCACTGCCATGGGCTCTGGGCACCTTCCTGTAGCCTTGGGGATACTTGGAGATAGGGCTCAATGTAATCATATCAAAGAATTCAAGCCCACCCCCATGTTCTCCATGAGCCATTCCTGAACGTTTATCTAACATTTAGTCCAATGGTATTAGTTCAAGTGGTGAAAATATTGGGTCTTTCATAACAGAGCCCCAAGTTAAAATCCCAGCAGACATTATAAAGTGTTGAAATTGAATAAAATACCACGATTAATGAGGCTGTGTGCTGACCCTAAGTGAATTTGAGAAATGATACCCCTACGAAATGGCAGCTTAACTAAACTCGAGATGCCATGATACTTCTCAACTCATACCAGCAAAATTTTGCAACATGTACGTCCATAACCAGTAGGGTGTTTGTTCCTAACAAATTCCAAATGTGCAAACTTTAAATCTTTCAACATTTCCAAACTCCGCCATTCTGCCACTGGCTCCCCTTATCCCAGGTCATTTCGAGATCATGTTCTTACATTATGTCTCAGAGGTATTCTTCGAATTGATTAACTGATTACCATTTTTACTTCTGCACGATAATCAATCATGTTTATAACTCTTTAAGCTAGCTATCTTGACATGTTCTCCCATGGGGATGAATGCTTTTCTACTTTTCATGCCCCACTAATCTGTTTCATTAAATTATGGTCATTAATATAATTTGTTTCTGTCTGCAGCAATGCATGAGGGTGTTCATGCTAGCTCCTTCAATTCATTTGTGATATTGAATGATTGAACTCCCTGCAGCTCTATATAAAGCTGATGGAGACGATTTTAGAAAGCATGCCACGCGAAATCTGTTTCAGGGCCTCCAAGGAAGTGCTCGTTTGGGAGGGGGCTCCTAAATTTTCTTAGCTGGTGTGGAGAGTAATTTTAGGAGTATTTATAGTAAATGTGGTCTCATGGTATATGGTATAAGAGATTTTTGAGTGTTTGATGTATTTTTAAGGGGAGATATTTTAAAATGTTATAATTTGACATGCAATAAAATTTTAAAATAATTTTGGTCATTTATAAATTAACATTTGGTATAATATATTCCTACAAAATAGAAGTGGGTGGAGGAAATTTCTTGCCCCCTTATACCATCCGATCCTCCTCCTAAAAACGTGGTAGTCTTATTTTGAGTAAAAGATTTTAAATTTCCTATTTCCCTAAATTTACTTTGTCGTAGCACCACCTGCTCAATAAAAATAGAAGCAACAGCCTCCTCCGTGGGACCCCTGCCTAAAGCTCCCTCCACTGCTAAATGTAGCTCAGTATCATTATGCCTACCATTAAATTGCTTCACAAATAATAAATTTCTTTTCTCCCATCTTGTCCAGCACTTTACAAGAGTTGGACAACACCAAACTCTCGGTGAGACCCTTTACAGTTACCTTGTAAAGAATTTAACCCTGGTTCTGCATTTCCCTTCCGTGTCACATCACATTAGACACATATAATCCAATAAAATCCAATAAATCAGCAAGTATATTACCTTTGTGTTCTGTTATTGTTTCCGTGAAATAAAAATGTCTAAAAGAAATACTAAACTGATTCCATGTCCATCATTAGTTAACAAAGGACCACTTCATATATCCCTTTATCTTCAGGTTATTAAACATTTTATTCATAAATTGTATTTGTTTTCTTTGGAATAATCGAGGTATTTATCAGAAAATCGTTGAACTGGACAAAAGACTTATTTAAATGGACAAACAGAGAAAATGGATATAAGGCCCAAAGAATGGAATGGACGTAAATTATGTGATTTAGAAAACCCACTTCAAGAGATGAGATGCAAATGCCATCAAGAATAAGACGAAATGGCATGTGACAGGGAAGCTAACAGAAGAATGCACCCTGGTGGTATGTTCCCCATCTGCCTCCCCAACATTGGAAAATTCAAATTTGATAACCTTTAACTACATTTCTGATGGAGGAGCTGAAACAAAGGGACATTTGCAGAACCAATCATTGCATCACTCCAATTACTTGAGAAAGTGCAGGGAATTAATTTTCTGTTGTGAGAATATAGGTGATGACTGTTGGAGTTTGTTGTCGGATGGGCTCTTGAAGGTTCATGATGCAGCGAGAAATGAAGCAAGTGTAAGAAGGTGCAAAGAAGAGTTAGTAAACATGCTTAAGTGGCTTATAGAGGACTTGGAGCAAGCTGATTTTGAAATTGTCTCATACATATGAAGTGATGGAGAAAAGTGCAGTGGAAGTGTCATTGAAGGAGGTACCTATAGGGACTTTTGGGTCCCATAATGTAAATTTAATTTTTTTCATTGATTGCCATGTGTGCAGGTATAGAGGAAGAGGAGAAGAAAGCCATATTAGAGATGACCAGTAAAAGTGTAGAAGTGAATGAGCATGATAATGAGGTGTAAGGAGCTCTCAATGAAAAGGAAATGTGAATGCAAACTTTAGAACGCTACAGAATCATCTTGAAAAGTTGAAAATAAGAACAAAAGAAGAAAATGGCATTTGAGAAAGTACAAATATTTATTGAAGACAAAAATGAAAAAAACCAAAGAGCATACCTTCGTGGAGATGGATCAAGGGAAGAAAAGCATGGCATTGAAAGGAGGTTTAATTTGTTTTTTTTTCAAAGTGAGAATGATGCAGGAGCTGAAACAAAGGGACATTTGGCAAAACTAATCATTGCATCACTACAAGTACTTTAGAAAGCATAGGGAGTTAGTTTGCTGATGAGAGAATATAGGTCGTGATTGCTGTGTGAGATGCAAACGCCATCAAGAATAAGAGGCAATGGCATGCTACAGGGAAGCTAACAGAAGAATGCACCCTGGTGGTATGTTCCCCATCTGCCTCCCCAACATTGGAAAATTCAAATTTGATAAACTTTAACTACATTTCTGATGCAGGAGCTGAAACAAAGGGACATTTGGCAGAACCAATCATTGCATCACCCCAAGTACCTGAGATAGTGTAGGGAATTAATTTTCTGTTGTGAGAACATAGGTGGTGATTGTTGGAGTTTGTTGTCCTATGAATACAAGTTGTAGTTTCCCGGTTTTAGAGGAATAGATAAACATAACTTGGTAAAACAGCACAAATAAAAGACAACAGAGTAGGAAAGGGAGGTTGGATGTGTTTGTTTTGGTACTGGCTTTGGAGCCATGTAATAGAGAATATTGATAACTAGAAAGTATATTTTGTACCAATATCTTTGCTGCTGTGTATGAAGGAATCGATTTGGGGCCAGTGATGTACAACAGAGGTTGAGATAACTCCATTAAAGAGATAGCAGCAGTGCTGCTGAAGCTGGTCTGTATCAGTCGGTATCAGAGCATCCAAAAATGTTGGGAGTAGGAGAGAGGTGGAGATATTTTGAGAAAATTGAGAGAAGGATAATCAAGTATCTTCAAGAAAAAAAAGTTTCAACATTGAAGTTTATGTACATGGAATAGAAAGAAAAAGAGATGGAGCAGTAGAAATGCAGAATTGAAAGAAGAATATTATGGAGACCATTAAAGACTTGAAAGAAATGATTTTGAGAACAGAAGGAGAGGAGAATAATGGAATGGCTCGCACCATGCATACCTAAGACGAAGAGAGAGTTTCTTGAATTAAGAAAACCTGTAATGTGATAAAAGAATCTCTAGTGGAAGCAGAGTTTTCTGCAGTTGAGAAGGCAACAGAAGGACATCCATTGACAATAGATTTTGTGTCTGGAGATGGGAAGCTGAAGATTTTCAGCATGCTGCAACAATTGCTTCTGTAGGGCAAGACGATGAATGTGAGAGGAAAAAGAAGAGGAGACTTATGAATCAAAGCTGGTTTTGTAGCAAAGAGAGGAGTGCAAATCTATTTGCACATGGCATGCGTTTGATGTCAATAGACATGAAGAGAAGGAACAACATTCAACTACAAGAGAGACATAAGCGGCAATTGATATTAGTATCAGCTCCTAAATCTAAAGAAAAGGAAGAGGGTGCAGCTGAAACACCATTTGTGAAGGTGTTAATGGGAATTCTTGATTCTCATACAACTATTTTTGTTGACTCATATACAGCAACAACAGTAGAGGCAAGTGGAGAAGAGGTGACTGCACTGAAACTTTGGAGCAGTCATTTGAATGAACTGTAAAGGACACAAGGAGAAAAAAAGATCCTCATAAAGGAGGATAAAGAAGAAGAGCAAGTGAATGGTAAGAGGATGAGAGCATGCCAAAGGAGGTTGCAGCTGCAGGAGTGTGGAAAGAGGAGAATATTTCTACAAGAGTTGATGAGGTTGAAGAAGAGGATGGGCTCTTGAAGGTTCATCATGCAGCGAGAAATGAAGCAAGTGTAAGAAGGTGCAAAGGAGAGTTAGTAAACATGCTTAAGTGGCTTATGGAGGAGTTGGAGCAAGCTGATTTTGAAGTTGTCTCATACATATGAAGTGATGGATAAAAGTGTAGTGGAAGTGCCATTGAAGGAGGTACCTATAGGGACTTTTGGGTCCCATAATGTAAATTTAATGTTTTCATTGATTGGTATGTGTGCAGGTATAGAGGAAGAGGAGAAGAAAGCCATATTAGAGATGACCAGTAAGTGTCAAGGGCTCTGAATGAAAAGGAAATATGAATGCAAACTTTAGAAGGCTCCAGAATCATCTTGAAAGTAAGAACAAAGGAAGAAAATGGCATTTGAGAAAGTACAAATATTTATTGAAGACAAAAAAATGAAAAAACCAAAGAGCATACCTTCGTGGAGGTGGATTGAGGGAAGAAAAGCATTGAAAGGAAGAGGGCTCCATAAATATCTCAGCGGGTGTTGTTGAGAAAATTTAGGAGCATTTTAGCAATTTTAAGGTCCCATGTTTTTATTACTTTCTTTAACAATACCCGCTGAGATATTATAGGATCCCATTGCAATTTTATGATAATTTGCAGGCAAATAAAAATCATATTTCCCTCTAAAATCACCATAAATTATTGGCGGGAATGCATCTTATGTTCTACATGGGTAAAAATCAGCCTAAACTGTAGGGGAAACTCCCAGTCCCCCCTCTCCAGCAACCTCTTAACTTTAGGGGGCAAAAAAGTGGAGCTCCTATTTTTTAGGCCTAGATTCTATTATTTCTTGGTGGGAATGAATCTTATGTTCTACATGGATAAAAATTAGCCTAAACTGTAGGGGAAAACTCCTAGTCCCTCCTCTCCAGCAACCTCTTAACTTTAGGGGGCAAAAAAGTGGAGCTCCTATTTTTTAGGCCTAGATTCTATTATTTCCTGTAGCTGGCTTCAAAAATAATCATGGGACCTGTTGCTACAAGAAAATAGGAGCAGAAGCCCCTCCATGGGACCATGCTCTTAATTTGTTTTTTTTTCAGTGTGAGAAAGATGCAGGAGAGAGAATATAGGTCGTGATTGCTATGTGAGAAAGGTCAAGAACAGTTGAGAGATTTTGGGAGTTTGTTCTCCTTTCCCCTGTTCTAGAGGAGTAGATTAACCTAACTTGGTAAAATAGCATAAATAAAGGACAGCAGAGTAGGAAAGGGAGGCTGGAGGTGTTTGTTTTGGTTCTGGCTCACAGAATCTTGATAAATAAAAAGTCTGTTCATACTAATAATTTTTCTGCTGTATATGAAGGAGTCGATTTGGGGACAGTGATGTACAACAAATGTTGAAATGGCTCCATATGAGGGATAGGATCATTGCGACTGTAGCTGGTCTGTATCAATTTCGGGTAAGCTTTGCTCGCCAGGAAAAGATCTATTTTATTTTTTGTCATGCATGAAACTATGCAGTTTTATTGGGGGCAAGTTAAACAAAGCATTGTTGAGTAACCGAGCTTAACTCATGCAGAAAAATTACATATTTTCTACAAACATTAAACTGTCAATCTGGGCACATTCATATTGAAATGCACAAGGGCTGGAACCTATGTTTGAATCCAGGCCGTGACATGTAAGCTCAGACATGTGTACCTGTTCATACTAAATTATTCCCAAATTAGCTATGCCGAAGGTTACCAGTTTTGTATATCTCAAGACCCGTCCCTTCTCAAGTGTAGAAAATCTCTTTCATGCTGGAAATCTACAGGAAATGGCTCTTGCACACCAGAGTCGTCATTCGTGAACTAGTTACATTCCAATAACGCAACAAAAAAATACTCAGAAACTGCAAGAAAGCTCCAACACTTCAAGGGCTTACTCAACCTGCTGCATCTTTTATTCATAATTCATCTAGATGACTAAATAACTCCCCACCTCCAACCAAACAATCTCACTGATGGTAAAGATTTTCAAAGAAACAAAGAATCTCCATCAAACTTTCCAAGTATAAATTTTTATAGAAGAAAACTCTGCAAGTGTTTTCATGAAAGCTTATATGAGGAAGGTATTAACACCTGTGGTTTAGATTAAAAGGTGACCATATAAGTATGCATGCCTTAAATATGGCCAATAAATGAATGGATGAATGATTTTAATAACTTCCTCAACACCAAATTATTTATGGGACCCAAAGTTGTAAAGTGATTGGACGTAGAGATGTGTGGTGTTAGAAGACACCATGGAAAGAATGATAAACTCTAACTCAAGTGTACAAAGTCATGCCAATAGTAGCTCTAATAGCTTTGCATATAATTCATTGTCTTTTTGATGTTACATCTCTTGTTGTGGATTTTGACCAAGAGATTCGTAGTTTTGACAAGTCTTTCTTCTTCAAACAAGGATGGTAGGTTGTCTACTTTCAAATTGTCCTCATACTTGATACAAATGTCATTATATGTTGTGCACTCCATGATGTAGTTTTATTTTATTTCCACTACTCTTTTGTTGCAAAACATGCATGTTCTTTCTTCCCACTCTTCTTTAGGGGATGTCCATCTTCTAGTTTCATACCTAAGATGGTGTGAACTAGTCTTTAACTGGGTCATCAACATTTTTTCCTTCCATTTGATTTGTGCCCCTAAGTAGGTCTTTTCCCTATGGTCACAAGTGGGATTAAATTCTTTGATGTAGTATTCTTTCGTCTTCCCAAGTTGTTATGTCCACATGTCTATCTCTCTCGCGTCATTCACGTGTTTTTCCTCCTACCTAGATTTTCTTCTACAACCATTTTGGGTCACTGTGAACTTCCATGCTTTGCACTTTTTCAAATAAGTTTACAATTGAGTATCGCTAATGTTTCTAGAGGAAAGGTTCATGCTTCAACTAACATAATCTCATATGGATTAACCGACGTTTTAATATTGAAGTTGCTTGTGATTAAGTGTTTTTAGATTCTCTCTACTTATCTGTATTTAAAATTAGACACATTGTTGCCCCAAACCTCACTATCGTAAAGTAATGCTAGTGTGGCAAGCAAGCTAGACAATGTTTTTTAGTTTTCTAATCCCATAATTATGCATTTCTACACCTATTTTGTAATGAATATAAAGCTTTCCACCCTCCTTGAATTCTTTTTTCCCTGCACATTTCCCAATTGAGCTTGTTGGGAAGTCCAACCCAAGATATTTGTATTCTTCCACTACTTCTAGTGGTTTGTCCTCAAAAAGAAAGCTAAGTTGCTTCTTTTTTCTTTGTAGAGAAAAGATCATGACTTTGGTTTTGTTGATGTTTACTTACATTCCAACCTCTTAACAAAAGAGCTCAAGGGCCCTCAAGTGCTCTCTCAAACTATGATGTTTTAGCAATTAGGATGAGGTCGTTTGCATAGAGGAGCAATTTTACTACATAGTTAGCTAAGTGAATGCCTCCTTCATCCATTTTGTTTATCCACTCCTCAAGTTTATCAATGTAAAGCCCAAATAAAGTGGGGAAAAGTGGTATCCTTGTTTAACACCAATGTCACTCCCAAAACTTTTAGAAATTCCCTCCCAAGTATTCTGATTTTTGCTTTGACTTGCTCATAGAGTCTATGGATAACCACTCTATATTCATATGGAACTCCAATTTCCTCCATTCTACTCTAGATTTTTTTAGGAACCATGTCAAATGTTTTTTTAAAGTCAACAAAACAACAAAAATTCTCTCCACCTTGATTGTCCCATACTTTTTCAATCACTAAGAGTGATGCAATGGTTGATAGTTGAGTGCTTGACTTAAAACTTGCATGTCCCTTTTTTCCTTTTTCAAGCGAACTAGTAATTCTGCACTATCATGCTCCTAAATAGTTTTTCAAGGAGAGGGTTAACCATGATATTGTGTGTGTGACGCCCCATAATTTTACAACTCAAAATGTAGTAGTAAAAATCTGCAAAAAAAAATTTTGTATTGTTATGACACAACATTTACTAGAACTACATAGATCACAAGACACATAACGTTAGGGCCACATAACATTTAATACTCATAATTGCATTGATACAATTAACACATGGTTTATACTTTTACTTTTGTACGTATTTCATTTTGATACTTAATAAGTATACCATTTGTGGAAACATGGTTAATATCTTTATGATACACAATGCCACATTTCGTATAACATTCATTTCATTCTTGGGTTCAATCATGTGTTAGTTTCCATATTTTTGTTCTCATTAATTCTTTCAAAACAAACAATTCAACTTCAATTCATAACAAAAAAGGTTAGGTCCAAGTGTACACACTTCAACGTGACCCAAAATGTACATTAGCAATTACTCGAGAAGTGAGATGTTCACAACTAAGTTTCTTAAACCATAATAGGTTTCCTATGTTGGCATATTGTCCTATTAGGTGTTGTCATTGATGCAAAACCACATTAATGGCAAAGAGGATGTTGCATTAGGATCATTTGATGATGTATATGATGCTAACGTAATGGTTCGAGATGTGTTTGTCTTTGGTACAATGAGATTTAGTAAGGTGTGCTTGCTCTTGTAAGCCTATCCGAGGTTCCATGTGATTACATGATGATGTCATTGAAGAATAATAAGTGGTTTAGTGGTTCAAGAGTGAGCAGCGGTTTTCTCGATAAGTTTATTAGGCATTCATAATGGTTCCAGGTTGATACAAAGTCACTACAAGCTAAAATGGATTCTTCAATTAAGTTTTGAGATAGCCGTGGATAAAAGACGAATGTCGCCAAAGTCTAGAGAAAGCAACAAAGGTTTAGAGAAAGCCACGGATAGAAGAAGGAAGTTGTTGAAGTCTAGGAAAATCCGTGGAGGTTTAGAGAAAGCCGTAGATAGAAGAACAAAGTCTGAAAGACTAGAGGCAATTAGATCACTTATAGAACCTTTGTTGTTCATATGGAAGTCCTTCCACATTAACAACTAAGCTTGGCTCAAGTTGTCTTTCACACATTACTCCAAGTCATCCAGTGACACAATAAGGGAAACAAAGCTCATGTGTTAACATATTAATAGGGTTTCATTTGATCAGTGGGTGAGACAACATTATTCTTAGGATAATTCTAGGGAAGTTATTACCACAAGATACTGATAAGAGAGACTAACTCCCTACTAAGAACCATAAAAATACTCTTCCTTATTTCCGTTATTGGCATCATCTCACCATAAAGTGAGAACATTATAAGATTTAATGTGGTTGATCCTTCCAAAAGGGAATGACATAAACTAACTTGGAAATATTACATTAGTTTTGAGTGATAACAAACACAACCTATAAATTCCTTTTGCATCATATGGCTTGAGGGTTTACTTTGATCCAAAATGGATGGCTATTTACAATTTTGTGGAAGGGTTCCACCTTATCTTCATTTGTTACCAAAACCATTTAACAATAGTATTACCATAATACATTGTTATAAATTTTCTTGTGAGAATCATTAAATTCCATCCTTTGATTACTCTGTATTTCTCTTTAAATGAGCAAGATGATACTTAGTTAACATGTTAAGTGTACTTGAATGCACACAAACACCTACTTTAGTTCTACAATATACAAGAGAGAGTGTTTTTGCATGACTATCATGATAAATGATTGGATCTTTTAACAAGGTATACAATGTGCACGTGACCCTCTTACTTTTGTCTCTTTTGGTAAACATATTTCTTTTATATCGTCATTTACAAGGAATCTCAATTTACACATCCTAATAAGCATAATCCTCCCTATGTGTGGTACAAGCAACTCCCTAAGATGGTGCACTACTCAGATACCAATGATCAATTGACACTACGTTCATAATTAGATACTTGGGTTGATTTCTTTAATAGAACAAATATTTAACTACACACTATGCTACACACTCATTAACGTTAAATGGTATTACATGACCTAACCATGGTTATAGCAAAGTTTAATTTAAAGCTTTTATTTTCCTTTTCTACGTTGCAATATCATCTTTACACACATACCGTTTTATAAAAAAATATTATTCCTTCACAACATTACAATGTTATCTTTCTTTCCTTTATTCAAGTTACGATGATATTTTCTTACGAATGTGTTGACACCTTTTTCCTTCCACATCTATCTATAGTTTATTTGGAAAGTGTATTTCTAATCATACAAGAATATCAATAAACTATTTTACGAATACCATACCATTATCATTCCCTCATAACATGAAAAGTGGTTCTCACTTAAATTAATACAACAATGATATTTCCACTAATCATTAACTAGACGAGGCCCCAATTTCAATAACAACTACATACATTTCAATATAAACATGCAACTACAAAAACAATATAATATTACTTGTGAATCTTTTTTTGCCTAGGGTACTTATGACCAAAAACATGGTTAGCCCTAGAAGTTGGCATGGTAGTCTCCTACAATCTAACATATTTCATGTGTGCATATTTTTCCATTCACAATGATATCAAAACTCTTACATGTAGTTGGAGAGGGTAATAAGTACATATTTAGTTTAAATGCATTTTCAACTTTAGAGAGGAGGGAGAGAAAAACACAATATTATCTAGAAGAAAAATTATTTAAGAAAGTGACTAATAGAGGTTCCATACAGTCTCATGAAGGTGTCTTGAGGTCTCTCATCGCTTATTAAGCTTAAAGTGGGTCCCATGAAAATTTTCTAGTTATTATTGAAAGTTTAAAAAAGTGAGCAATTTAGTCAGAGTGGCTATAAAACTGTGTTTGAAAACCAACGTCTAAGACTCAAACACACATTTGTTAGTTCCCATCTACTCCCTTATATATAGAGAAACTCTTAGAATTGAGGAAACTCATTTCTATAAACCAGAGTTCAATCTATGACCACCTTTTTAAGTTGATTGTCGTAAATGCACAAGTTTATTCTTGTTGTAGAATGACAAGTGGCGTACAAAACCCGCTTGCAAAATTAGTTTCCAAAGTAGTTTTCTCAAAACTCAAGGCTGATTACAATTTTCATGGTGACATTGTAGAGGTATGGGGTGGAAAATATCCGTTTCCCAATACGAATCCCCAAACCATGGGCCAAAATCAATTTTTTTGTGAATTTTTGAAGTTGTCCTAAGCTACAAAACAACCAACTGGGCTCAAAATTGCATGTTATTAAATGAGAAAACAATCATTCAAGGTTAGTTAAGGGGTTGGTGTGACACTCCATGTCACAGGGAACATGGTCAAATGTTGGCATCTCCTCTATGGGGGAAGGTGTGTTGCACATCGCCATGTGTTTTATCAAATTTTCCAATGTGTTTAACAATTAAATGTGTGTATGAATTATTGAACTCGAATTACAACTAATGGTTACACTTTCCAAAAAAATTGTCCAAGTTTTAAATTAGTTTCAAATGCGTTATGAGGTGAGGGTAAATACTCATAAATGGTCATTCTAGTTATGCAAGAAAATTTAATTATTGACGTTCTAACAACAAACAAAGTTGTTTTATTTAACCAAAAACATATTCATCAATGAATTTTAATTTTCATACAATTATGAATGAAAAACTAACTCTATGAAAAACATGCTAGATACAAGAGGGGAAACCAGGATTGGGAGTACATGAGGATGGTCATAGGTTGGGTAGAGGTTCCATGAGACCACATTTTGCTGAGGCATTTTATCAAGTATTCCACATCTTGTGTAGGCCTTCACGATTGCATACATATCTTGTTTCCAAGACCTCATTTTTGCACGGGTTGGAAGTTAACATCCATGATAAGCTCATAGTTCTAGAAGTTCTAAACAAGATCATTTCCACATTATCATCGAGCTCATAAAATTGGTGAGTGACATTATTTTTCCCACTTTAATCTGCATTATCAAATCAAGTTACATCCAAGGCTAGCTCGATGAGATCAACCATTGAGCTTCATAATCCACACAAAGGCTAAGATATACATAGCCAACCGTAAATGCCACATTAACCCATATGCTCACCTAAAAAGCACATAAATATGTTTTAGCAAGTCCTTTAACTGTTTGTTGCCTTGTCTAAAATAGTGTCAATGCCTCGTGAGGACACCCACATCCTATGTGTGGTCTCACATTTTGCATGCATGTCTATTAGGGATGTTTCATACTACAATATTTGATAGACCCCACTATCCTTTCTACTTTGATGGATATCCATACCATGTTTCGAAGCTTCCATTTTGGCACAAATAATGAGGATGCCAACAATGGTTGTGGAATTTGAATTTAACCTACCAATTGTACTTGCTTGAAAGTTTCTAATGCCTTTTAAATGAACCCACTTTGTGCATTTCCTAAACCATTACAATCTATGAGCATATTGTTTTTAAACATTTTTTAAAAGAACTCATGTGCCTTGTCTATGGTTCCTCATTTTGCGTACATGTCAACTAGGAAAATCATAACACCAGAAAAATTGCTTTCCATCATGCTTTGGTGTAGGAGACAGATCATACCAAAAAAAAAAGAATGTGTGGAGAATTGTCTTGGAGATGAAGGCAACATGATATTCTCTAGATTCATACATTTAATTAATGAGACAGAGGAGGAGAGAATTATTTCTAGGCCACAATAGTCGATGTTGACAATAATGTTTGGATAATCTTTTTGGTCACATTTGGTTGAAAGGTTTTATGGCCTTTTCTATGGGGGTAATAATGTCAAGTGGGGACACCATTTAGGTGGGCCACCACTTCACCCCTTATTTTAAAATTTTATTTATAAACTTTGGTTTAATATTGTTGGCTCCCATTCCACATTAGGTGGATGTTTTAATTAAATCTTTTGATTTAATTAAAGAGTGAAATGGTGCACCCGTGTGCAACTCGAATCACCCACCCTATTTAATAGGGTGATCCCTCACAAAATTAGGGGTTGTGAGATTCAGATGTGTGTGTGAAATATTATTATTTCAACATTGTAAATTGTTGTGCAATTGATTTGTGTGGGACCGAGGAGGAAGTGGAGGTGTTGGGTGAAATCTTTTGGTAAATTCTAATAAAGGAAAATGCTTTATCTATGTTGGGTTTTTACCTACAGGTTTTCCCGACTATAAATCACGTGTTGTGTTATTTACTTTTGTATATATTGTACTTTGTGAATTTACTTTGTATTTATGCATTTACTTCATTTATTCTAAATATCTCTTGGTTAAAACTATAATCCTAGAATGGAATTTAATGCTTCAATATTTAATAATTTAATTTAATAATTTGTTAATTATTCAACCAATGTTTCGACATGGTATTAGAGCCGAAGTTGTAAGTGCGTATAGGAAATTGTGTTTTGGAAATTGAGATTGCAAAGTCCTTTAGGGTAAGTGCACCAAGTTGGGGGGCGAAAAGGGAGTCTTAAGTGGACACTTTTTCGAAAAATAAAAATCTTCAACTTTTACAAGTTATTTGAAATAGTTACACTCAAAATTGGAAGATGTTATAAGAACATGAATCGTAGCATTTTGAGTCTAGTTTCTAAGCTACTATTTTTAAAGAAAATGGTTAGTGTAAGTGGGTTAAATATCTAAAATACCAATAGGTGCTCCTATTTTTGTTAAAAAACATAGTAGACAGATTGGTTTTGCCACCCCCTCACACCCCCGGCCATTTTAAACATTATTTAGTATTTTTGAAAACCCTTTGGTAGAAAGATAGATAAGAGCATCTAGTTTGTGATAGTATTTTTTTATAGATTTTTTAGTGAGTATTTATTTTTTTATGATTTTTCAAGCACAAAGATTTTAAATTTTGAAAAATAAGAGATAATCGACCGTGCCCCCCTAACTACCTCAAAAAATATTAAAAATTAGATTTTATTTTAATATGTGTAGAATTAGTCCTAGTTTGTGACTGTATAATTTTTTTCAATTTGGATGAGCGAATCAAAAGATACATGATGAATGATAGACGTGTATAAATTTAAAAAATAGCTATAAAAAGACACTTAGAAAACAATAAGTATGGAAATGAAAATTATAGATTTAGAAAGAGGATAGTTTTCTTGACGTTGTAGGAAATTTTTTTAATAAATGTGTTGATCATTTTTATGGGATTTTTAGTCAAGGAAGATGAATTTTAGCATTTTTGTTGAAAACACGTGGTTTTCTATTTTAGCAGTCCACGCCTCAGGTTTGGGATCCAAACCTGATCCAAGGCAAGAGCTTTGGGCTTTGGAAAATCTAGAAAGAAAACATGAACGCGTTATAATGCGAAGTGTGTTTATATTGTTTACACATTCCCTACCCTCCAACGTCCCTTTCCACCTCTTTCATGGGATTTCTATCCCCACTCTTCCTGCTCTGCATATCTTGTACAATCCTACACTAATTTTGAGTAGTTGAGGTTGTCACTACCCCACTATCTATAGTTTTTCTAATCATGGGGGATAAAATCTGACGTAAAGAAAAGAAGAAGGTCAAGAACAAGACACTAGAGCAATTAGAATTGGCTAGAATAAAGAAAGTGAAGTGAATGCAAAAACTTTGTGGAGGGAAAGGTACATCTATTATGTCAAATGTACATGATGTTTTAGAAAATGATGATGAAATAAATAATGAAATTGAGGAGAATAATAATTTTGCAATGATTTTAGATAATGAATTAAATGATAATGTTGTTATGGATAAAGAATTTGATATGAATGATAATATTGAACCTTTACTTGAGATTCCAAATGTTAATCCTAAAATTTGCATGGAAACACTTAATGAAGAAATTAATATTGCTAATGAATCTTTACCTCTAAGAACACCTTCCATTTTGCATAGAAAACCCATTCACTTAATTGAAATTGATGAAAAATTATAAAACCAATGCGTAATAAAATGTCTGAAAGAAATGTGAGAAGAAAAGTTATGGGAATTTGGGATAATTACTTTGAGAATTTAAATGAAACGAAAAGATGTCAATTATTTGTTACGTTGATGAAATTAATCAAGATGAGACGTATAATGAAGACCCTAGGGTTAAGAAAATCTAATGTTGATGATCGAAATGAGACACTTATAGGTGTCAACAAACTCTCCATATACATAAAGCATACCATACTATAGGTGTCAAAAAACACTCCAAAGATAGTAATGCTACATGGTGTGCACTTACTAACTATATAGTAAGTGATAAAATTGTTAATAAATGCTTGATTAGATAAACAAGTAGAGCCTTGAAGCTAAACAGAAAAAAACTAATGAAAGCAATGAGGGAGACACAAAAGTTTTGAGTCAGGAATAACACTAACTATTGGGAATTCTCTAGTAGACTCCCACATAAAGACAATGATGCATATAATATTCTAAAAGAATTAATTGTAAATTTTGGAATGAGAACACAAGGGTGTTACCGAATAGAAGAGATACAATAAAAATAGAATAGGTTCTCGTAATCGTGAAGCGCATGCAAAACATTTCTTGGATATGACTCAAACACAATTTTTCTCTAAGTTTAAGAATGAAAATCAAGAAATTAATATTAGCTAAATATTTTTTGAAATGAACAAACCCTTTTATGTAATAATCAATCACTAACGTACCACTTAATGTTGTAGGCATCATGTTAAATTTTCAATGCATTATGATGTTTTTTTCAAATACGTTGTGTTTTGCATACTGACATCATGTTACAAGAGTGTGGATTAAATGTCCCACCAAAATCTGCAAGGGAATTTATTCCTATGATATTTTGTGAAAGGTCAATTGGTCAATTTTTTTATAACAAAACATGTTTGGATGGAACATGCAACATATGTGGTGGCTTGCCAAAATTGAAAAGTTGTATCCATGAGGAGAGTACACATTCAATAGGAAAAGAATTAGTTGGTTTTAAAAATATAAATATGTGGCATATCAATTAAAATATGGAAAAGAATCTAAGAGATGTGAGCTCATTACAAACAATCACTCTATCAGAATATATGGTCAAATTCAGAGAGGAAATTGTTTATGAGTATGTAAGGCACACACATAGAGCTCGATGGTTGGATGAACAATTCAAGTTAAGAAAGGACACATTCCCACTTGGTACTATTGTTTCAATAGTTGACTTTGTAGAGAATTACTCATTGTAACCACAAATGGAGGTTCATCACAATATACTATAACTTAGTGCAAGTTATTATTTTCATGCATATAACATTCATGCACTCCCCAGAAAGCACTGAGAAAAATTGAAAAATATTAAGAGAGTATCATTTCTACATCAGTGATGATTGGACACATTCTATAGAATATGTGTAAGGGTGTTTCCAGTTGTTTTATGCGAACTTTGACTGAGAGGAACATTGTTTTCAATCAACATTACATTTGGTCGACAATTGCACATCACAATTCAAGAATGCATAGATGTTTTATTGGCTAAGTAGGATGCACATAACAACATGTGTATAACATATTTGGATTTTTACTGAGGAAGGACATTGGAAAGGAGATCATGATTGTGAAAGAGCATGTGTGAAAAGAGCCCTTGCAAGAGAAGAATTAAAGTTCAAAGATGGTGCTAAATTTATAGGTGTAGAAAGCATTGTTGATTGGTGTAACAAGAACATGGGACATGAATCTCAAGAGATTTCAATAGTTCGTAGATATTTCTAGTTGATAGAGGAAGAAAATTTGACAAGCTATGAAGATTTTATGATAGTTATAGGATCAAGTGATATGCACTCATTCCGTAGTTCAAATGCAAGTTCTTACACTATTCATACTAGGTGCATGACATGTTTTTGTATATCATGCATTGATTTTGTGTGGAATGAATGTGAGTCACAACATAGTTGGTGGATGAATGGGCTTGTAGACATAACTCCACTCAACACATCAAGTTCCACAAGCATTATAACTTACAATGTCTTTAGATTATATGACAACATCACCTGACTTTGACCAAGTCTCTGATTTAGTACAACAAGGTACATACATGTCTTGTTATAAATTTATAAATTATTAAATGATAATCTGTTAGTGTATTTTAAATTTGACATGATTTTTACTTTGTGATGCAGGGCATGTTTTTGCAGTTATTGTGACAAAATTTAACGAGGGGAACAAACTACTTCTTGTCTCGTTGTGTAGAGGAAAAAAATTGACTTCCATAGTCATTGATGGTGAAAACCTTAAGTATCCGACTAGGTCAGTGGTAGTCACTAGAACTTGGCTTCAAAGATATCTTATCAAAAAATAAAATACTTGGTTGTTTGAAGACTATGAAACACATAGAAAGATACTCCACTATTCACATTTGGTTCTTGCAACAAATATTTAGTTGATCAAATATCGAGGTAGGCCATCAAATAAGAATATGTGGAAGGTTCGTGATAACATGAAGTGATTCTTGCTACTGTCAAGAGTAGAGTTGATCCTTGTGGTTCATTGGATTGAATTTCCAAAGGTATGTTCACTTAAGATTTTATATATATATATATATATTCTACATGAATTTAATTTGTATTTACTTCAATGATTTTTTTTAAAATTATGTAGGTTTTAAATTCTATTTAAATGCTTATTAACATGTTTACGTAGGTTAGTGGTGCCAAAAAGATTCCACCTTCACGTGGTTGGCACTCGTTAGTAGAGAATTTATTATTCTCGAAGCTAAGGAAAATCCAATATTGGAAACAAACAAGAAGTAAAAATTCTCATTTCACCACCTATACTTGTATGAAAAATCTCTTCTTACAATTCTCATTTCACCACATATATTGTATGAACAATCTCTTCTTAACATGTTTCCTAGTAATTTTTTTGCATTGAAGGATTTTGGGCATCAAAATGAAACCTCGACCACCATTTACTAGACCTCCCCAACATGTGTGCACTGTCGGCTTTTGGTGTTAGGAGCTTCAGGTTACATAATATTACATTGGAAAACTTTATATTAACTCGCATTTGGTCTATTCGAAAATATTACAAAAATTAGGACATCGAGAGGACCAAATTGAGATATAGAAAATTGATACAAGATTTTGTAGAGGGTCCCAACACAAAGGTGTTGGATTAGAAGATACCTTTCAAGGTGCCATGGTGACCGAGAAATCAGCCGATGAAGTTATAACATTTTTTTCTCTCAGAGATCTTAAGGGACTACACTCGGACCAAGTAGTGCCGAAGCACCGACAACATTTGGTGCAAAAAAATCCTTGACCACCATTTACCAAGCCAACCTGATGCGTGTTCATAGTTGGTTCATTTCCATGAGCTTCCATTTGCAAAATATAACATTGGACAACCTTACACTGACTCGAATTGACCTATTCGATGCTTTTGCAAACAATAGTACAACGAGAGGAAAAAATGAGATGGAGAAAAATGAGACAATATTTTGTAGAGGGTCCCAATGTAGAGGTTTAGGATCTAATGAGACCTTTCAAGATGCCATGGTGACCGAGAAATCACCCGGTGAAGTTTTAACCGTTTTTGTTCTTAGGGCTCTAAAGGGACTATGCCCGGAAGCACCGACACACTGTTTGGAGCCAAAAAGAAGTCTTCCTAAGCATTTAACAGCCACCTTGAATGTGTGTTCATAGTCAGTTTGGTGTCACAAGCTTTTGTTTACAAAATATAGCATTAGACATCATTACACTGACTCAAACTAGACTATTCGACACTTTTGCAAACAATAGTAAAACGAGAGGACCGAATTGAGATGGAGAAAACCAAGACATGATTTTGTAGAGGGTCTTAACGTGGAGGTGTAGGATTAGATGATACCTTTCAAGGTACCATGGTGACCGAGAAATCACTTGACAAAGTTTTATCCTTTTTTACTCTCAGGGCTCTTAAGGAACTACGATCGAACGAAGTATCCTAAGCACCGAAACCGTTTAGATCAGAAAAAAGCCTTATCAACTATTTACTGCAAGCCACACCGACACATGTGTTTAGTTGGTTTGGTGTCATGAGCTTCGTTTGTAAATTATAGCATTGGACATCCTTACACTGACTCAAACTGGCCTATTCGGTACTTTTGCAAACAATAGTACAACGAGAGGACCAAGTTGAGATGGAGAAAATTGAGACATAATTTTGTAGGGGTCCCCAAGATGGAGGTGTAGGATTAGACGATACCTTTTAAGGTGCCATGGTGACCGAAAAATCACTTGGCAAAGTTTTAGCCTTTTTGCTCTCATGAATCTTAAGGGACTACACCTGACAAAGTAGCCTAAAGCACCGACACCATTTGGAGCCTAAATGAAGCCTTCTCAAGCATTTATCAAGCCACACGACATGTGTGTATAGTTGGTTTGGTGTCACAAGCTTCCGTTTACAAAATATAGCATTGGAAAACCTTAAACTGACTAAAACTGACCTATTTGGTGTTTTTACAAACAATAGTACAACGAGAGGACTGAATTGAGATGGAGAAAACTAAGATAGTGTTTTGTAGAGGGTTCTAACATGGAGTTTTGGGATCGATGATGCCTTTCAAGGTGCCAAGGTGACCAAGAAATCACTTGGCGATGTTTTAGCCTTTTTTACTTTCGTGGTTCTTACGGAACTACGATCGAACGAAGTATCCCGAAAGCACCAACACTATTTAGAGCAAAAATGAATCCTTCTCAACTATTTACAAGGCCACACCGACATGTATACATATTTGGTTTGGTTCCATGAGCTTCCATTTATAAAATATAGCATTGGACAACCTTACACTAACTTAAAACTGGCATATTCGGGTGCTTTTGCAAACAATAGTACAACAAGAGGACCAAAATGAGATGGAGAAAAATAAGACAAATTTTATAGAGGGTCTCAATGCAGAGGTGTAAGATCGGATGATACCTTTTAAGGTTCTAGGATGACCGAGAAATCACCTGACAAATTTTTAGCCCTTTTTGCTCTTAGTGCTCTTAAGGAACTATGATCTACGAAGTAGCCCAAAAGAACTTACACTATTTAGAGCCAAAATGAATCCTTTCTAACCTTTTAGTGGGACACCCTAGTGCATGTGCGTAGTCATTTTTGTGCTATAAGCTTCCGTTTGTAAAATATAGCATTAAACAACCTTACCTTTGACTCAAACTAGCCTATTCGACATTTTTACAAACAATAGTGAAACCAGAGGACCGAACTGAGATGGAGAAAACCAAGAAATTTTTCAGAGAGGATCCTAACATGGAGGTGTAGGATCTAATAAGGCCTTTCAAGGTGCCATAGTGATTGAGAAATCACTTGGCAAAGTTTTAGCCTTTTTTGCTCTTAGGGCTCTTAAGGGACTACGCTCGGATAAAGTAGCTTGGAAGAACAAACACTGTTTGGAGATGAAATGAAGCCTTGAAAAGCATTTATTGGGCCACCGACACATGTGTGTAGTTGGTTTTGTGCCACGAGCTTCCGTTTACAAAATATAGCATTGGACAACCTTACATTGATTCAAACTGGCCTATTCAATGCTTTTGCAAACAATAGTACAACAAGAGGACCAAACTGAGATGGAGAAAACTAAGACAAGATTTTCGTAGAGGGTACTAAGATGGAGGTGTAGGATCGATGATACCTTTCAAGGTGCCAAGGTGATTGAGAAATTACCCGGCAAAGTTTTAGCCTTTTTTTTCTCTTAGGGATCTTAAGGAACTACGACTAAACGAAGTATCCCAAAAGCATCGACACCATTTTGAGAAAAAATAAGCCTTTCCAACTATTTACCATGCCACACCGACATGTATGCACACTCGGTTTGGTGCCACAAGCTTCTATTTGCAAAATATAGCATTTGACAACCTTACACTAACTCAAGCATTCGATGCTTTTGCAAAACAATAGTACAATGAGAGGACCGAATTGAGATGGAGAAAACAAAACATGTTTTTGTAGAGGGTCTAATGCAGAAGTGTAGGATTAGATGATACCTTTTAAGGTGCCACAGTGACCGAGAAATCACCCGACGAAGTTTTAGCCTTTTTGCTCTTAGGGCTCTTAAGGAACTACAACCGAACGAAGTTTCCCAAAGCACTAACATTGTTTGGAGCCAAAAATCTTTCCCAACCATTTTCCGGGCCACCTCAATGTGTGCATAGTCATTTTGGTGCTACGAGCATCTATTTGCAAAATATAGCATTTAACAACCTTACACTGACTCAAACTAGCCTATTCGACACTTTTACAAACAATAGTGAAACTAGAGGACCGAATCCGAGATGGAGAAAACCGAGACAGATTTCATAGAAGATCCCAACATGGAGGTGTAGGATCTAATAAGGCCTTTCAAGGTGCCACAGTGATTGAGAAATCACCTGCAAATTTTTAGCCTTTTTTTCTCTTAGGGCTCTTAAAGGACTATGCCGGATAAAGTAGCTCGGAAGCACAAACACTATTTGGAGTCAAAATGAAGCCTTTACAAGCATTTATTGGGCCACCCCGATGCGTGTGTGCGGTTGGTTTTGTGCCACGAGCTTCCTTTTACAAAATATAGCATTGGTTAGCCTTACACAAACTCAAACTAGCCTATTCAACACTTTTGCAAAAATAGGACAACGAGAGGACCGAATTGAGATGGAAAAAAACGAGAGAGGATTTCGTAGAGGGTCACAATGAAGAGGTGTAGGATCTAAAGAGACCTTTCAAGGTGCCACAATGACTAAGAAATCACCCGGTGAACTTATAACCTTTTTTTTTTTCAAGGCTTTTAAGGGAATCCCTCCGTCCAAGGAGTTGTCATGCTCTAATCTATAGTAGTGATTACAAATTGAAAACTACTCTTGATCCTATACACTGCAAGGATCGAAAAACCTCATATATTTCTAGTAGGTCTCATGAGTGATTTCCTCTTTTGGAATATCAATATCAGGACCATATTTCCTAGTCTCGTGCCTAAAACCATCATTGAGTCTTTTGGTACAACTACCTTGTTTATGAGATGTGGGACAAGTAACTAAATGGATATGGCCTCTACCTTGTGCCTTGTAATGCATATTACATATCTCTACCAAACCTATTTCTCCCCACATATGCTTGCCCTCTTGAATTTCAATTTCTTCAATTTCAAACAAATTTCACATTTCTCATATTCGCATGTACGGTATTATGTAAGCCAGATGACCC
This sequence comes from Taxus wallichiana var. yunnanensis, assembly GCA_018340775.1. Taxonomy (NCBI): domain Eukaryota; kingdom Viridiplantae; phylum Streptophyta; class Pinopsida; order Cupressales; family Taxaceae; genus Taxus; species Taxus wallichiana. Next base: position 114,791,637 of record CM031241.1, on the reverse strand, counting down.
ATTGGAAGTTGGAAAAAATAACCACATGCTGACACCTTATGTCACAATAGTATATATCCTCTACCTTATTGATGTGCAAATTTGGACCTTCATGATTCAATTTGAAAGGTGGGATGAGAACACAACAATCTTTGTGCAAGCCATTTTGTTTTAATACATGTTCATATTCAAAAGAACCTCTTCTTCCTCAAAAGTGTCTGGTTTGTCTCACTAACTTGGTAAGGATTACACATACTCCAAAAAATTCACATTTCTCATGATAGATATGGTCGTTGCCATAGAGATGTTCAACATTGGAGTCCAAACTATAAAAATGATCCTTGTATTTTATTGAAGAGAAAATATTCAAAGGATATCAAGAATGTTTGAGGTAATTATTTGGGATCATTGCAATTGGCCAAGGAAAGAAGCTATTTAATTAAATTTGGACATATATCTGAGCCTCTGTACAATTTATTTATGAGATCAAGTCTTAGGTGATCTTCAATACTAATAGAAAAATTTGTAACTATAAATTACATAGCTTAAAATTTCAAAGATCATCCTATCCTAGAAACTATTAAGGCACAACATTGTCTCCTTCCTGCATCCTTAACGATGATTAGAAAGTGATTTTGGATAATATGAATGCAAGAACCAACCAGTGGATTGACCTCTTTAGTTATCATTGGCAGGTTAGAGTCATCCTAATTAAATAGGTCCTTTAAGAGCTCCTTATATACATATTTTATGGCCACCATCACAACACAAAAATTAATCTCAAAGGAAATGGAAGAAACATAAATAATATAATATTTATATACCAATTCACCATTGATATTATTATGCCTAATAACACACTATTCGAATATAAATACTTCTAATAAAATGGTTAATTGATTCTGGGATGAAAGTGTTTTCTTTCTCATCTTTATCATTTATTTCTTTATGGTATTATAGTCCAAAATGAATTTAATTTACTCCAATCTAAAATATGTAATCCTTACTATCCTATGTGTTTTGTGCATCATGTAATTTCTTCTATAGATCAAAATACTTCTATTAAAAATCTTAATACTATATAACTTTTAGGTTTAGTTTTTGAAAACAAGTATAAACCTAATATAATTATGTCGAGGTGTGGCTACTATAGAGTTGGTCTCTATGATGATGATGTGGAGGTTCGTGTGCTTTTAACCGCATCTCTAGCTTCCCCTACCCTCCTTCTTTACCTTCCCGTATTTCATGTGCTTGCCATTGGTTATGGGTAGGTGTTGCCCCTCCTTTTGTAGTGATCTCGTGACTACCTATAGTGTGTGTCATGCACCGTGTTAACGGTTCCTATGTTAGTGCCGATGTTTATATCTTGCTACAAGTTTTTTTCTTCTCCGGTTTATTCTTCCATTGTCCACCTCTCCGCTTTTGCTAAAGCTTCTTGTGCATCACCTTTTTGTAAGTGCCCTCTGTAGATTTTTGTTTAGCACTACATCTGGTATTTAGACGTTGTTTGTGTTTGAAACTAGGATTTTAGGCTTTTAGATTTGTACATTAATAATGTATTACTTGATTCCATGAATGGGAAGTTTTCAGGCTACAGTTTATAAAGAGATTTTAGGCTATGATTTACAAATTTTAGGGGAAGCTTACATGGCAAAGTTACGAAGTTTCAGAGTTTGAAAAAATTGGATTTCCTTTCTATAAAATTTATGCTGTAGGTTCTTATCGTAGATCAGGATTTTGGGTTTTGATCTGTGGGCATATATGCCATCTGGGTCGATTTCAATTTTTGATTTTGAATTCTTGCTTTATTTATTACCCACTTTAGGGTTTGTATATGTCAAGGTTTTGTATTATTGTCCCTGTATCGAATAGTCTTTGTAGTCTTCATTTACAAGTATGCTAATGCCATTTCCCCCTCCAATGAATGAAATTCCTTTACTTTATTTATGTGGCCTGTTGTGCTTTTGAGGCCGACTGTTGTTAAAGATAATCACTATTGCCTTCCTGCAAACTTTATTAAATTGGGTTAGCAGTTCCATAAGGGATGGTGGGCATTATGACATGGTACCAAACTAGGAGTCCTATAAGGACGGTGGAGAGGATGACTAGGCTTTTAGCTGTAGTTGGGAAGGAGCGATTTTGGCCATAGGAAATGTAGGAAAAGCCAACAATTCTTAGTAGTGGAGACAAAGTTGGTTGGAGTCTCACATTTGTGATTTTCTTTATATAACATGATCACCATTCTAGACTTATTGTGTTTTGATTACTAACTTGTGGGATTTGTGTTGATCTTCTTTCATTTCAGTATTTTTCCTTATGCGCAAGTATCCGGTCGGGACATTATGTACCTTTCAAAATGCAGGGAATGTATTATAGAGTTTTAAAGCTTATTTTCAACTCGACATTTTAAGTTTTGCATCCAATGTTATAGGCACAAAAGCTTCAAGTATACTTCTTGAACTGAAACATCCCTCTAATGTCACAATCATGTGTCATTGGACTTTCCATGCATGTTCTAATATTTATGCTAATTGGAAACTTACATTTACATTCTTGGTATGGTCATTTTGTTCCCTTTATGCATGTTCGATGAGTGCGGCTTAATTTTGTGAGGGATGTTGTGCCATAGAGAAAAACTATTATTTTCCACATGTGTTTTAAAGTAGTAATTTTGTTTATTTTAGAGCTAACCTTAGGTTGATTTACTTGTTGAAACTTTCCATAATGGAATCCATCATGTAGATGCACACCAAGTGTTTGATTAAATTCCTGACACATTTGACAACAACTAAAATGCCATTAAGATTATGTTTTCCAATCGAAATGCCATGTTCATGTCCCTATTCCTCCGAGAAGGTTCTATTTATTACTTCAAGTGTACTTTAGTGTTGCTCGTGAACATTTATGGGTGAAATATCCCTAAACATGTGCATCTAGATTTAGGATTGTTGACTGTACTGTATAGATTCTATTTTGACATTCTGCTTCATGTTTCAGTAAAGGGAAAAGTCATTCATCAAGCCAGTCTAAACTAAGTTGTGCTTTCACAATTTCAACTCTAAGTTCAGGGATAAGGAAGGCCCTATCTCACAACCATTGGTTCCCAATCTTGTCATCACAGATAACATGTTTCAGAGAGATTAGTCCACAAACACTCCTAGGGAACACCCTCTCTCATGTCAAACTTAATTAATTTGTTGAGTTACCCAATTCCTCTGCAAGTTCTTTTAATCTCTCCATTCGAACACTCTTAAGCCAAGTAAGAGAAGATAAGGCATCTACGGTTTCATATTTTTCATTGATTTTATAAATGGGGAAGATAGTCTTCGCTTTCATATTTAAATGGCTTTTCTCCATCTAAGCTTGAATGAAATTCCTTCTTATTAGCCTCGTCTTTTTTTGTGTGTTGGTTTTGCTTTTGTCCTAATTTATTTTTATTCATCTCCTCTTCATTGTGGACTTGAATTTGCATAATGAAACCCTTATTTCCAATCTTGGATGAATTTAAGGAAACCCTCTGCTTACTCTTTTACTGCCAAATTTATGAGCCATCGTAACAGAGTGGTAAATCAGGCAACTACAAGTTTTAAACTCTCAAAATCTATTTTAATTTTCCAATTTCTAATATATTTGGCTGTTAAGACACAAGGTTCGAGTTCGAGTTGATGTTTGACAAGTAACCTTCCGGCCTCGACCATCTCTTCTATAGCTTTGTTGTTCCGTAAATGAACCCCATATGTTCGTGTACATCTATGTCTGCAATGATGCCATAAAACCAACTTAATCACTTTGTGTTTCCTTAACTTACTCAAGTAACTAAGAACACCATCCAATGGGGACAATTAACTTTTTCATATTTAGTTTAAAATACAGAGGTATATGCACATAACTGCATTGTATATAGATATTACCCAAGTAGTTTACAACATCCACTAGTCAAGGACCAATCATTCATTTATATAGTAAAAACAACAGTCTTTTCCCTTTCTGCTAGGAATAGCTTAGACACGAGCAAAATTAAGCAATAATAAAACTAGGTGTACAATTTAATTGGCTCTAAATTTTAATTAAAAGTTTAGCAAATAGAAAACTACCAAAACATCTATTAGTTGTATTAAACTATTTTTTTTCCATTTAACCTACTAATGTGGTTATAAGTTAATTTTACAATAGTTGTGTACGTTGCTTACATCTACACACTTCTTGCAGTGTTCACCTAAATTTGGTAGTAGCTGGCAACAATGGAAAATAGTCCTCCACCGACACTATTTGGAAAGCCAACCACAATTAACAAATTACATCCATACCATATGTCATGGATACTAGAAGCGAGAGTGATTCACAAAGGCACGATTCATGATTATACCAATGCAAAAGGGGAAGGAAAAGTCTTCATTTTCAATGTAATTGATGCCCTTGGTGACGACATGAATGTTACGAGCTTTGGTAAAGCTGCAGTTTACTACCATGGAAAAATCCAAGTGGGAACAATTTACGCAATCTCGAAGGGGACCCAAATATGTGAAAGTAGGGTACAGAGACACCAACAACCCATGGGAAGTCATTTTAAATATGGATTCCATTCTGCAAATATGTACACAACCTTCTACCTTGATCCCGACAACTACTTTCCATTTCACGAGAATCAATGCAATCCAATAGGTTCCCCTTGGATCCACAGTGGATGTTATTGGTGTAGTTACTTCTTGTTCTGATATTTCCATGACTACCCAACAGATGGAAGTTGCACACAATGCTCTACTATCACTATAAAGGACCACACAGGGTATTACATAACCATAACTTTATGGGGAGTACTCTGTGAGGAGGCCATATAGATTTTACAACCACAACATGGTCAACCTACCATCCAAACACCAATTCTAGCTATTCACAAAGCTAAAGCCACAACATTTAAAGAAAAAACACTAACTATAGGGGCTACTACACAACTATTCCTAGCACCACCAGTACTAGCAGAAACAGAATCACTCCAAAGTTGGTTAACCATAGTAGAAGCATCAACTAGCTCAGCTCCACTGAGTACACAAGCACCGATGGAAAGAAAATTTTTGATATTCATGCTTGTACCGCCCCAACCCTAGCCATCAGATCGTAACTATTGCTACTATAATACATCTCAACATGGACAACTATTGTTATCCTGCTTGCTCCCAGGTTGTTAATGGTAAACAATGTCGAAAAAACTGAGTTCTGCTAAAATTCTACTTGGCATTGCACCAAATGTAACTTGCCAACAACTATATGTGATTATAGATATGCACTGCACATGATGGTAGAAGACCAAACTGGGACTATATGGGAAACAACTTTTGATGATGTGGCATTAGTGTTACTTGGTGTATCTATTAATGCTCTTAAAGAGCAATCAAGGAGTACAAATGACTTATGGAACATTATTAAACAAGTACTCTTTCATACATACAAGTTCATTTTCTCCATGTCTCCATCTACCTACAAAGGAAAGGAACAATTATCTTGTATGATACAAAGAATTTCCGCTTCTGAGCAAGACTTAGATCATGCAGAGTTGGTAACAACATTTCTGGAGTCCTCATAATAAAGAAACAACTCTTGTATAAATTACAAATGTGTATAGCTTTACAAAAACTAGATCCTCTTGTAATATGATGTACACATTTATAAAGATACCGTTTTTGTACACACAAACACCTATTGTTTTAAATTACCATATCCCTCACTATAATGTATTTCAAGTATATGTACAAAAATTAGATAGGCACCTCAAGATTGATATTTCTCGGTGTCTTTTAAATAGACGTATTTAAGATATCTATGCTAACTTTTAAATATAGAATTGTATTTATTAAATTTTAATTACAAATATAATAAAAATATATGTTTTATAAAATAAATCTAAGTAACAACAAAACTAAATATTAAAAAAGCATTTATAAGTTTTATTTATAAAATATATCTAAAAGTAAAAACTAAAATAAAACTATGAACAATAGCCAAGGATAAAATATATTAAACACAATTAGGTAAACACATTCAACCTTGGCGTTCCTAGAATGTGTATCAATGTGCAAACAATATTTGATCCTGTTTCTTCAGTTGGAGCACTCATAGTATCAACCATCTAGGAAAGAACGACCACAGATTAACAAAAGCCCTTGACAAAAAAATGCTATTTGGCTTTAGTTTGTGCTTTGCTTCTTCTATGTAAGTCTTTGTATGTACAAAATTTACCTACCAGCATATATGTTCTACCACTACTTTAAGTTGTAAAGCATGTGTTTGTAATTTGACTACTGCATTTTGACATTACAGGTATCCAGTTAGAGTGATGAACATGATAAATGCTCAACGACGACTAGCCTACAACTAGAACAAACAAACAATAAATGAAAAACACTACCCAAATTACGTGGCATGCAAAGAAAAGACCCTCAACACATCCCGTCGCAACAAAAAACAAATCAACTCTACTCCCCTAGCCCAACCTGCCCCCTATCTGAAAATCCCACTCTCCCTTCTTTTCACAATGTTCAACAGATATTCCGAGCCCGATTAGAATCCTTGCTTCCCAATGAACCTTGTTCCATCTGCAATGAATGCTACCTAGGAATGCAAACGAGACTTAGTCTTGGTAGAGTTAGCTTCCACAGGTGCTCCTATGGAAAAAAAGGGCACCACTTTTCCTCCTGGAATAATATGGATCCCGGACCCCAACCCGTAGAGCTAAAAATTTAACCCAAGTTGAAGAAATGCTTATTGCTAGAGTAGCCCCACTACTACAAGTGACCCATGCCCGTGGAGACCAATACATGTATACCGGCCACACCATTAGCTTCCCCCAAGACATTAGCTCCATTTTGTAATTCTTGCCCCACCACCCACAAAACCTAGACATTCTAATCCTAAAAAAATAGGTGTATAAGGGAAATCTTATGAATGTTTTGTAAGAAAGGACCGTGTTCGAAATGCACTTTCCTACAAAATCCTACATGACCCATATTATAAGGATGTCATAATAGATGAATCCACCCTTGCAAGTTTACCCATATCATCAACTAATATCTTTGACAACCTGCCCCATATACTTGACCAAAGCATTTTGCCAATGCTCTCTTCAATAGAACCACATAATGTTTACCCCATAGTAATGGACCCAACACTTGCAACCTCATTTGTTGCAAGCCTCCCCTAGGCGCATAAAGGTTTCCCAAATTAGAGCCTACGCATTAGCCACTCCACCGACTAATCCCCCACCAATTGATTGGCCCCAAATAAGTTCTACTCCCATCAACAAATATTCAACAGAGGGTTTATTTTCTATGGCTTTCCCAACTCTATTCCCATTGGGAGCAGCTATGTTTCACCAATCCCGCCCCACAAAGATTGAGATGCATGAATATGATCCTCACATACTTAGTGCAAAATCACAAAGACACCCACGGATGCGATCGTGACTAGGTTGATCATTCTAGCATCCAAGATGATTTGGAAACCTCTCTCCAAGCGTGGGGACTTGTGAACCGAGAGAGGAATCTCCATTTAGAGGCCGGTTCTTCAAGCTCCTCTGCTTTAGATCTATATTTTGCAAAACTACAGAGGTTTAGATCCTAATCCTATTCTAACTTGTAAGGAGACAGGGGTAGAAGTGCAAAAATTGAAACTAACTAAAGATGGTGATACACCGAAAAGGAGGGTGTGAGAGTAATCTCCAAATGTGTGAAATACGGAGGGAAAGTGCACACTAGAAGAGGCGATGACAGCTTCTCCATAATCTAGTAAAATGCATTCACAACAATATTCCAAGCATACACAATGTTAGTGAATTCCTGCAAGAACATAATAATAGACAAAATATTCTTGTTGAAAGATAAAAGGGCAAATAGAAGAATGCAAGAAAACACATGAGGGGAAGATACATCCACAAACTTGTATTTTATTGCTTCTGATATGCACAATTATTTTAAGGGCCTGATCACCATGCAAGAGTCCACTACAAGGGCCTACAACACACTGGCTTCACAAAGAAATTTTGACAGAGCTTTGTTACCCAAAAACTCTCCCCTTTACAATGAGCCCAACACTCCAATTTATAGAAAAAATGAGAAGGAGAAGAGAAGGGAAAATGGAAATCCCGAAATCTATCCTTCAACCACCTGTAAGAGGCATTAAATTGAGTGAAATGGTTATACATTACTTGCAAAAGGCTCCCCATGCTGTCCCATGTGCTGCGCATAGAGAGAGGAATGATGACCATGCCTCTTAATTGCACTCCCAGCTACCAAATAAAACACTGTTCTGAACCCGGCCACGTTTTCTTAAAAATATCAATCAATTTCTGATCAAATCCATAATTTCTTGATTGTTGTGCATCGGCTCGGAACCATGATTCCAACGGTACCAATTTTGTGTGATTTCGTTGAGAAATGCAAAAACTATGGCCTTCGAGCGCGATACTATTTTGGGCACATGCAGTGTTTTCATTATTTGACGAAAGAGCATCGATCTTGACCGAGCCGAATATGTTTCTTTTATTTAAATATATCTATCCTCATTGAAAATAAGAAATCCGAGTTTTTGTGGCGTAGAGGACGTCGTACTCGTTTCCGTAAAGTCCAATTTTATCAAAATTGGAGCTCGAGTCAAAAGTTATGGCCGCTTGAAGTTTCCTGACCAAACGTTGACTTTTCTTCCGTGACACGTATCATGATTTGATTGGTCGATGTCTCAGGCTCTTCGCGCCCTTGCATCTTTTTTTGTCCCTGATGTCCCAAATCTTTTGGGGACAAAACCTCCGATCCGCCCGAAATGGGCTTCCTTGTCCCTCTTTGCGTTGGACACGTGGCAAGATTTGGTTGGCTCTCGGCTCCTTTGGATTTTCGCGTCCCACGCGTCCCTTTGTCCCATTTGGCACAAAGGTTTGAAATTTCCCATTTCGGCCAAACTGGCCGGGTTTGTGCACTCGCGGCCCAGATGTCCCATTTGTTTTTGGACCGTCTGGGGACAAATTCGCCGCCTCCTTGGTGGCTTTTGTCCCAACTGCATTAGGACAAAGTTCTCATTTCGGCCGATCCGGCCGGTTCGCGTGATTTCTTTGGCCCACGCATCCCATTCAGGGCTGCCTTGACTCATTTCGCCCGGTTCGGCCGGTTCGCGTCTTTTTGTCCCGCTTGTCCCAAAGGCGACCCTCTCAGCAGTTAGCCAATTTTTTCTCTCTTTTGGCCAGATCGGCTTTTCGCGCCCGCCGCGTACTTTTGTCCCAGATGTCCCAATTGCTTCCGGGGCCGCCTGTGCTCATTTCGGCCGATCCGCGCCTTTTTGTCCCACTTGTCCCAAATGCTTCTAGGACTAGGACTTAGCCATTTTTCGTGATTTTTCCTGGCCCGAGCCTGTTTTTGCAATTTTTCTTACATTTTCTCGGAACTTGCTCTCTCCTTCTTTGGCCAGGGGAGTTAGAAAATTCTGAGGGGACCCAAAAAACATGACTTTTTTCCTGGACTCAATATAATTGCTTGGGACAAAAGAATTTGATCCATGTTATCAAATTTACCTTGAGGGGTGAATTTTGATAACACATACTACGTTCTGTCAATGACAACCAATTTGGAAGCCATCCTTGGTTCCGTTACTTCTTACTTAACCTTATGATGCACCAAAAAATCCAGACCACCTCTGTTGTTTTTGTAAAACAAAATATCGAAGACACCATGCCTACAATAGTGCAACACCTTTGCACCCTTTTGGACCACTTGCCAGATGGAAAAATATCCAACCACCTCATATGGTTTGCCCCACCTTAGAGGTACCCGATATTTTTTGACACAATGCAAGAACAAACTTTCCGACATGATTTTCCAACTAGGGACACCAACCTTATTTTTCACCCTTAGTGCTACCGATACTAAATAGCCAGATCTACATCACCTCATGTCGGCCCTTGCCCCTTCACCGCTTCTCACGTAAAAATGGAGAAACCATAACATCATTACATATCTCGCACTTGAAAGTGACATACATGGCAGTGAGATTTGTAATCTTTCATGAAGAAATCTTAGAAAAACAACTACACACAAAAGACTTCTGGTATATGTAATCCCATGTGCCTTTTAAACCTAAGAGCCAAACTACTACACCTATTTTTCCCAGCATGTTTCATATTAACATTTACTATATCAGTTTGAATGGAAACACAGAGGTTCCACACATATTCATGGTTTCATATGGCTCATTGATACTCCCAATATGGACACATTAGACTGGGAAGATCCCCGCACTGTACAATTCGCAAAATCATTCTTTGAAAATTAGGTCATGGATTGGAACCCCATTCAAGATTTATTGGTTGCTTCTCACATGCCCCATATAATAACTGATGATCCATGTTTGTTGCTTTCATCAGAAATACTAGTTGCACCTACAGATAATGACTACACATCTTTGGTTAATCGGGTTCAGCGACACACCAAATGTACAACCGCTACATGTTTGCAGAGAAAAGGGAACCAATTACAATGTAGGTACAAATGTCCATGGCCAATCCAACCAAAAGATCCACTCTGTGCTGGATGCACATGGACATGTAGTTTATACTTCAATTCATAATGATGAAAAACTAAATATCCAAAAGAAGATATGCTAACAACTTGAGGCTCTAACATTGATCGTCACCCCATATTTTCATGCCATGTTGTATTGAAATACATAGCAAAATATGCATCCAAATCTGAGCACAAGTCAAAAATGTACCACCATATGCTTGTCAAAATCACAGCAACAACAACACCTAAAAACCCATCGCATGACATACATACAAAGCTTCTTTCCAAAATAATTACTGACCGGGATATTGGTGCACAAGAAACTTGTCACATGCTATTGAAATTACCACTAACCATATGTAGCCGAGCTTTCATGACACTATCCATAGGAAAAACTATCTAAAGGAAAATTTCACAGCCACATCCCATCCGAGATTGTGCAACAACATTTATAGATGCCTACATAGCCCGCCCCCTACCTTGGACACACAAAACTTAATAGATGCCACCCACTCATGGGCCTACGATAAGCATAGAAAAGGCCAACCATGGAAGGAACGAACAAAAAAGCTATTGTTAGAGTGTTTCCCTAGATTTTGACCATCCCCGTTGTTATCTCACCTTCATACGAAGCTTTCTGCTTCACAAAGCTATTCTATATACAAGCCTTTACGTAACATTCCATCTGATATTGGCACATGCTCAGAAACACTCAGGGTTAAATGGAAACATTCTCTCCAACCTATCAGGAATGACACGTGCAATGTCATACCCCTCACCAACCAATTAATAGCCCAACCACTAGCTTTGATAGCAGCCCTGATGAAACCACCATAGGCCAAATGGACGAGTGGGAAGTGTTCTCCGGCTTACACCCTGTAGGGAATGTAGGCATCAATGACCTTGATGTGCTTGGGAAATGTGATTTTGACCTAGCTCACATCTAGCCAAAAATTACTATTGGAAACCGACTACATGAAATAGGGGTGGTGTTTCCCGAATAGTATGCGTACGTAAGAGCAAAACAGATAAGGTAAGGGTGAGGAGGAATACTTGTGAATGAAGGTGGAAGGTAGAGTGCACACGTTCTAATTTTCTGATCCAATGCTGATTGTGAGAACTTCCTTTTACTAGGAGGAACTACTTGCGAACACAAAACAAGACTAAAAGGTGAATATTAAACAATATATGTTAGTGGAATACTTAGTGTATTCAAGATCTGGAAGTGTGATACTTCTTAGATGGTTGTCAATCCACTGTTTAACAACTTAATGCAAGAAATGATGTGAACCAATAATGTCCTACTATAGTTGATATGATTTAGGTGTCTCATTCAAGTACAATAAGAAAATATAATCTAACAGGCTAGGTTATGATCAGATCTAGAAGTCAGACAAGTAAATAAGGTGGTTGGGACAGGTCAGGGTCAAGCTTTAGGTGATTTGGTTTATTTAGGTAAATGTTATAGGGTTGTTGTTATAGGTAGGTTTACTAGACATAGAGACGACGCTCGATCCTAGTATGACTAATGCCGGTTGAGGATAGACTGACGACGGTTTAGGTTAATCGGCGTTAGTAGGGTCGGGCTGATAGAAACTTAATGAAGTTTGGTTTTGGTGATTCTCTATGATTACACAGAGAATGGAAAGAGAATGGTGAGGTTGATGATAGTGTCTGGGAATACTCAGAGATGTCTAGAGGTGGGTATGGAGGGTTGAGAGGTTGTAGGTGATTAGGTGGAGGGATTGGTAGGAGGGTGAGAGATGATGGGATGCAAGGGAGACTAGAACTCCCAAAAAAGATGAAGAAACTAATCTAAATAAATATGGAAAGGTGCAGATCTAAATGTACTTACTTGTACTTGCAGACATGGTGGTTGGATGGAGGTGATGGTTGATCTATGGAACGGGTGGTCACTACCATAGTTGTGCTTCCTAGAATGTTACCGTGAATGCTTTCCTTTTAGATTAGTGCTTGGTGCTGGTTTAGGATGTCTGGATGTGCAGAGTGCTCTAGTGCATGCTTGCATGTAGATATCTCTTCTCCAAAACTTCAATAATTATTCTAACCTCTCAAACAAGGTTACCAAAGTGAATATATGGTAACCGATGATGGTTTAGGGTGACCAACATTGGTTAAGGTGGAAATCCTAAGTTTACTAAAAATGATAGATCTTGGCAATCTTTTTGGCCATCTCTATCCATTGTTTGGATCAAAATGGAATGTTGCACTTAGATAAGTGGGCATGCGGTTAGAGGAAGAATAAGCATGTGATTTTAGGGTTGAACTAAGTCTTAGTTAGTTATGGTAAGTAGGACTAAGTCTTAGTAAAAGGAAACATGCTAAGAATAGGTTTATGATGAGGTGTCTAGGTGATGTGGTGGGGTGAGGTGGAAATTAGTTTAATTAAGGTAATTAAATAATGAATATTGTGAGAATGTGCATTAATTTAATTGTAGGTAATTAAATTAATATACATGTGGGGTAAAGGGGGAGTGTGACCCAAATTTGGTGTCTACATTTTTCCCCTTTTTTCGTGTAGCTTGTATTGGTAAGCGATGCTGACAAAAACAAGTGATTACCCCATGTGTGGGTGAAGGTGATCCCCCTCAAACTAGGAACTGATGAGGTGGATGAAATCGGTGAATGGGTTGATAAATGTGTAGTTGGTAGAGGTGAAGGTAGGTGGGGAAGGGTAGTGGTCAATGCGGTAATAGGTAATAGGCCAGGGTCCAAATCGGGTAATGGATAATGACAATCAAATGTATGCACACATATAGATTGCAACATGGTACATGTTTGAAGATCTTGCAAAATCTACATCGTCCAAGGTCGATAGGTTTATCCAAACAAGGGTGAAGTGATTTAGGTATCCAAGGTATAGGATATGGTCTTGAAACATAACATAGGTTAGGTGCAGGAACGTTTAGGTATGTTCCGGTACACTAAAGGTTTTGTCGGGATAAATGACACGACAATAAGAAAGGTATTGTTGTTAGGCTAAAGCAACAGAGGTAACAACATCAAAAGGTATAATGAGTAAATAAGGTCAATGGTCACCGTGGTTCATTTTAAGAGACCTCTTGGAAATTAGAGGTGGAAAATACCTGGTGAATATCCCCAATCGGTTTCATGGGAAGAAATTTTTTTAGGGTTTGTATGCAAATTTTTCACCTGATTTTCAAGTGGTGTGACAGAAAGGTTGCATACACATGATAGGAGATTTGTTGTTGTGCAATAAAAAACTTGGTATCACGCGAAAACAAACCTCCTGTTGCGCGTCAACAAGGTTTTGTCACACACGACATCAACCTTATCGACACGCGATAAGAGGTTTGTTTTCATGCGACAAAAAGTTTGTTGTTACACGACAACAAATCTTCTATCGCACATCTACCGCAACCTCCACCCTCATGTCACATGTTAACAAACTCTTTGTGTCACACGTCAAAAAACTCTCTATCACGTGTCTACAACCTTCACACTCGTCGTCACATCAAAAAATCCATGTTACACATCAAAAACTATTTGTTACACGCTTTGCAGCCTCCACACTCTCGTCGTGTTTCAATAAACTCTCCTTGTCGCACATCAAAAACTCTCTATCACGCATCTGTAGCCTCTACCCTCTTATCATGCGTTTACTATACTAGTAATATATATGCCTCTAGGTGGTATGGGTGGGCTAGTAGTGTTCTACCCGGTGAATAAGCTAGGATTATATAGGTATATTTTCAAGGGTAGCGAAGTTGACCCCTAAAAATATTAAACTATAATTTTTAGGTGAATAGGTCACCGACCCGCGCTTAAAAAATTCACCTTTTCAATTTTTTCAAACATAGAATATTTTCCACATTATAAATATTCACCACTAAAAACAACCTTGATGGTCACACCAAGTAAGCAAGGTTCATGAAAATAGGTCATGGCATGGGTAATGCCAAGGTATAGGTAAAAGAACAAATCCCAAGACATAACTAAGGAAATGTAGGGGTAGTGTGGGCTTGTAGGTATGGTTCAATAGGTGTCCATAATGATAAAAGGTGTTTGAGCACTAATGGTTGCAGGTAAAAAGAAGCTTAGCAAGGGAAAATAGCTATAAGGGTTGACCGATGTCGGTTATATGGTGACCGATGTTGGTTGGCTAGGGCACAAATATGACCAACATCGGTCATGTCGAATTGGGGTTAAAAAGGAAAATTCCACTTTTTAAAGAATCATTTTTCATTTGCCAATTATAGAAAATGATAGAAGAGAGATGAAAAAATGGAAAACAATAGAATGAGATGGAGAGCTGAGTTGGCGAGCCTCATAGTGGGTGATTAGCATTTGGTTGGTGGGTCCATGAGATCGGGTTGAGTGATTTGATTGGTTGTGAGGGTGAGGTGTTGATTTGGGCATGGCAGAGGTGGGAGAGGGTTTGGGTGGACCACCGGTGTAGTGGCCAGACGTACCACCACACCGATGGCACCGAGATGAGGTAGGATTCTATCCCGATCCTTCATTTGTTATTGAAATAGGCTATTGAAATGGGGTTGGGTGAAAATTTGGGTGTAATTTTATTTTTTTGATTTTATGGGTAAAAATGAAGGAAATGAGGGGTGGGAAGGTCTAATGTAGGTTAAATAGGAGTGGGAATGAAGCTAGGATAGGTTTGGGTAGGTTAGAGTAGGTACTTAGGTCAGATTTGAGAATTTTTTTAGAAATAGGGTAGGGGTTTGTGGATTTGGACACCGCGATAAAGTGACCGATGATAGTTAAGTGTTGACCAACATTGGTTGGCCTTGGCCAGCATCAATCAAGTATTAGGTGACCAATGCTGGTTATGATGGACCAATTTTGGTCAATAATGACCAATGCGGTTGTCTCTAGAGGAAATTAGGTTAATAAATGAGATCGGTGGGAGGGAAAGATAGGTAATGAGATATAAAGGAAGGTTTAGTGAGAATGGGTAGGGTAATATGTTCAAATAGGTACTAGTTGATGGATGTGAAATTAGGATGGGGGAAAAGGGTAGTCCGTAGGGTTTGGGTGTGGTTATAGGGTAATAAATAGGGAGGGTCTTCGAATAGGTTAGGTGGTGAAGAGATATGTTGGGTACGGTCAAGGTTTAACAATGTTGTGGTTTGTTGGATGCATGCCAGTGGAGTAGCTACGGATGCGGGCCATAGTTCCACCATGGTTCCTAGTGGTATGGTCAAGTGACTCACTGAGGGAGTAGAGGCATGACAAATGTCACTTGATTGGGGTCCGATGCTATAGGCACATTTCCGTGAGACTAGCTTGATGGTCACACTCATCGACATATGGGATTCAACGACCAACACATTTCATTTGCTGATGGGTGAGATCATAGTCATCTTAGAGGACGTGTACATGATCATGCGACTACTTATAGTGGGAGAGAAGGTGTATTAGATTTCTTCAGAGGCATCAAAGGAGATGATGTTGGTGGTGTTTGGAGAGGGGATGGTGGAGATGAGGTTCCATAGCGTGATCCTGAGTTATGGAGATATGTACATGGCCCATCCTCAGGAGATGAGTTGGTTGTCTTGATTATGGAGGTAGTTTGTTATTTTGCATTACCGCCGATGTGGAGGGTGGGAGCTTCCCATGGGCGATGGGGTTATCCATAACATGATGGAGGAGAGGACCTATTTTCTTGGGTACTAACATTCTTGCACATTTATACATGGATCTATGGGCCTATGAGAGTCTCACAAAGGTTTAGTTTGTGTTGTATCTTTCTTCTTCACTACCTGGGCATATGAGCACATCATATGTGTCTTTCTAGTTGGTATGCCTTGACTTGATGCATTCAAGGCAAGCTTATTTTGAGTTGGCTATAGGCGTTGGTGCCTATTTTTGGAGAGCACACAACTACTAGGGCTACACATGATGTAGCATACTAGTGCATACTAGAGGGGTTATCTGGAGTGAACATCATTTGAGGTCGTATGTTGGCTTCCCTTTATACAAGAAATGGTAGTAGAGTTAGATGAGCTATAATTACGTAGATGGATAGAGGGATGATGTGTCGAGAGCACAAGATGATACCCGTGGATAGGGTCAAATGACAGTTTGGGCTACCTTAGGATGTGCCTCCACCATTCCCTCAATATAGGAAAGATGACATGGAGAGGCCTATGCCTCTACCACAATGACAATCTTGATAGGGAAGGAGGAATAGGAAGTGGACCAGAAAATTGATGATGCCGAGTTATAAATGGATATAGGTAGTGGTGGGTAGCACAACTACGAGAAGCACCACCGAGGCCAAGGTAACCTGATCTAGCCATGGTTACAGTTCAGAGGGACACATTATAGGGGCAGGTGGCTACCCTTCTAACAATGATGGGAGTAGTGTAGGGGAAGATGATACGATCTAAGAGGAATAGGTTCCCACATTATAAGCATAGTAGCATCCCTTCGGACCAAGGTTGTATAGGTACAAGTACCTACATAGGGTGGAGATGGAGATGGGGGATGGTGGCCACCCTAAGGGCACAGTGTAGAGGTTCAGAGGTCCAGCTTGACCACTACACAAGCATATATCAGTGGCATTATCGGCCCAGTGTCATAGCACATACACCCTCACAAGCCTAGGGACAAGGTCCCATTTTACAGAAGCATTGGGACAGGGTCCCATGGTACAGGGAGGAGGGCAGGGTCATCGAAATAGGGTTGAGGCCACCGTAGTGTAGGATAGAGCTCGCATGTTGTTGTAAAACCTATGGCACCCCCCCACGACAATCGATGGCTAGATTCAGGGATGCCTTGAATGAGGCCATATACTACTAGGATCATTTGAATCTTTGCCGCTGAGATAGACATCCCTTCCTATGAAAACTTACAAGGTACATCAGGCCTCAGTGAGAGGATGCGATCTTGCACACATACCGTAGAGAGTACATGGGGTTTGATGATCTTAGAGAAAGGGTCAGGGTGAGGCTATTAGTTCACGGAGGCCTGACTAAGCTGCAGGCTAGGAAGAGGTGAGACCTAAATCCATAGAGGGAAAAGAGATGATGGCAAGGCATCGAGATGGAGGAGAGGAGATAGATGAGACTGACATGGACATCAAATGGGCTGATGATTGATGTCGTCATGTTGATTATTATTTTTGATATATACCGGCCTACGTGCCGATGATAGTGAGGCTATACATGAGAGGTTTTGAGATACTGGTATTTATTTATATATGTGTATATATGTATTGATACATAAACTCTCCCATTTATATAGTTGATGATGTTTATTGGATGGATGATGTACTTGTGTTGTAAAATTTTCATTGTTATATGTATATGGGTGGAAACTAGGTGGATTAGGCATGGTGGAGTTAGGCATGATGGAGTCGAATAGGCATGGTTGAGTTAGGTTGATTAGGTATGGTTGAGTTAGGTCAGTTAGGCATGTTTGAGTCAGGTCAGTTTAGGCATGGTTGAGTTAGGTCATTTAGGCATGGTTGAGTTAGGTCATGTTCAGGTATGATGGAGTCTTGTTTTTAATTTTGATTTTATTTCCAAGTTATTGGTAACATGGGAAATAAATGAGTAGTTAATATGTATGTTATATAGTGTAAATTGAAAAATATTTGATATCATGGAAATGTGAAATGATTGATTGGATGTTTTGATGATGTGATAAAATGGTATATATATATATGTGTGTGTGTGTGGTAATTTTCCAAGTGTTATGAAAAATGGAAATGAATTACGATAGAATGTTAATAGAAAATATGTAGGGAAAATGATTTAGGGTAAGAGTGGCCGAGCTAGCATCCAAGGGCCCCATGCCCTCAAGTGCTTACCTATATAGCCACGATGAAAATTTTCCCTATTTTCATCTCGAATATCATAGGTTACCGGGAGCGAATCAATCATAGTTGAAATATCACTTTGTTTAGTGACCTAAGATAATAAAGAAAAGTGTGATCAGCTTGAGGATTGACACTTGATGGAATTCTTTCCCAAGTTCGACAAAACAGATGTTGAAACTTGACATAAATTCATTGGGAGCTCTTTTAATGGTAGACAACTATTCTATAAGAGATAAATGATCTGAATTGTCTTGAAATTGTTTCAGTAATTGATCACCTAAGTCATCCCAAGTTCTTATGCATCCAATCTCTAGATTTCTATACCATTGTAAGGCTTGTCCTTTAAGAGATGCAACTAAAATTCTCAAGGCTACATCCTCATGGGTAATATTATGAACTGCACATAAGGCTGCGACGTCCTTAATGTGCTTTATAGGTGTCACCTGATTTTCACCAGTGAATGATGGCAAAATTTTCATGGCAGCATTAGGGATGTCATGGTAAACTAGGATTACTAATGGGCTTCCATTAGTAAAGGTCACAAAATTTCTAGGTGGTTGGATAGCCATTGGAAAAATTAGGATGTTAATAGAGAAATTGATTCGTGGCGAAGGAATGTTAGGAGGAGGGTTATCAAAACTAGGTCTATTATAAGGTAAAGTATTACCAAATCTTCTCCTTCTAGCAGAATTCAAAGGTAAAGAAACAAAATCAGGAGGGATTCCTCTTACCGATGATCTTGTAGTCACTTTAGGCATGGAACATGCTGTAATACTGGTCTGAAATCAGCTTTATGAAGTTGCCAAAAGATCTTAAAATCTTTAGAATAAATTGCTACAACTTGCTCTCAAAGTAACTTTCGTAACTGCTATAAATCTACTATGGATCTTCTATAGATAGTCGTAACTTGCATATATATTTCATTCGTTGTCCCATCGGGCATGCCAAAAACTATTATCTCTCGAAAATACACCCTATAGAGAGATGGCTGCAAGTTTTCTAAGCTTGCAAAATATGATCTCTCTCTTTCGTAGATACAATGGAAACACCTCAGGTTTGTGGGTATACCTATTTTGAGGCGAGTCTCTCGTATCAAGGCTGGTTCCTTATTGATGTATCCTAAATTTATTTTCCGAGGGTTAAGGGTAAAAGATGGCTATAAAATAACTAAAAATGAGGTGATACACAAAATTTATATGAGGGATTTGACTAAGTATATGCACAATTGATATAGGAAGGATTCTTGATGCACGAGCCAACAATTTTCTATAGAGTATTTAAGGGAAAACACTTTGTTGTACTAAGGGAAATATCACAACAACACTAATAAGTTAGCATGCACATTAAAGTTATGCAGAAAATATTGAATTTGTAGTAGGGTAAGATGATTAACCAGGGAATTTTGCATTCACAAGACTAATAGAAACATACACAAGTCTGCAAATAATTGGAAAGGTAGAAAATACTTCACATTCAGAAGGAAAAACTGACAAAAATGCTTCAGTACTCCTATATCCAAAAATTCCTCCTTTGTGCTTTTTAAGGCACACAATATATAGCAAAAATTAATTTACCCACCCTTCCTAAAAATAGACTAAGGTTTACTCGCCTTCGCATCCTATTTTTATTCTTTATTTATTAATAAATAAAGGAATAAAATAAAACAAACTAGTACAAGAGGCATTAATAGCCTTTGATTACATCTCAGTCAACTGAAGTTGACTGTTCTATTTTTAATAAAGACAAGTGAAACATTTGCTAATAATAAATCTTGCTTGGTGAGCAAGTATCCTTCCTTGAGCATGCAAATTTGTCTTCTTGTTTGTTCTGTTCTCTTGTGAAGGCATGCAAAAATAAACTCCCTATTAGTGAACAAAATAATTACAATACTTGCAATATTTGCAAAATAATTCATCCACTATGGACCACTTCCAAGCTTGGGCTCTGATGTTGACATTCCCGGTCTTCTAACATGATAACATGATCCCTTTTGACACCCTTTAAACATATCATCTGCAAAATAGAATACCTTTATTTGTAATTAGCTCCCATGTGGGGACCACCTCTAATCCGTATACTTGTCTTCAACTGAGTTTGGCCACTCTTGTGGACTTAGAAAATTATTGGTTTAATGATTTGGCCCCCTTGTATACACATGGCATACTACAATACTTAACCACCTTTTGATTATAACATTCCTTACAATTATTTTTCGCCCATTTTTTTGAAATTTGAAAAGAATACAGGTTATATTTTACCCTTTCCAGTGATCATTATTTGGCATGTATGGTTTATTTTGGACAAACCCGACTTTATTGACTGTAGAAATATTCTTTGATCATTAGTCACTGTAGCAATGGGTAATATTTGTGAACTTTGCAAGGTTTATGTAATGATCACTTTAAAATTTTTCCCCTCCGAATGATAGCTCGACCCTTACGATGATTGTGTCGGTGGCTCATTTTTCAAAACTAACCCGAGTGGAGTTAGGGTTTCTTTGTAGCGTTGACACATGTCGGCACCTTCCTCTGACCACGGTTGAGCTAAGGTAACTCACTCAGTTAGATGGTAAAATTCCAAAACCTAACCATTCTACATAATCATTTTTGAGCTCTCTTGCGAGCTAACGAGCTATGTCAACATTTTCTTCAAAGGGCCATGATTACTTGATATTTTTCTGAGGACCTCTGGTTCTATGTTGAGCTTACGGGTATACATGTGATTCTTCTGTGATTTTTTTCAATCTTTCTGAGATCTAAGAGGTTCAGGTAGTGAAAGGGCACCATCATGAAGATTTGGGTTTCATTCTTTACGAACTCAAGCTCTCTGAGTTTTTAGCATGAAGCTTTGGATTATGTTGAGACTCGACCTGGAGGGTTTTGAGCATGTTCGACCATTTCTTTATTTTGTGTTCCGTGACTATGGTTTTTCATGGAAATTACTTTGAGCATTTATACTTAAGACTCGATTTCTTCAATAGATTTGCCATTAATTAATGTACTAGATCCGTTGAAGTTTTAGATGTTGGGGTTGATTTTTGACTCATCACTTTATCATGGCTGCCGCTTTGAAGGTAAGAAACTACTCGCATTTCTCTTTTTGTAATGACCCAAAATGGGTATTAATTATTTAATCGAATAGTATCAGATTTTTAGAGAATTTTAACTTGGGTATTTGTATTTTCTGATTTGTGCCTCTAATCAATTGTTAAAAGAATCAGTGAGTTCATTTCTCCAGCTAAATTTGTGTAAATCTTCTCAATGTTGTGTTGAAACACCACTTTTGAAGGAGTTCTAACTTTGGATATTTTCTGGCTAGATGTAGATTTCATTTACCCCTGTGGTTTTGTAATTAGAAAACTTGATTTAGATCTTTGAATAATGTCTCAAACCCATTATCTGTATTCCCAAGATCTGTTATTTGATTATATTTGGCTTTGATGGGTTGCCTTGGGGCTTTTACTTTGTCTAGCTTTCTGAGAGTTTTCATTTCACTGGTTGGACACCATTATTTTGAGGGTTCTATGTGGTTCTATTCTTCTTCGATGTTGCGTGGTTGTGAGGGTTTTGATTTGGATTTATTTTGAAACCTGACTACCATGGAGTCCTATATTCCACAATGGCGACTATTTTTCTCCATTATGATGCTTATGCTTTTGATGCCTCTGGATTCACATTCTCAAGTTGGTTCTATTTTGTGGAAGCTCATTTTTGCATCAATGGCCACCTTTCCTGTTATGGTTCATAGCATCGTTTGCATAAGGTGAGGGGTCGGTATCTCTTCTTCATTATTAGATTTTCCACTTTGAAAGGCTTAAATCTTTGTTTATTGATGGATACCCTTATCAAACATTTTCCAGTTTGTGCTTTCCTTTACACACCATGTTTTGACTTAGGCTTACTGAATCTATGATTATTCTACCACGTAGAAGTCACTTTTGAGCTTTATATTCAATTTCGGGTGCTTTTAGAGCTCTGTGTGTGTCAGTTTGTTTCTCTGCAAATATAGGTTATGTATATTACTTGTGTCTATTATGAAATTTTTGTCTCAATTTTTATATTCTGGAAAATCAATTCTGTTGTACAAAAGGGACGCCATTGATTTACTATGAATTGGTCTGTATGTATATGTTGATACCCAAATCTACTCATACCTTATACTTGAGTTTTTATTCCACTTTGTTATAATTCATTATTCAGATCAACTTGATTCTTTGAAATTTTAGTAGCACCCTTTTGAGAATGTTTTCTTTAATCCTCTTTCAATCCAGATCACTTGAAAAATGAAATTCCTTCGAGATGAGTACTTGAATGCAATTGGTTTCTCGTTATTATTGGAATCTTCCATCTCAAAATAATAGTTGTAACCCATTAATCATTTTGGGAGTAGAAATGAACTTTTACTAGCTAATAGCCCCACTTTAGCAACAATGATAACCAAATGAAAAGTTATATATTTATAGTGATGCACTCTTTCTTTTGTGAACCAAATTCACATTGCCTTAGAAATTGAGAAAATCTCATTTCATTATGAGATTTGGAGCATCTTTGAAATTGATCTCTTTTGTCAAACTTTTGAAGTTGATGTTCTACATTTCTTTATGTGATTTTGATACTCCATTGTTCTTTACTCCATTCATTGATGTGTTGAAACCGAAGCATTTGCTTGAGTTGAATTCATGAAGACCAGTAGCCTACTTTATCTTTGCTTGTACACCTGCAATATGATGATCATTCATGTACTATTCCTTTTATGAGCTCTTTTCTAGGTTCAAACAACTTGTTCATTTACATTTCTAAAAATTACAGCATTAGTATGTTTATTGTTCTTGCTGAGATAATAAAAAATCTACCTTTGTTGTATGAAATTCCTTTTATATGACTCGTTCTTTTTGAAATGTAACTTTATACTGGACATTCTTCATCATTCTTAGTTGTAAAATGGTTTTGAAACTTTGATCCTGAAAAATGAAAGTTGTAGAAGTTAATCATTTACTTTTATTTGAGAACCTGAAAAGAAATATTATTTCTGAAACTTCGCTCACAAATTTTTACATCTTGAACATTGAAATTTTGTTGAGATGTTGTAGTTCCATTTTATTTTATGATTCAATTCAGTATTTGAGCTTCATTATAGAAATTTAGATATGCATGCTGGAAAAGTCATAAATGTCCATTTTACATGGCGAAGCCCTATCAAAATTTTCTAGAATATTCTTTTTTCATTTTGTTTCAACTATAACCCTTTCTTTCCAGTTAACTTCAACTTCTTGAAATCTGATTCTTCTTATTTCATTTGTATCATAGTTATTGAAACTTGAATTACATTCTTCCTTCATTCTAGCATGTACTTCTTACCTTTCTATTTCTTCTTGGCTGTAACTTGTACCTACACACTTAAGAAAATAGTTAGAAACATACTTAGGATTTTTGGCCTCTCTTGTGTCCATGGTTTTTCTTTTCTTATTTCTCTTTCCTTCGAGTGAGTAAAACATGTATGCAGTTTGATCTTCAAGTAAACTATATCTCCTGTTGTTAAGAGATTCATATGCACAAATTAGGATAGTAAAGAAATATGGATTGATCCCTGAGCTCGTAACTGACAGTTCTCTCCTTTTCTTCTTTTCAGGTACAATGACTTTTACAACGAAGATGAAGAAGGAACAAAAGATGGAAATGGAGATGCTTCAAAATGAAAAAAAACCCCCAAGGCAATGATGGGTTCACTCATACTCCTTTACTTTCTCTTTCATGCATGTGTACCTCTTATTTTAGTAGCTTTGTACTTTACTTTTCAGTTACATCCCACGGATTGTGTGGGAAACATTTAAAATTCCTTATGAATAAAACATTGAATTCTGAAAATGAGTTGTATATTTCTTTTTGCATTTCATCTTTCTATATGAATTGTATGATAAAGTAAAAAATTCAGTAATATAATTGAATGGCATGAAGAAGGAACCTTAAGAAAACTTGTAACATCCAAAGAATGAACTCGATTTCTATAATCTGCACTTGTGTTTCCTGTTCCAAAACTTAGCATTTCACCTATTCTCAGATTGAACGTCTTCATCAAGACAACACAAATTGTCCTTTAGGGACCTTGTGTTCTTTTGTCAAGATAGTCATGAAATTGTGGACTATGTGATCTGCATTACGTTTTGTAATAAAGATACATAGTTACAAGTTTCATGTAATCATTTAACTAATTCAAAGAGTAAAACAATAATATCAAATATCTCTTAGCTTAGGTATACTTCACCAATTCCATCCATCATAATGAAGTTTCAAGTTACCCATTTTTGCACAAGTGTAAAATTATCAACATTTATGGTGATCCCGTGGGGAAATATACCTACTATCTTATAGATCATTGTCTTGCTCTTTCCATTGGGCATAGAGTCCAAACATGTAACCAAAATATGCCTTCCCAAAAGGTCCAAACCTTCCCAAAAAAATTGGGAAAGGATCTAGAAAACTAGATGACGTGCATGAATGCACTTATTGAAGGGAAAAACAATGCAATGTGCGTAAACAACACTTATTGAAGGGAAATCCTACTCTAAATAGACACTGTAGGATTTTCAATAATAGTGTTTGAGAAACATACCATTCACAGGAATGGGAAGTTCCTCTCCATTTAGCCTCGAGAGTGAAAAGCATTGTGTTCTTTACAAGCTGAAATCATGTAAGGGCCACTTCAGATTGTATCAAACTTTATGTGTCTTCCTGGCTTTGCACGATCAACATCCCACTTTAACACAATATCTCCTTCATTAAGATTCTAAATTTGGATTTCTTATCAAATTTTTCTTCATTTGTTTCTGATTCTTTTCCATATTCAAATGGGCTTGATATTTTACCTCTTGTAATTCCATTAACTTTGCATAATGAACCTATAATGGTTCATTCTCAAGAAACTCCATTTGATGCATCAAATCTAATGTAGGTAACTCAATCGAAATAGGCATCCTTGCTTATTTTTTGTACACAAGTTTGTATGGTGAATTGCTAACTCTTTTAGAGTTATTCTATCAAAGACAAAGTGCTTGAATTCAACATTAGATACCAAGCTCTTTGATTATCTTTGAGTGTCCTTCCCCATGATCCTTATTTTCATAATCATGCAAGATCTATCCAAAGAAAGCAATAGGATGCTCAATATTTTCATCATTGACCTAAGTTAGTATGGCTGAGATTGTTTCAGCTCCTACAAGTGCATACATTGTAAAATCTTTATCAAAATTTTGATTTGCAAGAGTAGGAGCTTGAGAGATGGCTATTTTGATTGCTTCAAACCCTTCTCTCCCTTCGCTGGTCCAAGAGAACATTTTCTCTTTCTTTAACATAGTTGTCAATGGTTTAACCAATGCTGTAAAATTTAGAACAAATCTTCTAACAAAGTTGATTTTTCCAAGAAAACTTTGTAATGCCTTCTTATGATGAGGCAACGATAGCTATGATATGGCTTCGATTATGAAAGGATCAATTGCTAAACCTTGCTTAGAAACAATATGGCTAAGTAATTTACCTTGATGTACTAAAAATATGGACTTCTTGGGATTCAAAGATATTCCAAACTACCTACACAACTAAAAAGTATGCCTTAGATGCATTAGATGTTCATCATTTTTTTAAAATATAGTAACATCATCTAAATAAACAAGGATGCATTTATTTAGCAAGCTACAAAAAATCCATGTACATTGTGTGTTGAAACATTACACCAAATTTGAAAGGCTAAAGGCATTCTCTTGTAAGCATAAGTAACCCACTTGGTGGTAAAATTTGTTTTGTACTTATCTTCTTCTCGAGACTAAAATATGATTGTATCCGTTGTAACCATTTAGAAGAGATAGTCTATCTCAACTGAGAAAATGTTTTCAAAATTTGATCCATATTTGGTAGTGGGAACTGATATTTTAATGAAACTTTGTTAAGATATCTAAAATCTACACATAATATAATTTCTCCATTCTTCTTCCTAACAGGAATAAGATTTGCTACCCAACTTGAATGCTTAACTGGAAAGATAAGACCCGATTCAATTAACTTGGATAACTCTTTCCTCATTAGAGGCTCTATTTTGGGATTTACAAGCCTTTGTTTCTACCTAATTCATTTAGAATTTGGCTGTAATTTGATAGTATGTTGTGCTAACGGGGATCAAACCATTTCGGTCTTGGTATCTCCAAGCAAAACATCTTTAAATTCTTTGCAAAGATCAATAAATGATTGTTTTTCAAATGAGGAACATACCTTTCCCATATTTTTTTCCTTCATCAACTGAAATTTCTTCATAGTTATTAGCATGCGTTGACATCTTAGTTTTGTCTTTTCTTAACTCGATCATCAAGATTGAAGATGTCCTCTAATGTGACTAGTCCTCGAGGAAACTTGTTTGTCTTTAATTGAACAATCGGTCACCATATAAATGTTGTAATTTATCTTGATTTATCGTAGAAAATTAATTTTCTTGCTATAAAAATGTAGATTTGATCATCATTTTCAAAACCTCTAATTCAAGTCATGATCGGGTATAGAAGGCACGATGATTAGCTTAATATGAGGCTGAATTTTGTTGTTTTCTATTTGTTCCAACGACTTCAAAACTAGCACCAACTATGCAAGTCTTTTTGAATGCTTATTTTCAGTTCTAGGAATTGACTGAATATTAATAACATCAAAATATTCCATTAAGTCTGAAAATCTATGTCTGTAAGACTTCATTAATGGATTCTTACAAACATTAAAATTCTTTACTTGATTGATAACCAACTCAGAATCACCAAAAATCATAATGTGTTGATACCTTTCTTTCTGGCCCAAAGTAAGCCATGAATTAATGCTTCATATTCAACTACATTACAAGTGCATGAAAATTAGAGACTCAAAGATGAGAAATACCTTTCATTTTTTGGGGAAGTGAGCATCAAACCTTCTCCTATCTTTTTTTGTTCTTAGCTCCATCAAAATGAAGCTTCCAAATCCCTTCTGCTGAATTTTCTGTTTTGACAACAAGGGAAGTGGTGTATTTTCTTCATGCATACAATACACACCAAACAAATGTTCTTAAACTTCCTTAAAAGGATCATGGACATGTTCTTCAGCTGTCTTTTCATCCATAAACATGTTAGAAACACCATCTAATGCTGAAACCTGAGCTACATCATCAAAATCAGATTGATCTAAGGTTGAATAATTAGCCATTGCATTTGAAGAGTGAGGCTCAATGTGAAATCTAGCCAATGGTTCTGAATTGATAGTAACTTTGGTTCCATAATGTGTAGTGAAAAATAAGAAGGATCAATCTGAAGAGAGATAACCTCCTATCTTTTGTGAAGTCTCTAGATAAGCATAAGGCAAAGTATGGAGGTAAATCTACAACAGTAACATCTTGCAGAATAGAAACATTTGGGAAAGCATGTAATGTTACCTCTAAATTTTTGATTACACCAACTATATTAGTTACAGTCCCATCAAGCTATAAAACACTCTTTTCTATAGGCTCATACTGTACACCCAATTTTTTTGCAATTGCTTTTGGCATAACTGTGCTACTTGCACTGTTGTCCACCATGCAATTATGAACTAGATGTTCTCCAATAATCAGTGATAGATAAAATGGTGGTGGCTTATTTATATCATGAGCATTTAATACTTTATGAACCATCCATTTAACCTCTTTTATGTGTGGTCTTGTTCAAATGTTCCTGGACCATGTCTTCTTTACGAACTTCTTTTACTCGCTATTTTTGAAGAAATCTGCAGAGCTTAGCTAGTTCATGAGAAAGTAAATCTTCTTTGTCTTGGAATACTTAGAGAATCCCACATTGAGATGTTAACATTATATTTTTCATTACATCAACAAAGTTAAAAGAAGCAACAATTTTAGATACTGATTCAAATATTTTAGCATAGGCCTTAAGCAAACTAATTCTCTTGAACTTTAGATATCTTGAGGTATAAATAATCTTCTTAGATCGGCCTGTAACTATTTTTGTTGTCCTTTATTAGCTGAAACACTTTCTTTTTTTGAGAAACAACATGATTGTTAGCTGGTTTTAGGGCTGTAGATGTTGTCTTATAAGTGATAGTGGGAAAATAGGCCTATTTTGTTGTTTTTGACCTTCAACAGCCTTTTCTTGAGCTCTAGTGGTAACTGCAATGAAATCATCCTCATTGAAACTGACTAAATTCTATTCAGGTGCTTTTTGAACCTGAGTATCTTGCTTTGCCCACCCTCCATTTGAGGCATGAATAATGTCTCAGATTGAGGTTGTGCAACAATACTTATGTTTAGAAAATCTTTTGGGCAATTTGCAACTGAATGAGGTTGATTACAAGGTTGACACCACTCTTTTATAGCCATATTAACTGGGACTAAAGCATTAGATGAACTAGGAGCATTTGGATCAAATTGCCTTTGCTGATAAGGCTGCCTATAATTTTGATTCTACTGGTAAGGCTGCCTATTTTGCTGGTTTTGCTAATAAGGAGCTTGATAAGGTCTGCTAGGTAATGCAAGTCTATTTTCAATTGAAGTCAGCTTATTCCCCATAGTCTACAAAGATTTAAATACATCATCTGATGGGGCTACAACAACAGTTCTATGATTGTAATAGGTTGTGGGATAGGGGCTAAATCTACTAAAAAAGGCATTGAAGGTCTTGGTGCTAATTTTCCAGCTTGAATAAGACTATTTTCAGCTCGGATGGTGATATCATAGGCTGCTGGGAGCATCTCTCCTCCCATAGACTAAATCATAGTTGAAATATCACTATTTAGTGCCCTAAGATAATAAAGAAAAGCGTGATCAACTTGAGGCTTAACACTTGTTGGAATTCTTTCCCAAGTTTTGGCAAAATGGATGTTGAAACTTGACATAAATTTTTTGGAGCTATTTTAATGGTAGACCACTGTTCTACAAGAGATAAATGATTTGAATTGTCTTGAAATTGTTTTAGCAATTGATCACCTTAGTCATTCCAAGTTCTTATGCATCCAATCTCTAGATTTCTATACCATTGCAAGGCTTGTCCTTTAAGAGATGTAGCTAAAAGTCTCAAGGCTACATCCTCATGAGTAATATTATGAACTGCACATAAGGTTGTGACATCCTTAATGAGCTCTGTAGGTGTCACTTGATTTTCACCAGTGAATGATGGAAAACTTTTCATGGCAGCATTGGGGATGTCATGGTAAATTGGATTACTAATGGGCTGCCATTAGTAAAGGTCATAAAATTTCTAGGTGGTTGGATAGCCATTGGAAAAACTAGGATGTTAATAGAGAAATTGATTCATGGCGAAGGAATGTCAGGAGGAGGGTTATCAAAACCAGGTCTATTATAAGGTAAATTATTACCAAATCTTCTCCTTCTGGCTGAATTCAAAGGTAAAGAAACAAACTCAGGAGGGATTTCTCTTATCGATGATCTTGTAGTCACTTTAGGCATGGAACATGCTGCAATACTGGTCTAAATTAGTTTTACGGAGTCACCAAAAGATCTTAAAATCTTTAGAATAAATTGCTGCAACTTGCTCCCAAAAGTAACTTTCGTGAATCGATGTAAATTTGCTATGGATCTGCTATAGATATTCATAACTTACATGTAGATATGATTTTTCGTCCCACTAGTTGTGCTAAAATGGGTAAGTGCATCAAGTTAGGGGACAATCAAGTGGACATCAAATCCTAAATTTTACATCAAAAACAACAAAACATCAAATTTAGTCTTCCGCAGACTTGAACCATGCCGAAAAGTAAAAAATATGTCATAAAAATGGTACCATCACGTGGGTCAAACTGTTAGCTTTGTAGAAATATTGATTTTAAAATGAATAGAATGGATAAATACCATTTTATAAATATTTACTAATAGTAGGTCTTTAAGACACTTTTTCCCGTGAATGTTTATGTCTACGTTTAAGACTGCAATTTTTTTGTTCACTTGTTAGAATGTGATAAAACTTATACCATCCCAACCATGGTGAAATTATATACATGTTCAAATTTTTTTTATTTGATTTCAATATTTTTTGATGAAGTTATGGTGGGAAAATGGAAAGTGCTTCTGTTTTCTTTATGTTTTCGAGACCACTTTAATAGAAAAAATGATAAAAATAAAATATTGGAAAAAATCATAAAAATAAAATCTATCCCATGATAGATAACAACATATAACTTCTCACTAAAGGAAAAAATATATATCAATTTTTGGTCATCCAAATCACGGGCAAACAGACTACAATCTTATAGGCGTTTTAAAAAAATACCAAGTCATTGAATTTTGAGTGTTTAATATAGCTAAACTTGTCCATTTTAAAAAAATTAGTAGTTTAAAAACTAGATTCGGATGCTACGATTCATATTAATATAATTTTTCTAATTTTGAGTGTATGCATTGCTAATAATCCCTACAAGTTGATATTATGTTGTTATTTACAATATGACATCCACTTATGACCCCTTTTTTGTCCCCCAACTTGCTGCACTTACCCAATGTTATCTCTCGAAAGTTCACCCAGTAGAGATGGGCTTTGCAGTTTTCTAAACTTGCACATTATGATCTCTCTCTTTAGTAGATACAATGAAACACCTCAGTGTCCGTGGGTATACTTATTTTGAGGTGAGTCTCCAGTATCAAGGCCGGTTCCTTATTGATGTATCCTAAATTTATTTTCTAGGGTTAAGGGTAAAATATGGCTGTAAAATAACTAAAATTGAGGTGGTACACAACAAATTTATATGAGGGATTTGACTGAGTATATGCACAATTGATATAGGAAGGATTCTTGATGCACGAGCCAATAATTTCTCGCAGAGTATTTAAGGGAAAAAACTTTGTTGTATTGAGGGAAATATCATAACAACACTAATAAGTTAGCATGCACATTAAAGTTATGCAGAAAATACTTTGAATTTGTAGCAGGTAAGATGATTAACTAGGAATTTTGCATTCACAAGACTAATAGAAACATACACAAGTCTATAATAATTGGAAAGGCAGAAAATACTTCACATTCAGAAGGCAAAACTGGAAAAAATTGCTTTAGTACTCCTACATCCAAAAATTTCTCCTTTGTGCTTTGCTAAGGCACATAATATATAGCAAAAATTAATTTACCCACCCTTCCTAAAAATAGACTAAAGCTGTACTCGCCCATGCATCCTATTTTTATCCTTTATTTATTAATAAATAAAGGAATAAAATAAAACAAACTAGTACAAGAGGCATTAATAGCCTTTGATTACATCTCATCAACTAAAGTTGACTATTCTATTTTTAATAAAGCTGGGTGAAATATTTGCTAATAATAAATCTTGCTTGGTGAGCAAGTCTCCTTCCTTGAGCATGCAAATTTGTCTTCTTGTCTATTTCTGTTCTCTTGTGAAGGCATGCAAAAATAAACTCCCTGTGAGTGAACAAAATAATTACAATACTTGCAATATTTGTAAAATAATTCATCCACTATGGGGACCACTTCCAAGCTTGGGCTCTAATGTTGACATTCCCTGGTCTCCTAACATGATAACATGATCCCTTTTGACACCCTTTAAATATATCATCTACAAATAGAATACCTTTATTTGTAATTAGCTCCCATGTGGGGACCACCTCTGATCCGTATACTTGTCTTCAATTGAGTTTGGCCACTCTTGTGGACTTAGAAAATTATTGGTTTAATGATTTGGCCCCCTTGTATACACATGGCATACTACAATACTTAACCACCTTTTTATTATAACATGCCTTACAATTACTTGTCGGCCCACTTTTTTTTTTAAATTTGAAAAGACTAAGGTTATATTTTACCCTTTCCGTGATCATTATTTGGAAAAACCTGAATTTTTGACTGTAGAAATATTATTTGATCATTAGTCACTGTAGCAACGGGTAATATTTGTGAACTTTGCAAGGTTTATGTAATGATCACTTTAAAATTTGTCCCCTCCAAACGATAACTCGACCCTTACGATGATTATGTCGGTGGCTCATTTTTCGAAACTAACCCAAGTGGAGTTAGGGTTTCTTTATAGCATCGACACATCAGTACCTTCCTCTGACCATGGTTGAGCTAAGGTAACTCACTCAGTTAGATGGTAAAATTCCAAAAACCTAACCATTTTGCATAATCATTTCGAGCTCTCTGCAGCTAGCGGAGCTATGTCAAAATTTTCTTCAGTGGCCATGATTACTTGAGATTTTTCTGAGGACCTCTGGTTCTATGTTGAGCTTACAGGTGTACATGTGATTCTTCTATGATTTTTTTCAATCTTTCTAAGATCTAAGAGGTTCAGGTAGTGAAAGGGCACCATCATGAAGATTTGGGTTTCATTCTTTATGAACTCGAGCTCTCTAGTTTTTTTAGCATGAAGCTTTGGATTATGTTGAGACTCAACCTAGAGGGTTTTGAGCATGCTCGACCCTTTCTTTATTTTGTGTTCCGTGACTATGGTTGTTCGTGGAAATTACTCTGAGCATTTGTACTTAAGCCTCTGATTTCTTCAATAGATTTTCTATTAATTAACACTGGATCTGTTGAAGTTTTAGATGTTGGGGTTGAGTTTTGACTCACCACTTTATCATGGCCGCCACTTTGAAGGTAAGAAACTACTCTGCATTGCTCTTTTGTAATGACCCAAAATGGGTATTAATTATTTGATCGAACAGTATCAGATTTTTAGAGAATTTTAACTTGGGTATTTGTATTTTCTGATTTGTGCCTCTAATCGATTGTTAAAAGGATCAGTGAGTTCATTTCTCTGGCTAAATCTATGTAAATCTTCTCAATGTTGTGTTGAAACGCCACTTTTGAAGGAGTTCTAACTTTGGATATTTTCTAGGTAGATGTAGATTTCGTTTACCCATGTGGTTCTGTAATTAGAAAACTTGATTCAGATCTTTGAATAATGTCTCAGACCCATTATCTATATTCCCAAGATCTGTTATTTGATTATATTTGGCTTTGATGGGTTGCCTTGGGGATTTTACTTTGTCTGGATTTCTGAGAGTTTTCCTTTCACTGGTTGGACACCATTATCTTGAGGGTTCTATGTGGTTCTTCCATTCTTAGATGTTGCATGGTTGTGAGGGTTTTGATCTGGATTTCTTCTGAAACCTGACCACCGTGGAGTCCTATATTCCACAATGGTGACTATTTTTCTCCATTTTGATGCTTATGCTTTTGATGCCTCTGGATTCACATTCTCAAGTTGGTTCTATTTTGTGGAAGCTCGTTTTTTCATCAATGACCACCTTTCCTATTATGGTTCGTAGCACCATTTGCATAAGGTGAGGGGTCGGTATCTCTGCTTCATTATTAGATTTTCCACTTTGAAAGGCTTAAATATTTGTTTATTGATGGAGACCCTTATCAAACATTTGTCCAGTTTGTGCTTTCCTTTACACACCATGTTATGACTTAGGCTTACTGAATATGTGATTATTCTGCCACGTAGAAGTCACTTTTGAGCTTTATATTCGATTCCGGGTGCTTTTAGAGCTCTATGTGTGTCAGTTTGTTTCTCTACAAATATAGGTTCTGTATATTACTTTAGGTCTGTTCTAAAATCTTTGGCTCAATTTTTATATTCTGGAAAATCAATTTTGTTGTACAAAAGGGACGTCATTGATTTACTATGAATTGGCTATATGTATATGTTGATACCCAAATCTGCTCATACCCTGTACTTGAGTTTTTATGGCTTCCACTGTTATAATTCATTATTTAGGATCAACTTGATTCTTTGAAATTTTCAGTAGCACCCTTTTGAGAATGTTTGCTTTAATCCTCTTTCAATCTGAGATCACTTGAAAAATGAAATTCCTTCTGAGATGAGTGCTTGAATGCAATTGGTTTCTCATTATTATTGGAATCTTCCATCTCAAAATAATAGTTGTAATCCATTAATCATTTTGGGAGCAGAAATGAAATTTTGTACTGGCTAATAGCCCCACTTTAACAACAATGATAACCTGATGAAAAGTTGTATATTTATAGTGATGTACTCTTTCTTTTGTGAATGAAATCCACTGCCTTAGAAATTGAGAACAATCTCATTTCATTATGAGATTTGGAGCATCTCTAAAATTGATCTCTTTCTGTCATACTTTTGAAGTTGATGTTCTACATTTCTTTTCTATGATTCTGATACTCCATTGTTCTTTACTCCATTCATTGGTGTGTTGAAACCGAAGCATTTGCTTGAGTTGAATTCATGAAGACATGTAGCTTACTCTGATCTTTTCTTGTATGCCTGCTATATGATGATCATTCATGTACTTTGTGTTTTCTGTAGCTGACATTAAACTATTCCTTTCTGGGAGCTCTTTTCTAGGTTCAAACAACTTGTTCGTTTACATTTCTTAAAATTACAGCATTAGTATGTTTACTGTTCTTGCTGAGATAATAATAAAATCCACTTTCTGAAAGTTGTATGAAATTCCTTTCTGTAGGACTGTTTTTTTTGAAATGTAACTTTATACTGGACATTCTTCATCATTCTCAGTCGTAAAATGGTTTTGAAACTTTGATCCTGAAAAACGAAAGTTGTAGAAGTTAATCATTTACTTTTATTTGAGAACTGGAAAGGACATATTATTTCTGGAAATTTCTGTTCACAAATTCCTGCATGCTAAACATTGAAATTTTGTTGAGATGTTGTAGTTCCATTTTCTTTTATGATTCAATACTGTATTTGAGCTTCATTACAGATTTAGATATGCATGCTGGAAAAGTTGTAAATGTCCATTTTACATGGCAAATCCCTATCAAAATTTTCTAGAATCTTCTTTTTTCATTTTGTTTCAACTTGTAACCCTTTCTTTCTAGTTAACTTCAACTTCTTGAAATCTGATTCTTCTTCTTTCATTTGTATCATATTTACTGAAACTTGAATTACATTCTTCCTTCATTCCAACATGTACTTCTGACCTTTTTATTTCTTCTTGTCATAACTGTACTCTACACACTTAAGAAAATAGTTAAAAACATACTTAGGCTTTTTGGCCTCTCTTGTGTCCATGGTTTTCTTTTCTTATTGCTATTTCCTTCTAGTGAGTAAAACATGTATGCGATCGATCTTTAAGTAAAATATATATCATGTGGTTAAGAGATCCATATGCACAAAATAGGATAGTAAAGAAATGTGGATTGATCTGAGCTTTTAACCGATAGTTCTCTCCTTTTCTTCTTTTCAGGTATAGTGAATTTTACAACGAAGATGAAGAAGGAACAAAAGATGAAATGGAGATTCTTCAACCAATGAAAAAAACCCCTAAGGAAATGATGGGTTCACTCATACTCATTTAATTTCTCTTTCATGCATGTGTACCTCTTATTTCAGTAGTTGTACTTTACTTTTTAGTTACATCCCATGACTTTTGTGGGAAACATTTGAAAATTCCTTATGAATAAAACATTGAATTCTAAAAATGAGTTGTATATTTCTTTCTGCATTTCAACTTTTTGTATGAATTGTATGATGAACTAAACAACTCAATAATATAATTGAATGTCTTAATCATGAAGGAAGGAACCTTAAGAAAACCTATAACATCCAGTAATGAACTCTGATTTATGCAATCTGCACTTATGTTTGTTGTTCCAAAACTTAGCATTTCACCTATTCTGTAATTGAATGTCTTCATCAAGACAACACAATTGTCCTTCGGGGCCTTGTGTTCTTTTACTGAAGATAGTCATGAAATTGCAAACTATGTGATCTATTACGTTTTGTAACAACACACATAGCTACAGGTTTCATGTAATCATTTAACTAATTCAACAGTAACAATAATATCAAATCTCCCTTAACTTAGGTATACTTCACCAATGTTGTCCATCGTAATGAAGTTTCGAGTTGCCCATTTTTGCACAAGTGCAAAAATTTTCAATAGTAAGAGGTGGTAAAAGAGCCAATTAATTAATAAGAACTCTAATGAGTCTACCATACCAAAGATGGGAATATGAAGGTAAGACCCTACAGGAATTGCATAATGGACTATTCTATGGTTGAAGAAAGTCACATGATCACGAAATGTCACAGTTATGGTGAGTCCCTTGAGGGATAGGAAATTAGGGTGAAAAGGAAATGAGGTGAAAATGGGTGGTTTAACGTAACTTAGCATATGACAATATGTTTACTTGGCAAGAAACCCATGAACAAAAATAGGGAAGTCCATGAAAAAGTTATCATTTTATTCATTTTTAAATTTTTTTTTTTTGATAGACTGATTGATGCAAGAAGTCTATATGGGATGAGTATATTATCTCCATGAGGTATTTTTGAAGATGATCAATGCATGAAGCTTCTGAGTATGTTTTTATTTTTGCAATGACTTTATATAGCTTTGTCCTTCGAGGGAGTAGTCTATTTATGGTGGCGAGATAGAGAGAAGAGATGTCCCTTTTGAGGGAGTCATATTTTTACTGGAAGTTTGACTCAAGGAGTTGAATCCCATTTTTCTTTTGGAAATTTTAAGTCATGGACAAGATTATAGAGGAAGATTAGGTTCTTGGTTAGAATACAAAACCATAACACACAAAGATTAACTATGAAAGAGATGGTTTCAAGTGACGAATGACCATGGGATTCCATATTTGAAAAAGATGAAATGTATCCATGAGAATCATGCCATGAGTAGAGATCTAGTACTCATATTGAAGATAAGTTTGAAAGGTGATGGGTAATCACATAATTCTTGTTTAGTCATTGATCTTCAAAATGGGTAACATGGAAGGTGAACAATGCTCAAGGGATGAGTGGTCAATAGATAGAAGGTGATATATGAATTGATTTCAACAATAAAATGGTCTAAGATGTAAGGCATTGAGGGGCTTAGGTTTGGGTTTACCTTTAAGTGAAGAAAAATGATAAACACCTGATCCATAGGCATGAGTAACGATATAGGGTCCAAGGCAATTAGGAGTAAATTTTTCCTGTTTACTTTTCTCTTCTTTGGTTACATGTTGATTTTCCTTCAAGACAAGGTCCCCGACTTGGGAGGTTCATTCATAGTCACATTTATCGTAGGCACGTTTGATAAATTTTGGAAGATTTGGAGATGGTCAAGAGCATTAAGATGATGTTCATCTAACAACTCAAGTTCTACTAAATGGTCATGGTAAAAGTCATCATCGTTGAGCATGTCTTATAGTGAGATGCGAAGAGATGGAATCTAGATTTTGAGATGCAAGAAAACCTCGGTATTGTAGAGTAAGAGAAAGGTGTGGTACTAGTCGAAGTGCGAATACTAGTGTGGTAAGCCCACAAGGCAAAAGGAATGTGCGTATGCTAATCCTTCCCAATGTATCATCAACTACTTTCATAAGAATTTTGTTCAAGGTTTTATTGGTTGATTCTACTTGGCCATTTGTTTATGGGTAATAAGGTGACGAGAAACTGAGTTGAATGCTAAAAGTGTCACAAAGTTTTCATAGGGTTTTATTTTGAATTGCTTTCATTATCGGTGATGATGTGTTGAGGACAACAAAGCGGAAAATGATGTGATGGTTGATAAATTCACATATTTTCTCAACTTTTTTAGAAATGAGGGGAATGGCTTCTACCCATTTAGTGTAGTATTTAGTAGTGGTTATAATCCATTAATGGTGTTGTGAAGAATGAGGATTG
Organism: Taxus wallichiana var. yunnanensis; assembly: GCA_018340775.1. NCBI lineage: Eukaryota > Viridiplantae > Streptophyta > Pinopsida > Cupressales > Taxaceae > Taxus > Taxus wallichiana. Next base: position 114,753,658 of record CM031241.1, on the reverse strand, counting down.
ATCACTCTGATAAGATCCAAACACCATTGAGAGAAAGGCCAAAGGTCTTATGCTACTTGTAAGGAGTGACTAGGTGTGTGATGAAGATTGGAATTTCACACAATGTTTGACATATTCACAATAGTCGTAGTTTAGGGTTGGCCAATAATAGCCAAGGTGAAGAATACGTTTAGCGATAGATAAACACTAAAGTGACCTCCACAAATTTTGTCATGAACTTCTTTGATGGTGTAAGGAATTTTAGAACTTATAAGGCATCGTAAGAGAATATCTGTCGAAGTCATGCTTATAAAGGAGACCACCCATGATGACATACCAAGAGACACCTTTAAGAAAGGCACGTTGTCCATTACAAGTGAGATCGAGAGGAAAAAATGGAAAGGGAATGGTAGTCTAAAAACTATTTATACCAAAGGTCACGTGGGTCAGGTGTAACGGTTCCAACGGAGTTGACCTCACGAGATAAATAAGAGGGTGATTGCAACCTTTGTACTGTGACAAAGATTTTAGATTCACGAGAAAAGTGGGTATCGAGAAGCTAGGCAGGCCATGGTATCCACAAATTTATTAGTAGAAAGTTGGGTGGTTTGAAGTTCATAATGATCAAAAGGTAGTTAAAACTATGTTGATGTGATATTTTTACTTTTATAGTATTTCATTATGACACTGGTATATACCATTGACTTGGTTTACAACCAGTTAGGAATCACCAAAGATATTAATTGATTTAACATCTAGGAGATTGTGGTTTAAGGCCTAGTACGAGTGCTTCATATTCGATGATGTTGTTAGAATGCAATCAAAATCTAGTTTGAAAGATAAAGTCATAGATTCATCATCAAGAGGAATGAGGATAACACCCACCACCTCCACGTTGGCATTTGGAACCATAAAAAAATAAGTTCATCTAGTAAGTGGTATTGTCCAAAGAGAGGGTAGTAATGGATTCATTTGGGAAATCAAAGTTAGAGGGTTGATCCCTAGAAAGAGGTGCATCTACTAGTTGGTCAGTGATGGCTTGGCCTTTGACAAAATTTTGATGGATGAATTCGAGGTCAAGGTCTACAAGAAGCATGAGCTAACATGCAACATGTTGATGTTGATAGGGTTTGGAATACATGTAATGTAGGGGATCAGTGTTAGTGATGACAAAGGTTTTTTGGTTGAGTAGTTAATGATGCAGTTTAGTGGTGATAAAGACTAAGGCTAACAAAAAAATTTTCAGCATGGGTGTACCTAGTTTCGTAGTCTAAAAGTGTACAACTTATGTAATAGACCACTTGCTCCCTATGCTACTTGTTGTGATGAGCGATCATGGTGCCTAAAGAATGGTTAGTAGAAAAAAATGTATAGGTAAAAGGGTTGGTCATATTTAGGGGGAATGAGCACCGGTGGTTGAAGAAGGTATTGTTTTAAGGTGTCAAAGATTTATGGCATTCATCATCCCATTTGAATGAGACATCCTTTTTGAGGAGATGATGAAATGGTTGATAGTGGTCAAAAAGTTTTGAAATGAACCAATAATAGATTAAAACTTACCTTGCAAACTTCAAAGTTGATGGAGATTAGTAGGTGGAGGAATTTCTAGAATAGCCTTTACTTTAGCAGGATCGACTTCTATGCCACGTAAAGAAATGATGAAACCAAGGAGTTTTCTGAAAGTACCATGAAGAAACACTTCTTAGGTTGAAGGAAAACACAATACTTGATGAGGTGGTCAAAGATGACCTTAAGGAATGTTAGGTGTTTAGCCCGATGTTTGGATTTGACAAGAAGGTCATCTACATAATCTTCCAATATGCGATGCATGATGTCATGGAAGATATAAGTCATAGCTTGCTGATATGTAACACCAACATTTTTAAGGCCAAAAGGCATGAATCGATAGTAGAAGGTCCCCTAAGAGTGATGAAGGTATTTTTGTGTTGATCTTTTGGAGTGAGTAATATTTTATTATAACTCGAGAAACCATCCATGAGTGATAGCATCTCATGGACGGAGGTGAGATCAACTAGTTGGTTAATGCTTGGTAGAGGAAAATCATCTTTGGGGAAACAGAGGTTGAGGTCATAGAAATCATGTAAATGTGGAGTCCCCTATTTATTTTGGGATAGGAACAATGTTAGAAATCCATCGGGGATAGTCAATGGGTAGGATGAAGGAAACTGAGAGAAGGTGTTGAAGTTCTTCTTTGACTAGAAGAGCAATGTGAGGATGCATTTTCTATAGCTTTTTGTTTTATGGGTTTGGCATCAAGAATGGTTATGATATTGTGGACCACAATGTTTGGGTCAATACTAGGAATATCAAGTATAGTACTAAGCAAAGGTTTGTTATAGTCCTGGAGGAAAGAAGTAAAAGCTTCCTTTTTAGCAGCATCTAAAGATTGGACTATATTTAGAATGTGTAGGTCATCCTGAGTGTTGATGTTGATTTTGATAGTTGATTTGTTCAACATGGTTTGCATCTTAGAAGGTAATGACCGGTGAATATAAGAATCTTCCACACCAAGGTAGGTGAGTATAGACTCATCGTCCTAACATTGAATGATGTTAATAGAAGGTGTATCATCATTAATCATGTTAGGATATAGGAAGGGAAGAGAAGAGGGAGCCTTGCCATCACGTTGATAAGTTAGAGGTCCCAAGGAAATTGTGTTTACGAAAAAAAAGTTAGGAGGAATAGATTTGGGATCTATGGACTTTGTGGGTGAGGGTGGTGACGTTGGTGAATGGGGTGGAGAAGGTTTGTTTTCCTCAATGAGGTTGATGCGGGCCTTCTTGGAAGATGGTGCGAAAAGCCAATGCCATTGTGATCATTGTGTTTACGAGTGGTACATGAAATGACGATATGGTGGACTTGTTCATAAAAACCAAGCCAAAGCCTTTCCATGCATAGTGGTGAAGGAAAGTGTGGGTGAAGCGATGGTTAGTGAGGGATTAGAGGTTAGATGAAAAGGTCATGTTTGGGATGGAGGTTCGGGTGAATAAGTGGTAGTATCAAGTCCCCCATATGTTAAGTTAGTGCGAAGGTGGGGAGGACCATAAGGAAAACCTCTCCTATGTGATAGTCATAATGAGGGTGTTGGCGCAGGTTTCCATACTCTTACGGAGTGAGGAATGTGTTGATATTGTAGAGGCGATACTCCCCTAGAGTGAGGTGTTGAAAAACACCTTCTAAGGGATCGGTAGTAGATATGCGGGTAGCGGGGATAGATGAATCACTAGACAATTGGGTAGGAGGGGTATCAGCTGGTTGGGAAGTAGATGGGTCAGTTGTAGAGGCTGCATAGTAGTAGTAGTAATAGAAGAGTTAGGTGTGGGAGAGGTGGCGGCGACATTGGTGGATGGGGTCGTGGGTGAAGGAGAAGTGGGGGTAGTGGCAGATGCCTTGATTGGTACAAGTACATCATTAGGTCGGTACAACATGTTACAAGTTTTGAATGGTGATGGGTCAGATGGGATGGTATAGTTATGCCCTTCATGTTTGAATTTTACACAACGGTGTAAAGTTGAAGGGACACAACCCATGCCACGAATCCAAGGTATTTCGAGCAATAGGTTATACTAGAAATCTCCCTCTAAGATGTAGAATAATTTTGGGACAGTGTGAGGACCCACCCAAATGTGGAGAATAATGGTGCCAATGGTGGAGGTGATGACATCATTGAAGGAGCGCAACATAATTGGGTTATTATGCATACAATTGAAGGTATGCAAATTTGATTGTATGCATGGGAGGAGATGATGTTAATGCTAGCACCACCATTGATCATGACACATCGTACGCACATGTTATCGATATAAACAGAAATGAAAAGGGTGGGATCAGGATCATTTAACTGGGACGTACAATCTCCTCATCGAAGAAGTTAAGGGTGGTGACTTGAGGAGTGGGCATGAGGGTGGAAGAAGGATATGATTTGGTAAGTGAGGTCACATGGTTAGGGGTGATAATGGAGGCCACTGGTGTGGGGTCATTGGGTAAAAATTCAATGGATTGTAAAACCTCCATAAGGGCTTGTCTATGAGATTCAAAAGTTTGGATGAGATCATACAAAGACATCTTTAGAGGAGATTAATGTAATTGTTTTATCATTTTATGATGTCGAGATAGGGTATGTAGGTCCTCGAATGGTGATTTTGGGTGTGGGTACAAATGGTATATTGGGCATGGGGTTGGTTGATGGGCTAGTTACTTTTTATTTTCCTTTGTCTTTTTGGGCGCGGTGGCAACTTGAACCATGTTAATTTGAGGGGAGGTGGTAAATGGAGAAGGTGTAGGATGAGTAGTGTAATGACATGATGGGAAAAAACCTAACGGGGGGAATCCTTGTGAAGTGCATATGGAACACTGGCATTTGGGTGGTGATTTGGCCAACTCTATGATACGAGACATGTTGATCTTGAATTTGGAGGTGGAAAAAAGGGTTGTGGGGGTGGAGATGCGGTCATTGAAGAAGCAAGGGATGATGATGTGTGGTGACAGGTGAAGGTGGAACATGGTCCTCATCAAGAAGGTCATCATCATCGAAATTTTGTTTAGGAGGACAAAGTTGGAGAAGAATGGTTTTTAGAGCCTTACAATTTTCTACATCATGTTATGACACACGATGATATGCAAAAATATTGGTTTCATCAAACCCTTTTGGTTTTGGTTTGAGAGGATCGTAAGGTTGAAGCGGTGGTAATGTGATGACGAAGTCTCTAAGAGATTGGTTAAAATGTTGGCGTAGGACCTTGCTAACAGATCACAATGGGAAGTGAGTGTGGGTTTGGGTAAAGGTGTGGATGATCATGAGGGAAGAGGCTTTATAGGAGGGGGAATGGGTTGGCCCATTGGTTTGGTAAGTGGTATTGTCTTAGGTTTGATGGCATTTTCTTGGGTAAAAGTGTGGTATAAGAGATAGCGATGGAAGTTTTTATTGGTTTAACTACCTTATTGGGGGGTAGTTGGTTCTTATCTTTGCATTGTACCTTCTTGGGTAAAGGTGACATGGGAGTACGAGATACATAAGGGAAAGTAGATGGTGGAAGAGGATGGATTACCCATGGGGACAACTAAATTGTGGTGGAAGTAGTTGGTAGAGATTAGGTGGATGGTATGAGTTGAAGTCATATGGGAAAAGTTGGGGTTATAGTAACTAATGGAGATATAGGTGGTAAGAAGTGCATGAGGTGATGCAGGTGAGGGTGTTTGGTTTGTAGGTGAATGAGGTGTAACAAGGGCTCATGATGAAGTAATAGGTTGCTTAGCTTTTGGTAGCCTCGGGTAGAATATTGTTTGGTTAGGGTTGATGGGTGATGCCCTAGGATGGACGAAGGAGGCAAAGGTTACAAAGGTGTGGTAGGTGAGACTAGTGTATGTGGTATAGAAGGTTGGGTCTTCCTTTTAGGTTGAGGAATAAATTTAGTGCGGGTCTGGGAAGATGTGGCTAAGTCTAATTTGACAGGTGGATGGGTAAGGCTTGATGTCGGCATGACACCCAAGGTAGTGATGGGCCTAGATATGGGCGAAGATATAGGTGTGGGTAGGTTTTTAGGTTTTGGAATGGTTTTAGTCATGGGTAAAGGTTTGGATGTAGGTAGAGATGATGAAGAAGAAGCCATTTTGATAGGCATGGTCAGTGTCAATCTAGTTGTTGGAAATACCTTTGGGTAGATCATGGAAGTATCTTCAGGAAACATTTGCATTTGAGTTGAAAAGGGGAGTTGAAGATGTCCCAGCAGCTCATGCAATGCAATCAAGCGATTGTCGATTGTGATGGAATTATCAATGTAATCCATCATGTCAATGATCATCCAACTATGAAAATGAGACTATTTCTCCCTTAGGAGAAGATAGAGTTGTTTTGGTGGAAATCCCTATAAAATATGTTTGTGAGACAGATGGTAATTGGCTAGCCTAGACTTTGTAGGTAAAAGAGTCAAGATCATGTCATTGGGGTCTACACTACCGGATGCTAAGGAGAAATGCCCCCAAAAGTCTCCAGTAGCATGTCTAAAGAATCTCCCATGGGTAGGAGAGATGGTAGGTGGGGTGAGGTAGACTTCTCCCTTGGTGGAGGAGAAGGTGATGATGATTCTTTTTTCCACCTTTGTGGATGGGAGAATTAAAAGTGTTGAATGTTTTCACCTTTGGTAGGTTGTGAGGTAGATGGTGAAACGACATTGGTAGAAAATGTGGTTTCCTCCATGGGTTAGTGTTGTTTTGTTGTTAGGAAGAGATGAAGGGGACTCCTCTATGGGTGAAGGAGTGGAAGAGGTATGCTCCTCTATGGGTAGAGGAGCTCGTGCTAGAATTTTCACTGCATGCTTTCGACAATTCAGTTGACATTTCCTCTTTGTTAGAAACCACTGATGCATCACACACTAGAGCGATTACAGAGATCTGGGGACATAAACCACCCACCCAAGCAGTTCTACCACTGATTCTAAAATCTAGGTTCAGAACTAGTTGAGAACCATATCAAATAGAAAAATAGGTGAGATTTGAGGAACGACCATATAAATTCATTAGATACAATATCAAAAACCGCGTGGAATTCATGGACATTGTTGTCACTATGGATGAAGGTTCACTATTTTGATTAGATGACGGTTTATGGTTAGGGAACATATTTTTAAAGATGTGTAAATTTTGATTTTCTAGTGCATTCGGGTTGTCCATGATGAGGTCTCCATTATCTATCATCTCTTGGACAATGTTCTTAAAAGTTATGCAGTTACCATCACTATGGCCTTTGACACAATGATAATTATAGTAGTCATGTTCCTTATACCATGTAGGCATAGGACGAGCGAGATCAAAACTAGTATGAGGTTTTATGGGAGGAAGTGTAATGGCTCTAGATTTAAGAAGCTTTTCCAAGACTAAAGAATAGGGCTCTCCAATTGAAGTGTACTTCCGCTGCTCCCACTAGAACTAAAAGGTATGGACAAGGGAAAGATTGGAAGAAGGTTGGGCTTGATTAGAGGGATGAGATGGACCCACCTTGAGGACTACCATGTTGGCAGATCCTTTGGCCTTTGAATAATTATTTTGGGGTTTTGAAGATGAAGAAGAATCATTTGGTTTGAATAGGGCGTTCTTGTTTCACAATTGGATTTTCTTTTCTTCAATGGCGTGAATTTATAAATTTTGTGCCATGGTGAATGCTTTATCGAAGGCTCGAAAGGTTTTTACCTAAAGAGTTAGTGATATTTTATGCAGCACAAGCTCTAGTGAACAACTCAATAGGTTCGGTCTAAGGTAATTAGAAAGTTAATTGGTTGATAAGACTCTTCCGAGAGAAACGAAATCTATGATAGATTCGTCTTCATACTTTATTGTGTTGAATACAGGTCGGTCATGGTGACCTTCTTGACTATATTGATCGAGAAGTGGTCTAGGAATTCCTGAGCCACTTGGTTGAAGGAGTAGAAGGAATGTCTAGGTAAACTGTTGTACCAATCTAAGGTGGGTCTTGTTAGGGACATGGGAAATGTTCGTAAGAGAAAAGCATCATCATGGGAAATTAGGTAACACCCATGTTTGAATGACTACAAGTTCTGTTGTGGGTCCTCTTTACTATTGAAACGGTTGAACTTGGGCATTTCCCAATGTACATGGTATGGGTGAATAGGAATGGATGGATGAATAGGCTCATTACAAATTTCTTCATAGGTCAAGGAGTTACGAGAGCCAAAAATGATGCTTCTAATGTTTACATATTTTCCATCATCATCCTAATGAGGTCATTGGTGGGTTGTGAGGAATGGGTGCCTCTTGCAGTAAAGGGAGGTTGATGATGGGTGTATGATGTGGATGGCATCCTAGTACATGGGGGTGCCAAATATGAAAAATACAAAGGAGGGATAGATACAGGTGGAATGTACCCTGAATAAGTGACAAATGAGATTAGGGGTTGTTGGTGATGTGTGTAAATAGGTGGGGTGGTCACAATGAATCTTGTGGTAATGGGTGGTAGAGATTGAGGGATAGAAAGAACCAAATTTTGGAAAGGGGTGTGGGTTGCCGATCTTGGAGGTGGTTGTGATACAACCGGTACATACAAGGAAAAGGGGGTGGATGGGGCTATGCTCAAGGTAGTTGGTGAAGGAATGATTGACACCACGAGGTGCAATAGACGTCGTTAGGGTAGAATTTATGGTAGAGGTGGAGCCTAACTAAGAAACCACAGGGAGTAATGTAGATGAGGGCAGCACCGAGCTAGTGGTAGCTAACGTGGAAGTGGGTGCGAGGGTAGGAGGGATAGATACAAGAATGCCATATATTAATTGTCTTGAGGAGTCCCAGGTAGATGAGTGGGAAAGATAGTATTATAGGGCCACGAGATTTTGATCAAGGAGTCTTGCGAACTCCTCGTCATTGGTAGCAATGGGGATAAGATGAGTTAGATCCATAGGTGATAGGATGGATGGAGGAAATGGAATAGGTGGGAGTGGCTATGCTAACTTGAAATAAAAGGCAATTAGTTTAGTGTGAGTCAACACCATGTGAATTAGTGTTGACCTGGTAAGACTATATTCTATAAATGACATAGAAAACAACATAAGTAGAGAAGGATAAATTTTAGGGGGTAAATTTGGTTAGTGTTTTGATTAAAAATCAAACACGGAATCGGCACGACAGATCAGTATGATTGATGAGTCATAGAGGAATTGATGATGGTTATGATAACCAAGATATCGATCACTATGGAAAGTACTAGTTTTAGCAAATGAAATAGAATTGATGAATATGAACTGGGGAAACTATACCTGATAGAGATATCAGAAAGTTGGGGATATGATGGTGTCCTGAGGACCAAAAATAGAAAAGAATAGGTGATGAAGGCTGTTTTAGGTAAAATAACCAAAAGAGCTAGAAGTTGACACCGGTTAGGTAAACCAATGATGGTCAGATGTAAACCGATGATGGTCGCTGGACTGATGCTGAGTTACTATGAAATTAGAAGAAATGAAGAAAAAATGGATTTTGGTGAATTAAACTAGATGAAGGATCAACCTAGAAATATGAGAATGATAAGATGAGGTCTTGACACACTCAGAAACAAAAAAATACTCCAAATATGATGGGGAGTGTGAAAGGAAGAAGAAAAATGGAGAATCGTAACTCACACCTCAAAATGTAAGTCAAGAACAAAGCTAAGAAAAACAAGTAATCCAAAAAGTGAATTTATGTTTGTTTTAGCTTATGTTATAAAGACTAAATTGTGAATTTAGAAAAAAGTTTTTGGTTGGGAAGGCATCCTACGAAGAAGGAAATCTAAAGGTGAGGTTTCAGGTTATGTTATGGTAGGGGTGGTCCTTTCTTTGAGGTGATGACTAGACAAAGATAACTAGCTGGGCACCAACTATCAATCCTCTAATCATGTGATCATTGACAAATTCTTCTAGGTGGGATGTTTTTAAGAAGATGTGTATTCAATTTTTGTAGTTTGGAAAAGAGAGAGAGAGAGAAATGTTCTTTCTATGGTTGAATTATGTCAACCATAAGTTGGGCATGACTTCAAGCATATAGGTTTCCCTCATTTTTAAATGTGAGATAATAATGTAACATACAAGGATGAAATTCAAGACATTTAAATAACCCAAATTGACAAGTATATTTGATGAAGCAAATGATGAATAGGTCAAGAATTGCTCTTTCACTACTATGCAAATGTAAGAAGGAAGAATTGGTTTGTGTTGACAATTTTGCACTTGTGCAAAAATGGACAACTCTAAACTTTGTTACGATGGATGGAATTTCTATGTGTCTTTGTTACAAAATGTAAAAATCAAATAGTCTACAATTTCATGTTTGTCTCCGGAAGAGAACACAAAGGCCTCAAAGGATAGATGTGTTATCTTGATGAAGACAAAAATACATAATAGATGAAGTGTTAAGTTTTGGAACAACAACCAAGGTTACAGATTGTAGCAATCAAAGTTCATTACTAAGGTTATAGGTATTTTAAAGTTCTTTCCTTCATGATTAAATACATTCAATTATGTTATTGAGTTGTTTAATTCATTATACAATCCATATACAAAGATGAAATGTAGAAGGAAGTACACAACTCAGTTTCAGAATTCAATGTTTTATTCATAAGGAATTTCAAATGTTTCCCACATAAGCCGTGGGATGTGAGTCAAGTAAACATCATAACTAATGAAATAGAAGGTGCATGTGCATGAAAATAAAAGTAAAAGAACACAAAGGAATTCATCATTTCCTTGATTTTTTCTTTGGTTTCCGTTGCTCCACTTCTAGCTCCAACTTTTGCTCCATCTTCATCCTTGCTATTTAGCATTGTACTATACTTGAAAAACAAAAAAAGAAGAGACTATTGGTCATGAGCTCAGGATTAAATCATGTTCTTGTTGATGTGTAATCAAAGCACCCCTGAATGTTTACAACTTGTTGGATTGAGACTCTCAGTGTGATTGCATAACATGGAGCATCTCCCAAAGTGTGGGAGTTTGCAAATTGGGAGAGCTCTCCGGATGAAGGCTGGTTCCTATTCCTCTGTTCAGGTGCACACATTCATATTGCAGAGGATCTACTCTAAAACCTACTCTAGCTTTCCAAGGAGACAGGGATTAAGGAGATGTAAGAAATAAAACCTAAACTAACAAGGGTGATGCACCAAAGGAATGTTGAACACACTACTTTGCAATAAACACAAACCATAAAAATGTAATACAATCACCATGCAAAAATAACTAGGACTACAATGAGAGATCAGAAAGGAGACAATGAACACAAGAGAGGGTTGAAAATTATCCATAGACATGCATTATTGCTCCAAAAAGTTGATACAGTGCATTACAATGACCAAGAGGCACAAAATTGCATTACAATTTGAATGGGAGGCTTGGACTCCACAAATCCACTTACGAAAGAGAAGAAGAAGGGAGGGTGCAAAGAAGAAATGTCCAACCTTTAGAAAATTTCCCCTCCTTACAATATATAGGAAGAATAAGAGAGAGGGGAGAAGAATTCCCATCATACTTCAACCACCCTAGTAGGTGAGAAGCCTAACAACCTCCAAAAATGGCAGACTATATTTATTCCAGTCATAGTTGAGATCATCTAAGGTTAGAATCTAGCATTCCACGTGGCTCTCACAATATCTTAAAGATCTAAGCATTCAAAATCCTTGGCGGGCTTCATGATTCATCTTTGAACTGACCTTCCACCAAATCTTTTCCAAACTTTTGAGTTTGAAGTCTATCCATGTAGGATCTACATGGAAACCCGCTCACTCTTGAGATTTTACGCCCCCTTTCACTCCTAAAGTTGTGACATTTGGACACTTGGCATCATCTCGCAAGCCTGCTTGCTTTATTCCCTTGTGTTTTGGATTAGTCCCTCCTATTTGGCATAGCAACTACGTCTGACCCTAGACATGTGGAGAGTCTGCACACATTTGGGACTAGTCTCTAGATTTTACCTTTGAAGTTGTGCCGATGAGGCACGTGGAGGCTTCTATTGACTCTTAGACTTTTCAATGGCTAGTTTTACCTTTTACGCCTATGCTTAGAACCTAGACACATAGAGGGCCGCATGCATTTATGAACCTATCTTTGGATTCACCTTTGAACTTGCACCGATGAGGCACGTGGAGGCTTCCACTGGCTCTCTTTGCTTTGCTTCGACTTTTCAACAGTTGGTTCTACCTTTTCGAGCTCTAGACACGTGGAGAGCCTGCGCTTGTTTGGGGACTTCCTATTCTATTTCACCTTTGAAGTTGTGCCGATGAGACACGTGGAGTCCTCCACTGGATCTTAGAATTTTCAATGGACGATTAAATTTTCCAGGCCTTAGACACATGGAGAGCTCACGCTCATTTGGGGACCCTACTTTGGAATTTACCTTTGAAGGTGCATCGATGAGACACATGGAGGTGTTTCTTAAATCTTTTATTTGTAGCTTATTTGGGCCTCAGTGAACACTACCTTTCTCCATTTTTTTCCTGTTGAGCTCTGATATCATTTAAAATTGTTTGGCCTCATTTTCCAACCTTTCTTCTCCACTTTGAAGCCCACCACAACTATATTTTTGGGATCGAATGTGAGATCAACGAATGAGAGAAAACTCTCCATTTCCTCATGTGTAAGGTCATGTTTGATCAATTTTTCCCGAGGGGAAAATTGGATAATAATTTGCGATTCATGCGGAATCACCTTCTTGCTAGGTGAAAAGATTAGTTGCCTTAAAATATCTATTGGGCATGGAGTCATGAATTGATAGCATGATGTACTTGATCCTATTCCTAAAACCTCGAGTCGGGCTGCTTACCCTTAACCACTCTCAATTTTCATAAGAAAATCTTGAAGGAGAGATTTCTAAGAGTAAAAAATTGTCTTGACTTGGAATGTTCACCTACCCCTGAAATGGACTGCTACAACATTCACCTTTAGAGGCACATTGAACTACACAATGATTGAACCTAGGAGCAATGAGACCTATGCTCGAAAGCACTTATGGAAATTGAAACCTACACTCAGCAAGACAATGTGCACACTCACTTAGAGGAATTAAAATCCTAAGCTAATATTTACAATGGTGAAACCTTTTCCTTTCAAGATATGATGTTTAAGATAGATTCCGTTAATTGGAATCGAAACTCCTCTCCATCCAATGTAGACAATTGAAGGAATTTACTCTTTTACATTCTGTGACCATGTAGGGGCCACTCCAAATAGCATGAATTTAGAATGCCTTCCTCGATTTTCCCGATCTGCATCCCACTTCAAACTAGGTCCCCTTCTTGAAAGGTCCTTTCTCTTGCTTTCTTATCAAACCACCTTTTGAATAAGGCTTGATATTTTCTATCATTTGAATTGAATGTTCTCTAGATTTCTTCCAATTCCATCAGCTCTGCATACCTAGCCTCCATTGGTTCAAACTCAGATAATTCAAACTATTTCATGAGTTCCAATGCAAGAAGCTCTAATGATATAGGCAACACTTGCCTCCTTCCCATAGACCAGCTTGTAAGGGGAATTACCTGTAGATCTCTTTGGTGTGATCCTGTCAGCCCATAATGCTGATTTTAGCTTTGTATGCCATATCCTTTGATTTTCATCTAGAGTCCTTTTGATGATTCTTAGTAAATTCTTGTTCGTGGACTCTACCTGCCCATTACCCTGTGGGTAATAATTCAAAGAGGTGCTCAAGTAGATCCCATTCTTGACAGCCCATTATGTGATCTTGGAACCTAGGAATGCCAATGCATTGTCTAATATGATAGTGGCGGTACTCCGAACCTAGTCACTATCCCTTCATAAAAGTCTAGTATGCTAGACTCGTTTGCTTCTTTGAGTGCTACCGCCTCGGTCCACTTGGTGAAATAGTCTATTGTTGTGAGGATCCACTTGTGGCCTTGGCTTGAGTTTGGATTGATGACCCCAATGAAGTCCAATCCCCATTGCATGAATGGCTGGTCAACTGAAATTGGGTGCAATGGAAGTGCTGCTAATCTTTCCTTTCCTGTGAAGAATGCACATTTTTTACACTTCTTGATCCAAGTGTAATAGTCACTGAACACCATGGGCCAATAATATCCCACCTTCATTATCTTGAGAGCTATTACTCATGGAGAAAAATGACCTCGACTTCTCCATTGTGAAACTCCTGTAACACCTTCTCGATTTGACCTGTTTTGATGCATCTCAGTAGAACACTATTGATGTCCCTTTTGAACAAAACACCATCAAAAAAACATATGGAATGGCTTGTAATCTGAAGTATCTCCTCTTTTCTTTTCTCATTTTTGGAGGGCATAGGCCTATTTTCAAGAAGTGTATCATATTTTGAGTCCAACAAGGAATAGACACATTATCATTTGTTTGTTCTTGACCATCTTGTAATACCAAGATAACTCCATCTTGTTCACATAGTCCCTTTCCATGGACCATCTTAGTGACCTTAATTTCAATGTCATATTCCATGACACGAGTGATCCATCCTACATGTTTCTCATTCACATCCTTGTTCAAAAGGAAGTCCCTGACTCCCGCATGAGAAACTAATAGTTGGATCTTGTTATTTGAGACTAGGTGTTTGAAATTCTTTAAGCTCCTGATCACTACTGAGGACATGCTTCTCGATGAAGGAGTACCTCACTTCATAGTCCTCCAAGCCTTGATTGAAGAAGGAAACTGGTTTTTCAGATCCCTCTTTGTTTTGTTGCACTAGGATTGCAGAAATTGTGTCCCCACCACCAAAGGCATAAAGCATGAAGTCCTTGGAGAAGTCTGGATTGATGAGAGTTAGAGCTTGGGATATGGCTTCTTTGATGGCTTCAAAAATTTCTTTTCCCTTAGATGTCCACTTAAATTCCATGCTCTTCTTCAACATCAGTGTTATTGGCTTCACAAGAGTGGACAAAATTGATTCTTCCTAGAAAGCTCTGAAGAGCCTTCTTATGACTTGGCAAGGGCAATGCTCGAATTGCTTCAACTCTTTTTGGTTGATCGTAAATCCTTCCTTTGACACAATATGGCCTAGGATCTTGCCTTCGAGTCATGAATATGCATTTTTTGGGATTCAATGATACCCCAAATCTCCTACATCTTTGAAATACCTATCTTAGATGGAAAAGGTGATCCACTACATTTTTAGAGAACACAATGATATCATCAAGATATATCAGTACTATTTTATTGATCAAACCCTTGAATGCCATGTCCATCACCCTCTGAAGGTGGCCCCGACATTAGACAATCCAAATGACATCTTCTTGTAGGCATAAGTGCCCCACTTAGTGGTGAAAGCTGTTTTGAACTGGTCATCTTCTTTCACCATTATCGATTATACCCTGAGTATCCATCCAGGAGAGAAAATATTTCTAAGCCGGATACTACCTGTAAGATTTGTTCCATTGAAGGGAGTGGGTAGTGGTCTTTGAGAGATGCTCTGTTCAAGTCTCAAAGTCCATGCACAACCTAATTTCTCCATTATTCTTCCTAACTGGTACCAAGTTTACAACCCAACTTGAATGCTTGATTGGGAATATAATGCTTGCCTCTATCAGTTTTTTCAGCTCTTTCTTCATTAGAGGCTCAATGTGTGGGTTGACTGGTCTTTTTTCTACCTGATGGGCTTAACATCTAGATCTAGTTCTATTGTATGTTGTGCCAACTTTGGATTGAATCCTCACAGGTCTTCATAACTCTAGGTGAAAATGTCTAGAAATTCTTGGAAAAGTTGTATGAATTCATATCTCTCTTGCTTAGTGGCCACCTTGCCAATTTGGAGTGTCTTTCCTTCCCCAACAAAAATAGGTTCTAAATCATCTCCCTTGACCTTAATGTTTGCTTTCTCTTTACAAAACTGGTCATTAGGATTGAATATTGAATCCAGTGTCACCAAACCTCTGGGAAGCTTGTTGGTCCATAGCTACACTACTTGATCCCCATATTGTTGCTCCAATTTATCTTGATTCCTATATGAGAATTCAAACTCTTCTTGCAAGAAATTTTGATCTGTTGATCATTTTCAAACACTTGCTAGCTTGTGTTATTTTCTGGAACTGCTGGCCTTATAATCACATGGATATGTGGTTGTGTTTTTCCTCTTTTGATGAAATGTTGCTCCAAATGCTGCAAGCCTATCTGCAGCTTCATTCTTCTTCCTGGGTATGGAAACAATGTTGAAAGATTTGAAATCTTCAATGAGGTCCCATACCCTATTTTTGTAGCTCTTGAGTAAGTCATTTCTTGCAGCATGTTGTCCTTTGACTTGATTGATGATTAGCTCACTATCACCAAATACTTGTAAATTATTTATGCCTCTTTTCCGGCCCAATGAAGTCCATGAATCAAGGCCTCATATTCAGCTATGTTGTTTGAACATGAAAACTGGAAACAAAATGCTGAATAATACTTGATGTTCTATGGTGAAACTAACAATGCACCTCCTCTAACACCTTGTTTGCTTCTTGAACCATCAAAATATAGTTTCCATACTTCATTTTCATCTTCATCTTCTGGCTTGGTGATGTTAGGAATGGGTGAATTTTCTTCATGTACACAATATACACCCAATTCAGATTCTTCAATTTCCTTATATGGGTCGAATGCATGCCCTTTTTTTCCCATTCATCCAGAGTCAAATATGGGATACCCTCAACCTTAGTACCTATTTCTAAATCATTTGAACACTCTTCTTGGTCAAAGGTGAGTAATTTGCATTGATAGGACTTGGCACATGAGGCTCAATGTGAAATTTTGCAATTGGCTCTAACCTGATTGTAGCCCTAGCTCCATACCTTGTCCTAAAAGCATGTGTGACCAATCTGTAGATAGATACCCACCAATTTTGGTGGTGAAGTCCCTTGACAAACACAGTGCAAAGAGTGGTGGGAGGTCAATTACAGACACATCTTGCAAGATTGTGACATTTGGACAGGCATGTAGTGTTAGGCTTAAACCCTTGATGACCCCAACCGTTCCTACTTGATGTCCCATCTAGTTGCACTACTCCTCTTAGCATTGGCTCATACTTTAGACCCAATTGATTTTATTTTTTTGACATCACTAAGCTACTTGCACTCAATCGATCATGCAGTTATGTACCAAATGGTTCCCAAAAATCAATGACACATAGAACGATGGAGGATTTAAATTATTTCTTGGTTGACCACCACCTTGTTGCACTACATTAGTGAGAACTTTCTCCTAACTTTGGTTTGATCCATTCGAGGTAGACCAATTGGCCATTGCAACTTGCAAAAATCTCGTTGTCTTGGGATTTCTAGTGACTCCCACATGGAAATGTTCACATGTGTCTTCTTCATCTGATCAATAATGTTAAAGGGGGATGAATTATCCTTTTGTTTCCCCTTACTTAGTGCAACCTTTTCTGGTGCTTGAACATGCACATGTGTTGTTGCAGCGGGTACCTTAGGCTGATTTCGCACATTTTGGGGCTGCATTTGGTCTACTAACTCCTTGTTGTGTAGGAGTGGGATGAGAAACAACTAAATTAGATGGTTGTCCCTCCTCTATATTCCCCTTCTTTGACCATGTGTTAGCAGCTACACCCTGAAAAGGAGGTTGATTAACTCCACAGAAGTCTTCTGTGTGCCAATTGACCAACGTGGTTTCTGTTGGAGGTGCCTCTTGTGGAGTTTCATGTTGTTAATTTCCCTCTTGACTTGGTTCTTGGACATACCAATGGTATGCATCATCAAGGTCTAGTTTAATAAACCGTTGAAACACATTGATTGATTTTAAGGTAAATTGCGGGGTAAGCTGTATGATAGAAAAGTGATAGTAGCATGAGAATCAGCAAGTAGCCTTTCTTCATACCCAACCTCCCGAGGTCGTGTTGAGAAAGACGATGGAAATGAAATATATGCAGATGTAGAAAAAATATTTAGGCAATCTTATATCCTCAACACGTAATAACGGGATCTGTGATTCTAAAGCAAAGAAAGCTCTCCTAACCTAAATTAGTGTAATGGATTGTTAAGATATAATAGCTTCTTAGAGGCTCTAATAAATGTCGAGCTCTGCCAGATCCTATTTATTGGTTGTTGGATACATGGAAAGTGACACTGTAGGTGCTTTGTGTATATTTCTAGACAAGGTCATGAAAGTGGTAATGAGAGGTGTAGTGGATTTGTAGGAAATTATGGGTGGTTTTCTGGTCTAACCTAGAAAATATTAGCTTGATTGGCTTCTATGTTTAATATGGAAAATTGTGTTATGATATTTGTGACGGGAGTGGTGAGGATCTAAATACCAACATACGTAAACTGGTGTCAATGTTTAACTGATTAGCAAGCCATTGGGTTGTGGGACCTGGGGATCACAACCATGAGCTCATGGTTGTTGTGGACCTATTATGGTCATGTGAAGAATCAATCTCTTCTTCTAAATAGTCATAATCTTTTTCAGCTTCTATGTTTAATACTAGGAGTTGTGCGATCTTCTCGAGAATACCTTATGGGTGTTCTAGCAACTTGTATACGTAAGCCTGTGTCTATGTCAATGAGAAGGTCTCCTGCGTTTGGCTACGGAACTAATGAATCACAACAAAATATTTTCTCTCTTTTGGGTTCTTGTATGGTCATGTGGATATCCTATCAAGGCAATCTATAGTTGGGTTGATTTGACTAGAATGTGTATGCTTTGTCATCTTCAATATTTAATTCTCTTAATTTCTCACTAACTGCTTGTGGGTTTGTTGTTGTTTAAAATACGTGAATTCTAAGACCTTGATCTATATCTTTTAATGTTGTGAAGAGATTTGGAAAAGGTATTACCAGTTCGATTATGTAATCCTTGGGCTCTCTGGGTCCCGTAATTTTCATGCAAGAGATAAAAAAACTTAACTGAAATAAGTAAACTAATTATGAAGATAAATCTACACTATGCTTATATTCTTTTTTTTTGTATTTTCGAAGATGTGAATTTGAATGAAATTTAAAGAGTGACTATTCTACTATATTCAGATAATGAACAATTAATTTAATAATGAAATTTAAAACAAGCAAGGTAGCCAGATGTAGCTATTTTCCTGTGCATTTGTGAATTGATCCTAAATATAAATAACTAACTAATTTAATTGAAATACCTTCAATCTTACCTCAAAAGTGAGGAATAAATCACAGCTTCTCAAAAGCTATCATTCCCCATAACTTCTTGGTAATATTGAAAGCAAGCTTAACTGAAATAAAATGATTTGCTATTCTATTTGATATATTGTAACTACAACTTCGACAATTCAAACTTGGAGTTTTATAGAAAATGGAAAATCTAGTTGTATTATGACTTGTCCCCTCAGTGTGATCTCTTCATTCCTTTGTGTTCTCGTGAATCTAGAAAAGTGGGAATGTGATAGCGGTAATAGGAGAAGATGTTTAAATAGTGGCAACTTGGATGTAAGCCAAACAAAATGCAAGTAGGAGAGGGATAGTGCAAGAGAACAGAGCTTGACTATTCAATTCCTAGTGGGATTGTTACAGGGATACAATACAAGCACACTAAAATCTCTAGGACCTATACTTCCTATGATGAAACAACAACCTATGACTCTAAGAAGAATCAAGATTCAAATGAACATAATCTAGAACCAAAACTATGGAGCCTTGAACTGAGAGGCTGAGAGCTTTACAAAATCTAAACTTGTTGAGACTTATTGAAGAACTTTCAAAACACATTGAATAATAAATCATAGAGGGAGAGGGGCCATTTGCTTGTAAACAAGCTTGGTATTTATAACACTTTGATTTACCAGAGGGTAATATTGAATTGAAATCTTCTATTATAAAAAGAGAATTACTATTTACCAAGTGGCTAAAACTTAAATGCAAGCAAGAGTGGTTGAGAATTATGAGTGCCACTTGATTTATTACGTTGTGAAAGTGTCATAAATTTCTAGAAAATGCAAACAGGACCACCACCTACACGGGCGGTGGTTACATGGGATCACCGCCTACACGGGGCGGTGGTTATGGGATCACCACCGCCACCAGTCACGGAGACCGCCACTTCGGCGAGCGGTCACATCTTTAACTAAAGACCAAAATTCAAGGAAAGAGAGGAATGGGGTTAGAATAAATCATGTGAAGGCTAGATAAGGCATTTTAGGATGCAAATGTATACTCAAAAGCTTTCTAGATTCTCAACACCTCGCAAAGATATTTGAATCATCATTGGGGTTTACGTAACCTCTTTCTCGTGATGTACAATACATATAATTTTGGGTACGTACAATAACACTTGTCATACTCCTGTGCCATGTTGTTCTATGTTGGAACCAAGGCTCTTGATGTTGAAGCCACATTTGGATCATATAGTTAGAATGGCTTGGCATCCCGAGGTTATCCACAGGTTCTAGTTTTGATTTCTGGCCTATTTGGTGGTCTATTTTACTCGTATGGGGCCTAGCTTGATATTGATTTGGAGATTGATATGGTATAGAACTCTGAGCTTGCTTTGTCTCTTGATAGTCACTAGCTCATTTCCTAGGTTTTGTAATTGTTTCATAACCTCTGTAATTCTTTTGAAGTGTTTGAAAAAGTAGAAGCCTCACTATTGCTTTGATTTCTAGGGGCTGGAATGGGATTCAATCCTGGCGTTTGACTAGTTATAGGAGCTCCTAGTTCTGGATATAGAGGCATAGGTGGCCTAGGTGTGAGTTTACTAGCTTGGATCAAGCAATTTTCAGCTCTAATAGCAATGTTATAGGATGCGGGTAAATTTATACCTCCCATGGATTGAATCATCATAGCAATATTAGAATTTAAAGCTTTAAGGAAGTATAGAAAAACACCTTCAGTTGTTGGTCTCATGGCCATGGAATCCTATCCAATGTCCACTAGAATTTGAAGTTGAAGTCGGTTAACTGCTCATTAGGAGCCCTCTTGATTATTGTCAGTTGTTCCAATAAAGACATATTATCCCCTTTTTCTCCAAATTTATTGTGGAGAGTTGTGCATAAATGGTCCCAATTCTGGATGGATCCTGATTAGAATTTTAAACCATTGCAATGCTTTTCCCTTGAATGAAGATGCCAATAATTTAACCACAATGTCCATTTTAGTAATTTCATGGATTGCATAGAAATTTGTGATCTCTTAGATGTGGTCAATCAGATTTGTTTGGTTCTCTCTAGTGAAATATGGGACATTCTTCAATGCTGCAATTAGAACTAGATTTTGTGCATTACGAGCAAGTGGCTCTAACTGCTAATGAAGTTGACATAGGGGTTGGGTTGTGCCATCCTGATTGGTCGAAGAACTCTAGTTGATTGAATGAAAGGCCTTCCAAGTGGAGGTGTTGACAATTTCCTATTTGGTGGAGATGGAGACCTTTGAGCTCTTCTTCCTCTTCTTTCTCTATCGGGGATAAATGTAGATAGACAAATAGCCCCTCTTCTCTAGTTCTTGACCTTGTTTGTATTCTTCTCATGAACTTGATAAACTTGGGTTGTTGAAACCACTAGATTTGAGTGATGGAGTCACCAAATGTGTTGCTCCAAAGCCTCCAAAGGCTAGAAGTTTACCAAGACACACACCCAATCTTGATAAAACTGAAATATTGACTTCTGGTCCCACTGGGCATGCCAAAACTATTGATGCATAATCACAACACCCCTAAATGTCTACAACTCAATGGGTTGAGACTCTCAGTGTGATTGCATAACATGGATCTTCTCCCAAAGTGTGGGACTTTACAAATCGAGAGAGCTCTCCGGATGAAGGCTAGTTCCTATTCCTCGGTTCAGTGCACACATTCATATTGTAGAGGATCTACTCTAAAACATACTCTAGCTTACCAAGGAGACAAGGATTAAGGAGATGTAAGAAATAAAACCTAAACTAATAAGGGTGATGCACCAAAGGAATTTTGAACACCTACTTTGCAATAAACACAAACCATAAAAATGCAATACAATCACCATGCACAAATAACCAAGACTACAATGAGAGATTAGAAAGGAGACAATGAATGCAAGAGAGGGTTGAAAATTATCCATAGACATGCATTATTTCTCCAAAAGTTGATACAATGCATTACAATGACCAAGAGGCACAAACTTGCATTACAATTTGAATGGGAGGCTTAGAATCCACAAATCCACTTATGGCAAGAGAAGAAGGAGGGTGTAAATAGAAATGTCAACCTTTAGAAAATTTCCCCTCATTACAATATATAGGAAGAATAAGAGAGAAGGGGAGAAGAATTCCCATTATTCTTCAACCACATTAGTAGGTGAGAAGCCTAATAGCCTCCAAAATGGCGGTCGTATTTATTCCATCGTAGTTGAGATCATAGAAGGTCAAAATATGATGTTCCATGTGCTCTCACAATATCTTAAAGATCTAAGCATTAAAAATCCTTGGCGGGCTTCATGATTCATCTTTGAACTAACCTTCACCAAATCTTTTCCAAACTACTTCGGGTTTGGAGTCTATCCGTGTAGGATCTACATGGAAACCCACACACTCTTGAGATTTTACCCCCTTTCACTCTTGAAGTTGCAACATTTGGACACTTGACATTGTTTGCATGAGCCTGCTACTTCATTCCCTTGTGTTTTGGCTTAGTCCCTCCTATTTGGCGGAGCAACTATGTCTAACCCTAGACATGTGGAGAGTCTATGCACGTTTGGGACCTACCTCCGAGATTTTACTTTTGAAGTTGCACCGATGAGGCAAGTGGAAGCTTCTTCGATGACTCTTATACTTTTCAACGGTTGGTTCTGCCTTTTCCACCTATGTTAGACCCTATAAACGTGGAGGGCCACGCGTTTGTGAACATGTCTTTGGATTTACCTTTGAACTTGTGTCGATGAGGCATGTGGAGGATTCCGCTAGCTCTGCTACTTTTCTTCAACTTTTTAATGGCCGGTTCTACCTTTTCGGATCTAGACATGTGGAGATCTTGCGCTTGTTTGGGGACTTCTGTTTTTACACCTTTGAAGTTGTGCCAATGAGACACGTTGAGGCTTCCATTGGATCTTAGAATTTTCAAAGGGTTGGTTCAACTTTTCCGGGCCTTAGACACATGGAGAGCCCATGCTCATTTGGGGACCCCGCTTTGGAATTTACCTTTGAAGGTGCACCGATGAGACATGTGAGGCTTCCATTGACTCTTTTATACTTAGCTGATTTGGGCCTTGAGTGAACACTTCCTTTCTCCATTTTTCTCTTGTTGAGCTCTGATCTCCTTTAACATTGTTTGGCCTCATTTTTCACCTTTCTTCTCCAATGTGAGCCTACTATTTGAACTTGATTTTTGGGATCGAATGTGAGATCACATGACTAAACCAAACTCTCCATTTCCTCATGTGCAAGGTCGTGTTTGATCAATTTTTCTTGAGGGGAAAAATTGGATAATAATTCTTGTCTAGTCTATCTTCGTGCAAATGAATCTCCTGATATCTGGAGGTATGAATACTAGAAAAGATAACACTACATTAATGCAACATATTCAGATTTGAAAAGTACTATCTAGCAGAATCTCATGGTATTCACATGAATCATGATAGAGAAGGAAAGAAAGAGAAATAAAGTCACTATGGAACATAAGAGAGGCCAAAAAGCCTAATGTTTTCTAACTAGTTTGTTTAAGTGTGCAGGTACAAGTTACAAGAAAAGAAATAAAATTCATGATTTAAATTTTGCACAAACAGTATTCAAGGCTACAAGAGAAAAATCCATTCATCTCATTACACAATGATCAAAGTACAAAAGTACAAGTTTTCAAGATACTACCACTCAACTGTAGAAGTAAAGTACAAAATTCAAATAAAAGATCTTGATTCAATACTGAGGCATGATTGAAAACAAAAATAGCTTAACACAATTTGCTTTACAAAAGGAAGGAGTTTTCTTAACAAAGCTACAGGGCTTGAATAAGAACAAGAAAAGAAACAAGTTACAACTTTACAAAGCTTCATGGAACATTCATGCATAGAAAATATCTAGATTCGGGTCAAATCTACAAAATATAACTTCCAGATTTTTTTTTTTTGGAATATTTCAGAAAGCTTCAACAAGCTACAGGTAGAATCAAGACAACCAAGAAAGGTTATGAGAAGATCAAGTACATTTTTAGATATCTTCCTTAATAAGAACGTGAAAGAATCAAGGCTAAAACACAAATGCTTCAGGAGAATACCAAAAACTAAATCATATATTATAGCAACTTGGAGAAAAAGGAGAGAATACATTGTATAGTCAAAGCTACAGATTCAGATGAATGCAGGTTACTTCATGATAAAGAACAACTTTAGTTATAGTACAACTAAGGATGTAGAGGGTAATTCATGATGAAGAGATAAAGTACACAATGCAACCAGCTCAATGTGTAGCTATAGGATCAACTTCAGAGAATCATGACATCACAAGGAACAAACTTCCATAGTCTCAAGAAAAAAGTACAAGACCACCTGATCAAAAGTGCAAATCTAGAATGAAGGATCACTAATCTTCAACCATTAAATCAAAGAACATTCTAGAACACAAAGAATAGAGGGTTCAAGCTTGCATTTCAACAATACATCTATTAAAGTACAACTACAATTTTCAGATACATAATGGAAGATTGACTATCAATATTCAGAATGAAGTGCTTATAAATGAAAGGGAAAAGTATAGATCAAGAATGCACTGAAAAGACAACTACTACAAGGACAATGTGTCGATCTAGAATTTATGAGCTATACATGAAATAAACAGAGTGAACAACCACACGAGCAATATGGATCAAATGTCAAAGTATAACCTTAAACATTTTAGAAGTCTTCATCAAACTTTGAAGTATGCCACTAGCTTCTGAAAATAGAACTCAGGGAACAAGTATAAATGTCAAAATGAAAGGCAATCTCATCTAAACAAAATGTTCACACCAGCTTCCAACTGAGTTGTTTATCTTTACTTGTTTTTCAAAAGTGGCATCATCTTTCTTAAAGTATGAATGATTGAAATATGTGTACTTAAAGGTAAAAATACAAATATTTAGATTGCATTTACACATCGAGGTTTTCGGAAAATACATTGAGCACTACAGTAAACACGAAAATCATTACCAATCTAGGAAATGAAGGAAAAGGGAGATAAGTAGCTGTAAGTCTACAATGAATACCCATTACAGTCAAGTTACAGAAAGACAACTACAATTAGAAAAGAACGAACCGAGCTCGTGTTCTAAATAATAGGAAAGTAAGAGTTGCCCAAGTGTAAAATAAGAAATGATAGATTCAGTCTTTAAAGATGGAACCCTATGAATCAGAATGGAAACTCAGAGGCTCTAGAAGAAGAACTCGATATTGGCTCGAAACATAGATGATAATGCTTGTATAAATCAATACAAATGAATATACAAGGCCAAAAAATAGAGCTAGAATAACGAATGCTAGAGCTTAAGAAAAACTTTACTGGTAGCTAGTTCGAAATAGGAAATACAAAACTACAAAATGACTAACCCAACTTGTGTAAGAATAAAAATGGCACCTATCGCAAGCACAGAGACCAGAGTTCCCAATTTTCACAATTTTTTTGCAAATTTTATAGTTTTAGAGAAAGGAAATTATTTTACAGTCAACGACCATTCTTGAGTACACAACAAAAGAGAAAATTTGAGGATAATAACTCGTTTTGTTAATAGCGGCCATGTACATGAAACCCTATAGTCAGAGCTCCAACAACAAATATCCAGAGCTATCAAAGAAAAATAAAAGAATGAAGATTGAAACCTTTGAAAAATTGAAGCAAAGATGAAATACAAATACCCATTACATTCAAGTTACAGATTTACATGTTTCAAATCGAAAAGGAAGAGAACCCAGGTTTTCTTAACTCGACAAATCATAAATAGAACAAAATTTTCCAGTAACAGTGAGATAAATGCTTCGTACTTCATATCCGTTGAGATAGCCAACATTTTTCTAAAGTTTTAAGTTCAAGGCACAAAGAACTTACCAATTTGAATGATCTCCTTCAAACCCTCGAGTGAAGTGGAGTGCAAAATAAAATTTTCAATGTCCTAGAGCAAGTCTTCAACTCATTTTTTTGTTGCCATTAAAGAAAAACACAAAACAAGGCAACGAGAATATTTATCAATGCAAGAGAATAAAAAAAAGATATAGAATAATTGTTACAATGCTTGACGACAACCATGGCCTTACCTTTTTCAGTCTCAAGTGACATAAAGCAAAGAAATGAGCTCAAGATGCCCGATAATGGAAGCCGACCATGACCAAAATATTGCACAAGGCTCAAATTAAGGGAAAAAATGCTAGAAAGAGTGAATATCTAACCTCATCAGTCTAAAAATGTAAAGAATCCAAGATCAAAATTATAATTCATGGCGAGTCATAAAAATCCAAAAGGCTTCACCACTCGAGAGAAATGAAAATGAAAATGAGATTAGGTTTCGATTTGTTTTACCCAACTCAACCAAACCACCATTCAACCTAACTCATTTAGAGTTAATGTTTAACATTTCAGATCTAACAGTACAGATCAAACGATACTCATTCAAAACCACTGCCAACCTAAGTTTAGGAAATCGATGGATCCAGATGAATGGTACAAAAATCAATGGCTATCAGACATCCACAGACCAACTACAAGATCAATGATGGATATAAACTTGTACCACAAAATCAAAGGCTCAGACTCGATGAGAAATTAAATGCCACCACAGACCAATCAATGGTACAAGATCAAAAGGACTCTAATCAATGGTTCAGGGGTTGAGTTACCATTTTTCAATGCAAACTCCTTGCTTACCAGAGATCAAAAATTGATGGCAGAGATGCGAATGGTACTGAAATCAATGGCTAGTGAGTTAAACTCATCAAACCAGAGTTAGAATGAAATGCATCAAAAGATAAGGGTTGAGTCATCATGGGAGGGGTCCAACCCCAATGATTTAATAATTATTTTCTTTGACCTTCTAAGGTCTAAAATATGATGCCACGAAATATCTCAAAATGCCGACAACATTATGTTATTTGCAATGATGATCCCAAAAAGGGTGTTAAAATATATAATCAAAAGATGTCAAAGACTAAGGTTTTCAAATCTTAATATTTGCAAAAGGGGAAAAATCATGTTCCATGTAAATCAAAATCCCCCACATCATAACCAATGATATATATCCTAAGGTTAAGAATATTTCTTACCTTAAAAATTACAAAAGTACCTTAAAATTGCCAAAGGAACCTCGTATAAGGAGAAGAGGATGTTTATTTTGGAATGTGCACATGGAGAGGTGGTCCCCATAGAGTTGAATGATTTTTCTAAGTAAAATAAAATCAAAGACATAATTTTTGCACAAGGTGTAATTTTTGCATGTCATGCACTAGAGGACAAATCAAAGAAAAGATAGAATACCAATGCAAGTAAATAAATACATAAGCGTCACATCAAACGATTAAATATTATTATTTAATCATCAGCTACAAGACAAAGGAGAAGTTGCATGCACATTGGAGAAAAATTTCTCATCAAACAAAACTTATTATTAGCCAAATTATTCATCCAACTTTATTAAAAAATAGAACAATCATTGCAGTTGTATTTTTGTAACCAAGGCTATTAATGCCTCATTGTATTAGCATGCTTATTTTTATTCCTTTATTTATTCATGATAAAGGATAAAAATAGGATGCATGGGTGAGTAAAATTTTTAGTCTATTTTTAGGAAGGGTGGGATGAATAATTTTGCTATATATTGTGTGCATTGGCAAAGCACAAGGAGGAATTTTGGACACGAGTGTTGAAGCATATTTTGCTAGTTTTTCCTTTGAATGAGAGTTGATTTCTTCCTTTCCAATTATTTATAGTGTCGTGTATACTTTATTATTTCTTGTGAATGTCAAATTCCCTGATTGATCATCTTACCTTGCTGCAAATTTAGTTATTTCTGCATAATATTAGTGTGCATGTTTATCTTAACAGTATTGTTGTGAATCATTCCCTCAATACATCAAGTGTTTTTCCTTAATATTCTGCTAAAAACTATTGGTTTGTGCATCCAGAATCCATTCTCAAATATTTGTGCATGTACTCAGTCAAATCCCTCAATAAGTTTGGTGTATCACCCTAGTTTTCAATTCATTTACAATCATCTTTTACCCTCAAAACCCCCAAAAATTAGTTTAGGATACATAAAGAAGGAACTGGCCTTGATACCGAGACTCACCTCAACAATAGGTATACCCATAGACTTGAGGTGTTTCCATTGTATCTACGAAAGAGAGAGATCCAAAGCAAGCTTAGAACCCTTGCAATCATCTCTCTACATGGTGCACTTTTGAGAGATAACAATTCATTTTAAGCACCAAATGTCAAATGTCGTTTAGAAATTTTGAAGAAAAGAACATTACAATGGATAATATTAAATGTGTATTTTTCAAAAGGAAAGAAACACACAAAAATTTCCCTATATGAATAAAATGCAATGAACCCAAGAGAGGGTCCCACTAGGTGTGCCAAAATGTTTCGCCAAATAGTATGCATATGTAAGAGAAAAATAGATAAGGTAAGGGTGAGGAGGAATATCGTGAAGGTGGAAGGTAGATGCATGTTTCGATTTTCTCGATCTAAGTTTGGTTGAGAACTTCCTTTTTCTAGGAGGAACTACCTACGAATACAAAATAAGACCACAAGAGGAATATTAAACAATATATTTTAGTGGAATGCCTAGCGTATGCTAGATTCGGAAGTGTGATACTTCCTAGATGGCTTTCAATCCACTTGTTTAACAACTTAATGCAATAAATAATGTGAACCAATAATGTCCTACTATAGTTGATATGATTTAGGTGTCTCATTCAAGTACAATAAGCAAATCTAATCTAACAAGCTAGGTTATGATCAGATCTAGAAGTTAGACAGGTAAATAAGGTGGTTGGGATAGGTCAGGGTCAAGATTTAGGTGATTTGGTTTATTTAGGTAAATGTTATGGGGTTAATTTGTTATAGGCAGGTTTACTAGACATAGAGACCGATGTTGGTTTGGTATGACCGATGCTGGTTGAGGATAGAATGACAATGGTTTAGGTTAACCGGCAAGTCGATAGGGTCGGGATGATAGAAACTTAATGAAGTTTAGTTTTGGTGATTCTCTGATTGCACATGAGAGAATGGATAGAGAATGGTGAGGTTGATGAAATTTTTGGGAATACTCAGAGATGTTTGGAGGTGGGTATGATGGATTGAGAGGTTTAGGTGATTAGGTGGAGGGATTGGCAGGAGGGTGAGAGATGATGGGGTGCAAGGGAGACCATAACTCCTAAATAAAGATTAAGAAATTGATCTAAATAAGTATGGAAAGGTACAAATCCAAATGTACTTACTTGTTTGCATACTTGGTGGTCTAATATAGGTGATGGTTGATCTATGGAATAGGTGGTTAGTTCTATGACTATGCTTCCTAGATCGTTACCGTGAATGCTTGCCTTTTAGATCAATGCTTGGTGCTTTGGTTCAATATTTTGGATGTGCAAGAGTGCTCAGTGCGTGTGCTTGCATGCGAGATCTCTCTTCTCAAAACTTTAATAATTCTTCCAACCTCTCAAACAAGGTTACCAAAGTGAATATATAGTAATTGATGATGATTTAGGGTGATCGGAATCGGTTTCGGGTTGACCAACATCAATTAAGGTGGGAAATCCTAGGTAAAACTAAAAATACCAAATATTGGTAATCTTTTTTTGCTAGCTCTATCCATTGTTAAGACCAAAATGGAATGTTGCACTTAGATAAGTGGGGATGTGGTTAGAGGAAGAGTAGGCATGTGATTTTAGGGTTGAATTAAGTCTCAGTTAGTTATGGTAAGTAGGACTAAGTCTTAGTAAAAAGGAAAAATGCTAAGAATAGGTTTATGATGAGGTGTTTAGGTGATGTGGTGGGATGAGGTGGAAATTATTTTAATTAAGGTAATTAAATAATGAATATTCTTAGAATGTGCATTAATTTAATTATAGTTAATTAAATTAATATACATGTGGGGTAAAGGGGAGTGTGACCCAAATTTGGTGTATACAGTGGCTTTTCATAGAAAATGCACATCTACCACCGAAATCATTGCACCAACCTTTCCACCCACTACAGATGGTTTTAACTTATCAAAGAGAGCAACAAGATGCATTATAGAGAATCATAGCCCATGCAAATGCAACACCACACATTTCACCATTATACATGGTAATTTAAGGAACAACTGGCACTGGTAAATCACATTTGATACGGGAAATTTCAAGGGCACTCCACCCACCCACCAACTTCCACACCAGTTTCACTTACTCCTTTTAGCCCCAACAAGACTTGCAACATTCAACATCTCCGGCACCACTATACATACCGGCCTACACATACCAATATCTGAAGTTACCCCTCTCTGAGGTCAAACCCTCACTACATTTCAACAGGCCATGAAAGATGTAGAATACATACTCATCGATGAGATGAGTTTCATCGGCCCCAAACTACTTGCAAACATAAATACACGCCTTCAAGAAGCATTCCCCACCTGTAAATGCAAACTATTTGGAGGTCGTTCCGTTATTCTAGTTGGTGACCTAGCTCAGCTACCTCCAATTAAAGATACTCCCTTGTACATTCCTAGAACCTACGACCACATATTATGGACACTTTTCAGAAATATAGTCACGCTTACTACTAACTTCCACCAACAAGGCATCGACCCT
Source organism: Taxus wallichiana var. yunnanensis (assembly GCA_018340775.1). NCBI lineage: Eukaryota > Viridiplantae > Streptophyta > Pinopsida > Cupressales > Taxaceae > Taxus > Taxus wallichiana. The sequence goes on along the minus strand of CM031241.1, from coordinate 114,723,484 downwards.
GCCCACCACACCTTTTGAAGGCTATTGCTTAATATCAAAAACACAATTGCTACATAACAAGACTGGAACCTTCTAATGTTGTGGACCCCTACATACATTAGCCCTACAAAACAAGCATTCTTCCAAATGACAACTCACCTTTACGCTACAAACATGTTGGTTACATTACATAACAAACACAGGATGAGAACCCTTAACACGCCAATCGCAATAGCTAAAGTTGAGAAAACATGACAAGCCGAACCAGGAAAAGCACCAACACACAGTTAGAGACCACCCTCCTGCTCTGTGAAGGTGAACAAGCAATGTTGACAACAAATCTTTGGGTGCAAACCGACCTTGTTAATGGTGCCCAAGGCCAGATTGTTACTATGTTGTATGAGCAAGGTAGCGCCCCACCAAGCTTGCCCTTGTATGTGGTTGTCAACTTCCCCACTATATGGGCCCAACATGGGATCCGACACATCCAACCCACATTTCGGTTCCCCCATAACAAGAAGCAATCATCGACAGGTACCTTTAAAAATGGCATGGGCGCTAACCATACATAAAGCACATGGACTTACTCTTGATAAAGCTACCATCGACATTGGTCACAAAGAACGACAAGGACTGACCTTCACAACTTTGTCCTGAGTGCGGACCCTAGCCAACCTCGCATTATCCCAACATTTTCCTTTAATCGCTACAAACATCTACAAGAAGAAAAACATGCTGCAATCCGACTACAAGTAGAAGCACAATTACAACATGAGCCACCTTTTACCACAACATAGGTACGCACTTACCTCACACCCTACACCTATATGCACAACCATTGTATATACACATACCTTAACCATCTAACAAACCCATCATTCATTGTGTATGCAACCACTCTACCAAAGCGCCCACTTCGTAGACTATACGAAGGAAAAAAAACAACTCACTCACGCTGGTACAATACCCCATTTAAACTTAACTTACACTATCCATATCTTTCTAAAATGCTTTATGTAACAACTTCCTTTACCACCTACCATTGGGACACACATATTGTTTTGTTTTCTACTTGTTGTACTAATTCTAAATTTACTATGCAATTCATCTTGAATTCACCATAATTTGCTATTAACAACTATTCTAATGTACATACCTTGTACTTTCTCCTAATATCTGAGCTTTGAATTCCCTATGTAGGACACTTTGCAATGGCAGATAACTTCTACACTTTAGCTTCCCAGAGCAACACTGATGCTAGTTATCTGGAGCAACTGCTATGCGAGTACGTAGATAGTCACTACCGAACACCCTTACCAGTGGATGAAGCTACCATAGTAAGCATGTACTCTACGCAAAAAAATTAGAGAAGCACAACAAATCTTGTAACAAACAATTGCTTGTTGTGGAAACTACACAAAAGAAAATGAAAGAAAAAGCTTACAATGACATGCTTCAAAAACTAATAGACAAGGCGTTCACTTCGTATCTCCTAAAAGGCTCCTAGGTGTAACACTCTACTAGAAAAAACAGTCAAAGTTGGAAAATAAACAACCTTGCTGATATTGTACTTATGTTACTCCCACAACACCTATACATATTGAAATCTTCAAGTAACAACATTACTTCTAAATAGTTTCTGATATAACTGCATTACTTATTGGATATTTCTTACAAAAAGAAACCTTTCCCACCCCTGTTATCTAAATTCCAATCTCCAAACATAGCTAAACCGTTATGTTTAAAAAAAACCAAACAATTAGCATACTATGAAATCCTACTACTAAACTAAACTTTCACAAAAAAAAGAAGAATACCCTTAGAAAAAAACAGACTTATGTTCTCCATATGGGCTATATTTCCATTTTATAGTGTGCGTATTTAATCTTTGCAATGGATTTGTATTTGCATTTGTGTTTATTTGCACATATTGAATTGTTACAATTGAAATCCTGTGGGTTTCAAGCACCAAAATTTATAAGGCAATTATTTATTCATCTGAATTTAAAATGCAAACTGCATGTAATTATCCCAAACCATCCAAAATAGACCTCATTTGGAAAACACACATTTAGTTACGCAATAAAAATGAAATATATACAATCACAGTAAAATGAAGAGAGGCATATAAAAAACGTTACTCTACCCAAAGGTACACACATCAAATTGCAACCACCCAAAAGGATTTTCTAGACATATCCAATCCAAAAGCTATGTAACTACCTATTCTTACTTCCATATATTCATGCCCCACATTCTAATTCTAGCGTATAAACTCTTCGGATCCAAATTATCTACTAAAGGTAGTCACTTGTAATAACTATAAATGTGTGACGCACAAAACATGAATGCAAATTATTTGTCTAAAAAATTTGTTGACTTATTCAATTCTTGTAGTTTGAAGACTACTTTAAGGAACTTATCCTGCTTGATCTCAAGCCCGAAATGAACAAACACTTTCTACCTAAATCTTATGGTTTAGACAGAAGGAACTAATTTTGGGAAATTTCAAGACATTTGTTAAGAAGACCTAGAGGAGCTAGGTCCTCATCCTCAGCCAGCTGGAGCCAAGTCTCACCACCAGTTTATGAACCTTCACCACCCATGGAAAGATTTTTAAAATTTGATGTAATATGAAAAATTTAGATACATACTTTTAATGGCATTTAGTATGTCCTACAGGGTTATAGTCTTGTTTTGTACTGTTATTGTTATGTTCTCCTTTCTCATACATTTAGGATCATTGTGTTGCAAAACTACTATTTCTTCGGAGCCCTGAAGATTTTTATTGTGTTCTTATTTTAGGTTGACTACGGTGAGCATCTCTTGGACTTGTAAGCATTGGAATAATTAATGGGTAGTCACCGAGTATTGCCATTTTTGACTGGGTCAAATTTAGTTTCAATAAGTATGTGAGTTCTGGGCAGAATCCACTCATTATTGAATAGAGCATTACTTATGACATTTACCAATTGAAGATGTTCAAGTTGGTCCACCTCAGGCTGAAGAGGTTTGCATAAAGATCAAGTATGTTGCACTCCCCCACTAATGTTCCTTATATGATTCTTCCTTTTAATTTGAAAAAAAAAAAATTCTGCAACTGTAATTTAATTTGATTTCGACACTGTTGTAAAAACAATTTTTCTGCCTAAAGGTAAAAATCCACTAATGATTCATAATCATTACACTTCCTGTTTTAAAAAAACACAACAATTTTACCTTAAATTGAACGTCTGAATGGTTAAATCATTGTGGCTACATTAACACAGGTGGCTATATTTGACCATCAAATCAACTTTTTAAAAGCTTGTCTGATTGATATTTAGTGATCTTGTTGAACTGGAACTAATATCCACCAAATCAATTGAAATGAATTCTTTCCATGAGAAAATTAAAATAAAGGTGTTTATTATTTTGATGTTGAATAATTTCATCGTAAACTTATGATTCGTGGGTAAAAGTTTTCAAAAAATGTTTAAAATATAAATAGTTTTTAAGAATGTGGTCACCTGTGGTGTAAACTCTCAAATATTGCAATCAACATTGGGATTGGAACTCATATATGAAATTATGTACCAAAAATATTGAATCTATTTGTATTGTCTTTTAATCTAGAGTGACTATGGTATTAATTAATTATAATTGTGTTAATTTTGAGTGATTTTTGTGCTTTGGCTGTAGGATACAGAGGGCCTTCTCCCTGTACCCTTGGACACCAGGCTTCCGGGTGAGTATGTTTGATATTCAGAAAACTGTAAAACCTTTGTTACATCAAATTTTGTGATACTCAAAAGGCATGTGACTTTGTTATTAAATCATTTCATTCATCAATTTCTAGCATACACCTTACATTAATGAAATTATTTCCTCATATTTATAACACATGTTCCATTCACTTATGCTGAGTAACATGAAAAGCTAGTTTTCAGTGAATGGGAAACATATCTTTCACTACATGGGTACATCAACATTCAACCAGTACATTGTTGTACATGATGTCAGTGTTGAAAAAGTGGTCCCACAAGCTCCTTTAGAGAGTATTTTCTTCCTTGTTCTTAATATTTGCATAACTATATTTGTGCATGCATGGCGACTTAGATTATTTTCCCTTAGGCCCAATCTTAAGTTGAAAAAACCTGTTCAAAACTGGCAGAATCTGCTGCTTGTTTTGCTTAGAAAGTAAATATTATTACTACATATAGAGTTTCAAAATTTGAATCAGGTATTATGTTTATAAGGTAACAAAAACAAATATTTACATGTTAATAAGATCAAAATATCCGAATCTACTGAATCTCAGAAGTGGCATCAAGTTATGTGAAAACATTATAGTGCTAAAACTAACACACCCAGAGGATAGATGGAACTTTTGATTGCTCGATTGATGCCATATTTAAGGAACATTGTTTCATTTGTGTCTAGCCTCCTTTGATTGCAACCAATTAAACATTCCCCTACTTAAAACAGATCAGGAAACCTAAACAAACCCACTCCAAATTTATTCTAAATGTATTTATGTTGTTTTAAAACAAAAGTAGTGTAAGAACATTTTCAACGTTGTCACTGGAAAATTTCCATATTCCGTGTTTTGAATTTTAAAAACAATTTCAAATTCTAGATGTTTCAAACCTTTCTTCTATTAGTTACGGTTGTTTTAATACATTGTTCATACACCCCCTTATAGGCACTCAAAAGATGACAAGCAAATTTGACGCCATAACAAGATGAATTGGAACTGATTGCACCCACATACAACAACTACTATATGAATGTGTACAAGAACAATGCCGTAAGCCACAATTGTAGACAATGATGCAATATCCGCAATGCTGCATATATAACAAAGATTAGAACAAGCACATGCTGCACTACAACAAGCATCCATTGCCAGTGAAGACACTATCCACATCCTTAGAGAAAAATTCTACATAGAATTTTATAAATCCACACATTGTGAAACAAGGATGCTTTCCAAACATTAGACATCGATGACGTTGGATATAATTTAAAACATACTTGATTTTGGTATTTCATGTGGTTTTGCTCTTCCAAATTTTATACCAAAATCATTTCCTTCTAGTAAAAAAACATAATGCACAATTCCATTTCTTAACAATCATTTTGTATTTAATTACCTTTGTTTGGGATATATTTCCTGTGTCTACTTCATGCTTTATAAGAAAATAAGAAAACAACTTTCTTGATAACCACTATGTCTTAATTACTCTGCCTAAAACAAAACCACTTTCTTTCAATTTTTTTACTTCAGCAATTCACCTGCAACATTTTAAATCCAATAAACAACATAAATTAATACCAAATGTAGAAAACCCCAAATAAGTACCTAACCTTACATTCCCAACCCGATCTGTCCCAATCACGACGTAATCTTGCTCCTCTCAGAGAGACCACTAGTATACTATTATCTTTTAATTAATGGGAGTGATGCAATAATGAAAATAAAAACCCTAATAGTTAAATAATTATGGGATAAATATATATTCTTAAATAAGAAAACCATATCTAATGTATAATTTTCAGTTGTAAATTTGTTTGCAAATACATAAAGTAATGTTTTGAAATAATCTAACTTTATTCATAGCCTTGCACGGATCATTTATGCAATCGAAAAGTAAAATGTGTATAGTAAAAAATTCTATCATTTAATATGATATTTTAGTTTTTTGTTCCTTCCATTGATTGTATTAAATGTGTATAGGCATATATTTGGATTATATGTCATTCATACCTTACAATGATATTATTATTTATAACAAATTTCAAATATTCATATATGAATATGATAATTTTTATACATAATAAAGTTTGTAATAATGTTTTATTATTTATATGAATGACATATAATATTCGAATATACACCTATAAATTTTTACAATCAATGGAAGGTTATCTATATATATTATATATATATATATATATATATATATATATATATATATATATATATATATATATATATATATATATATATATATATATATATATATATATAATACTCATATTTAGAATGTGACATTGGAAATTTTTAAAAATATGCCTATGTATTAATAGAAGTTTATTATGCTTATTTATGTTCTACTTTTACGAGAAAAGTAACCATCTTTGAAAATGAAAAAATAAAGTTTACAAAATTTTGAATGGAAACCTATATTTAGGATTTAATATAATTTCAATTTTTTTATGTTACTTATCCCTTCGACTCTTCTTGGTTCACATTTTTGTTTTTAAAGACAATAGGTGTAAGAAAGGAAAAAAGACATCAATTTAAAATAAATATAAAATCATAATGTAAGCCATGAGATACATGATAAAATTTAGAGGATAATATCATATATAAATTACGAGTTTTTTTGATGGTGCATTCTCGAGCCATATTGATTAAAAATGTATGTTTGTGTAATGATTTTTCTATTCGATTGGACTTTTATTGACTAGGATTCTACCTGTACAATAAGGGACTACAAACTAAACAAAGAAATAGAAACCAACCAATTCATATAAAAAATCAGCCAGATGCAACAAAAACATAATGACCAAAATGCAAAAATCTTCCCAAAAAGAGGAGAAAAGGCGAGAAAACAACACAATCTACTTGATGATCTTTAAAAATATTTCATCGACTTCTCTAGGTCTGAAGAAGATTTTAGCAAGAATTCCCATTAGGATCACTTTTCTTGTGCTAATCTTGATCTTTTTCATTTTCCTTCTTGTCCCCTTGAAGGGATGGGCTTCCTGAGCATTTCCAACCTAAGAAACTTGTAAAGTAAGAAAATCCAGAATAGCTTTACAAAGGGAAACAAGGTAACAATGTTTGTTTCTAATGACCTCCATCTATTTGTCCATAAGGGAGAGCCTCTTAGAAATATTTTCCCCAAACTTAGTGTCCATGTTGTTTTCGTGAACAATATTACACCCTTTGAACGTAACGTTTAAGTGTTAATAAATCCTTTCGAAGCCAATTGATCGTATCCATGTCAAGATCAAGCTCAACCCGAGTATTAGTACCGTTCCTTTGGAAGGACTAGCAAAAGAATTACCAAAAGAGAGAATACTTTGAGGGATCAAACTCACCCTAAGCATCCTTGGTAGGGAAGATCCTCCAAAATCTTATCTTTATCTTCTTGATTGCAGGGGTTCTATGGGGGTCTTCTTTTGATCTTTTTTATAAGTCCAAGACACAAACAAAGGGAGGGGTTCCTAACAAGGGGTAGAAGGGGAGGAGTGAGAGTGGGATTGACTGCTCAAAATTTTGATAAAGCATAAGGATGACAAACTCTAGTGCAAAGGAAGATGTAACACCCACAATTTTTGACGTTCTAAAACCACATTAAACCTTAAATAATCATCTAGAACACTACTTGACATTTTTTTGTTTTGTTTAAGATAATAAGGGTGTCAAACCCTATAATATGTTTAATTAATTCCTACCAATAATTTTCTACATTACAATGGATGGATTAGGTCTAGATTAATAATTAAATATTCTTAATCCATTTCTAATGTCAATTTAATTACAATCCACTAGAAAAGTGTCCATTAATTCTTTTACTTGGTTAAATAGTTTCCCCTCTCAAAGATAACATTCAACCCACATTTATTAATCCCTTATCCTTAGTTACCTTAGTTCTCTTAAATTATTATCTTTAATGCCCATTGAAACATTTACTAAAACATACTAAGAGAGTTACATATTTAACTTAATACACTAGGGCACTAAGTGGCCCCATTTACCCATTTCTACATACATTTAAATTATTTAAATTCCCATATATATATATATATATATATATATATATATATTCACCTAAAAATTGTAGGATTGATTCCTAACCCTTGGATTAAATCAATTGTGGCCACTAGATTTTAGGGTTTCATACTAACCCTAACTATCCTTATGAAATTTTATTAAACATTTTTCTTTTACCTAGCCTCCTCATCTGGTCTCTTCTCTTTTATTTGATTTGCAGGTTGGAGGAGTGGAAGCTATGGGAGCAAGGAAGGAAGTCATGGAGGGATTCATTTGGTTCTAGCTTATTTTAGTTTAGTTTATAGATTTGATAAAGCAATGTCTTCTATTTTTTGATTGTAGAGGTTTTCATTCTAAATATGGAGTAGTTATTTAGTTATTTTCATTTTTGAGTTCTCCATTTGGGCAAAACCCTCTTTCCAATTAATCTATGAGATTTGATACATTTTAAAACTCATTCAAAGATTTACATTCTTAAAACACTAACTTTATTCCCTTATGGTTTGTTGGTAGTTTCCTTATGGTTTTATATGGTTTTAATTAAATCAAGTTCAAAATTGCATAATCACGGATTTTACTTTTCCTCTGAAAGTGATGAAACCACCGCCCAAAGCAAGCCGACTGCTCGGGATTGCTGCCTTACCAAGGTGATGATTCAAAAATTGCTGTCTTTCTGGGTGGTGGTTCATAGACCACCACTCTAATCAGGCTTGTGGTTTAGAGACCACCGCTCCACATAGGGCGGATGCCCTGTTCTTTGAAAACAAAACCATCAATTCCACAATTTTTCCAAAAACAAATTTTACTAGAGTTATTTACAGTTTATCCTTAGTTTGAATTTATGTGCCTAAAGTCTCTAGTTGAAAGGTTAAACCATTTATTCATTCCATGCCTTAAATTATTAAATTCAAAGATTTTCTAATTCAATAGTAATAAGAAAACAACTACAAGAATACTTTTCTAACAAAATTGTTTTCAAACTCAAATGAAGAAATGAAACTTAATCTATTTCTAAGTATCATTGTTTTCATTTCCACAACAAGAATGTAATTTTTCAACAAAGTAACTCATTATAATTTGGTGCATCCTTCCATTTCAATGACAACCATTTAATTAAGGAAAGCACACACAATTGTTATACATTTAAGATTTACTAAGAATACATTCTCAATAATTTACAACTTCCAAGTTTTTTGTTCATTCTTATAATCTTCCTACAAATAATGAAATTTCTTTTTTCTTTGAGAATATCTCATATCTTACAATGCAAGGAGCATTCTTTCTAATAATATATTACAAATTGATAAATGAAACATACAATACAAATTTTCTTTCAAATACAAGACTAATAGCCTTCCACATTAAGTGGGAATTATACGAAAGGTTTTACAATGAAGGATTTTTTTGACTTCAAAAAATGCTCCAAGTCCCAAATCTTCAACAAGAGGTCCACCATTTCTTCACTTAAATTACAATGAAAATGGGGAGAGGAAACATTCTCCACTCCAACCAATAATTCAATGAGGAGAAGAAGTTATCCTCCTCATTGGCCCTCGAGCCCCAACTAAAATACAATAAGGAATGAATACAACTCATGTCAAGTAACACAATACTTCCACATCAAAATAAAAAATTTCACAACCATTTAAAACACAATATAAAAATCACAAGAATGAAACTTTAAAAATACACAAGGCTTGAAATGCAAAGCCAATAGAGAAAGGATCTATGGGGAGATCACTTATGCCTCCCAATGGGATTAGGTTCCCACCTTAAAACCCTCCAAAACACAACTCAAAACTCCTACAAAACTCTTATGCCTCCCTACAATCTCTTATGTCTCCCTCATAAGAACCAAGTAAGAAAAGAAAGCATTTTCTTATCCAAGGTGGGGCACCCAACCCAACTCCCTCCCAAAACATGAAAAAACTATTATGTCTCCCTACAATAGAAAATCTCCATATCCTTCTCCTACACCATACTTAGGCATTCTACCCAAGATCCCACCAAGCACACAAACCATTCACTCACATGTAATACACACATATAAAAAAAAGAGTAAAAAGAGTGTGGCTCTTACCTTTCCATAGTAAGAACTTGATCAAATAATCACGTTCCAATATCCTTTAATCTCAATCAAACTCCAACAAGATCCAAAAGTTCAACAAGCACTTTAAAAACTCTCTCACTCCAATAAAAAAAATGTACAATAAAATGAAGCAACCCCCCAAAAAACAAATAAACTTGCATAGATAGAAAAAGAGAAGAGGAGGGTCAGTTGGCTCCATGTAGGATGCCACATAAATTATCCTCAACTCCACCTCACATGTCAAACCTCAACCCCAAAGAAAAATAAATTGGTGGTTGAGAGAAATAACAAGCCTCTTACACACTCAACACAAGCTTACACCCCTTAAGGACATAATTTAATACCCATATAAGGAAAGTGAAATAATTGTCATTTTTTTCCTTACAAAACACGTAATGGGGTTTATTTTTGACCCCCAATCCATAAGTAGGGTTGGTATATGAAATTAAGAGATGTGGGATAAGCTTAACTTATCCCAAAAGCCTCCAAAAATGGCCCTTAAACCCAAATCTGAAATTTCTCAATTAAGGAAGGGTGTATAACACTTAAAGTCAAATACACTCAACTTAAATCACAAGACCCAAAGGAAAACTACTCTAATAAATGGCCCCTTTGGTCACATCCCCAATTAACTACATAAAGCCCATGGTCATATTTGAGGTCATCCCCCATGGAGACACCCCTAACTAACTAAAAACACAACATCAAACATTACACAAGTTGCCATGGTGACCATCGTTGTATCCATCCAGTATTTTGTTGTGGTTGGTCTCCTAACCCTCTTTTGATTGTTGTGATATAATTACCTACAAAATCACACAATACCTCCTTCAGCCTTGTGGCCGCATCAAATACATCAAAGATAAAATATATACACATCAATCAATAAACATCCTCATATAACTAAATCATCATCTAGACTAACAATGCTATCATTTGTTTATAATTTCAACAACATCTCAAATCCACCATTTTATTAATATTAGTGAGATCATGAGATTAGTCAAATGCTAAATCATAATCAACATGATGGGAATTTTGAATGTCAAGAATTATATATATATATATATATATATATATATATATATACATATATATATATATATATATATATATATATATATATATATATACATCACACACACATATATATAACATCATAATCATCAATATAACATGTCTCTAATAATCCACACAAATCATACTATGAATAAAAATCCATCAATAGTTAGGATATCTCCATCGTATAACATCATACTAAACCAAAATGATATGATAATATTCATGTCTATAGTCAATAGTAATCGGAATCAAAATGTAATTAGTGTTGAAGAGGAGTGGGCACTATATCCCCCTCCCCTTAGAATCAACTTTCTCCTAGAATTCACTAAAATAGGTGTGTAAAACCGGCATCATAACAACGTCACATCCACCCATGTAACAACAATCTCATCATACCTGTCCCACTAAACTCAAACCTAATCAATCTCTCGACCTCGAAGGCCCAGGGTCCTATGCTCTAAAATATGCATGGGCTCCACCATCATCTGCCCCTGCTCCTGCACCTGCAATGCTGTCCAATCCAATACATGAGAGAGAATGGGGAAATGGGGCACAGGGCTGATGATAAGCTAAGGGACCGATCCACTCTAGGATCTCGAATGGACCCAAAAATATAGGAGATAACTTAGAGCCTTTTCCATAATGGATAAGAATATTATGAGGTTTGACATTAATGAACTATTTATCTCTTGAAAGTGTACCCTTATTGAGAGAGGAATGCGGGGTTCTAATCTTGCTCTGGATCTCTCACTTTCGTAGATATAATGGAAACATCTCGGTATGTGGGTATACCTATTGTTTAGGTGAGTCTTAGGTATCAAGGTCGGTTCCTTTTTATGTATCCTAAACTAATTTTTTGGGGTTTTGAGCATAAAAAGATGACTGTAAATGAATTTAAAATGGGGTGATACATTAAACTTGTTGAGGATTTGGTAGTACATGCACAATCAATTTGAGAATAAATTTTGGATGCACAAACCAATAGTTTTCAGACAAAACACTTTGTGTATTAGGGGAATGAGTCACAACAACACAATAAGATAAACATGCACACTAATATTATGCATAAATTACTAAATTTGCAGTAAGGTAAGATGATTAATCGGGAATTTGACATTCACAAGAATTAATGAGATATACAAACCACTGCAAATAATTGGAAAGGTAGAAATTAGTTCTCATTCAAGGGAAAATCTGGAAAAATTTCTTCAACACTCCTATGTCCAAAAATTTCCTCCTTGTGCCTTGCAATTGCACATAATATATAACAAGATTATTCACCCATACCATCCTAAAAATAGACTAAAATTTGTACTCTCCCATGCATGCTAATTTTACCCCTTTATCATGAATAAATAAAAGAATAAAAATAGACATGCTAATTACAAAGAGACATTAATAGCCTTAGTTACAAAAATAAATTGATTGATCTATTTTTAATAAAGTTGACTGATCTATTTTTAATAAAATTGGATGAATAATTTGGCTAATAATAGCCCTTTCTTGCTATGTAAGTCTTCTCCAATGTGTATGTAATCTTTGTCTTCAATCTGTTTGATGTGACACTTGCAACTTGATCCACTTGTAATGATATTTTAGGCATCCTTTAATTCTACCCCTTTAGATGCACATGCAAAAATTTAATCTCCCTGCGTGAGAAAAATAATTCTTTTATTTGCAATAATTTACAAAATATTCACCCATGTATTTCATCCACTATGGGGACCACCTGTAAGCTTTGATGTTGACATCTATTTGTCACCTTTCTTAATACATGCACTACATTATTCTCTTACAAGTATAATAATTTGTCTTCAACTCAAAAGATTCCCTCTTGTTGGGACCATTGATGTGCATAGTTGGTCTTTGAAAAATATTTATTTCTCTCCTTAGCAAATTTTAAGATAAACTTTGGAAAGTTTAGGAAATATACTCCCAACTTTGCATTGCATCTATCTTGATCATATCACTTAGCCACCTTGGTATCACATGGCGAACATTGGTTTGACCCCCTTTAATAATCATAAGCATCACATAATGATTTTGGGACCATTTTGGTTAATTATAACATGCATAAGATAAGGTAATGGTTTACCTTTTCATCTCATGGGTATCAACATTTTAAAAAACAAACCTGAGGCATATGATTATTTTAGACCCTAAAAGGTCAAAGAAAATGATTTTCACTAATTGAGGCTAGCCCCCTCCAATGATGATTCAACCTTCCATTTTTTCAGTGGTAGATTAACTTCATACCTAACCTTAGTTTACATTGATGTTAGGACTCGATTGTCAAATCGTCGATCTCGTGCTTCACTTAATCTCTACCCTTGATCTGATGACTCCATGGTTGAAGCTTAGGATCTGTAATAAATGAAGTTGGTGATCTGTTCATAGTGTTGAGATGGGTTGCATTGAAGTAGCATTGAATATGATGATGGATCTCCATCGTTGATCCATGTAATTTTTGATCTCTTCCATCGATGATTGTAAACTCTTAACGAAATAGGTTAGGGTTTGCATTGATTTCGAGACCAGTCCTCAACCTTTGATCTTTGTATTATTACATTTGGATCATCGATCTGAACTCACCTAATGAGTTAGATATAACCATGGTTAACTTGGTGAGATAAAACAAACTAAACCAAATCATTTTGGTCATTCACACTTGCTCTCATGGGTGGCAAATCCCTAATGATTTTTCTCCAGACCGCCATTAATTTTATCTTCGAGCTTGTATGAAAGCTTTATGTGAAGCTCTGAGAATCAAATTTTATGTTCTATGTCATTTTACCATTATATTAATTTTGAATGTGGAGTATTTGAAGAGGTGTCCGCCATTGTTGACATCTTCGAATCTATGGTTTATGTTCTTTCCTCTGTTTTGAGTTCTAGAAAAAGTATATAACTACCGTTTTGTTTGATCTCTGAACTTAAAGGATGATTATCTCCAATTTTACTCATGGAAGATTCTAACTTGTCGATCTTTGGCTCGACTTATTTATAACTGATATTTTCTCTATATTTCCTTGAAAGGGAGTAGAGTTTCTTTCTAAGTGCTATAATAACCTTGTTTCTTGAGATTTTGGTGTCTTTATTTCTCATTTTGAGTGGTTTGCATGTTAAATATTTTCAATTTTGGAACATATGTCCTTGAACTCGCTCTTACTTTTGGTATGTGTCTCACCACCATGTATTGAGGTTTCAAGCTTATTGTTTCTTCTATGAGTGTATCTTGAGTATGAATTTTTAGCTTTCAAAGCATGATCTTTGGACTCATAAGCCTCTACGCTGAAAGTTTCTTGAATATAATTTTTGGGCTGCCATGAGAGAGTTTATTGGGATTTATTTCTTTGTGTCACCATTTGGAGATTACTTAGTAATCATTTGGCTGCCATTATTGTGGTCTGTCTCGAAGCTGTTTCTAATATTATATGTTGATGAAGAAAAAGTAAGCTTTCTATCCTTAAGCACTGTAACTTCTCACTTCACTTCATTTGGTTTCGAAATGCATTGATACCTTGGAATATTTTCTTTTTCCATGTTTTCTTATATACTGGCATTTTGAGCTTGGACCTTAAAATGGGCATTCTTCGCTATTTTTTGTAATCTTGAGATTTTTAAGGCTTTCAAAACTTGACTTCCCACATTATTGATGAGACTCATTATAAATTTGTGTCCTTATGAATGCCATTCCTTTTGAGTAAGCTCATTTTTCTTTGTTGAGTTATGTTTCAAGTCCGGAGGTAAACATAGTTTTTGAACTCTGCGTTTGTTCAAGTTTGAAGCTTCGCTTATCGAGAAGACCTTCTTATTCATGCTGTTTGTTTTGGGTATTTATTTTTGCAATTTTTGTGCTCTGTGCTTTAGCGGTTGGTCTTGATTGAATATCGAGTGTGAATATTTACCCATCGTAGCCACCATTGAATTTCATCGAGCTTTATAACCTTGAACACTTAGAGAGTTCTTCCTTTGTTTGTACTTTTGGTAAGTTCACTATATTTTCATGAATAATGAATATTTCATTGGGGCCATTTGATGTTGGTTTGACATGTAACTCATATTTTCTTCTATCTTGGCGTGAAGGTGAGTACATTTCTTTACTCGAGTGCTGCATAACTTTGTGAGTCTCAACTTGAACCTGTTATGGAATTTCACAAACCGAGTTGTTGCTTTGAGAATTGTTTATATCTTCTTATTCGGATGAGGTTTTTCTCTTGTTGGCTCTTATATGGCCCTCATCATTTAGATGAATCCGATTTTTAGGAATGTTATGAATATCCTTAAGGATCTTGATAAGATTTCAATCTCTCTACCCAAGTACACTTCAAAGTGTACATGTGTTTTGTATCTTGTACTATTTTGGATATAAGTTCACTTTAAAAGTTCATTCCTGGCATGATAGTACTTAATGTGTCAACTTCAATCTTCATTTATAATCCTGCACCTATTCTCTTTTTTTTCTTTCTAACTGGAACCTCATTGCATCTGTTACTTTTGAATCACTTTGATGATCTTTTGGTATTATTTAGTGATATAGCATTTAACACTTGTATTTGGAATGAATACCTTCCTGATTGATTTTGAAACTTGATATTGGACTTATAGTTATTAGATCATTGAAAAATATGTCTCACTTATTCTAAAAATCCCATCTGTGATCTTAATTCTTGAGGCACATGAACTCTATTGACTTGTTCTTATTTAATTATGAAATCAAGCCTTTGAAAGCTTCTTCATAGTACATCTACTCATATTTTGTGTACTTGTTCTTCATGACTTCTCTAATCTTGGAAGTTGGTTCTCCTCTTTAGTGTGATGTAACTTGCTTTTCATCTTACTTATTTAACCATCTGGTTATTGTATCTTTTCTTGTCCTGCAAGTCTTGAAGGTGATACACTCTTTGTACATGAGGAGTTGCCTAAATATTCTATATTTTTACATGCACCTCCTTTGAAAAATATGCACTATTGGATGCTCTACTCTTTTGATGGCATAATCTGATTTTGAGATCTGAGAGTTTGTAAGAAACATATGTCCACTTTGCTTTGAAAGTTATTTTATTTCTATACTAGTCTTGAACATTTACATCTCGTAATGTTTGAAATTCCTATCACTTGTTGATACGACTGTACCCTTTTGAATGATTAACTTGATGGTGCATACATACAGTTGTAGTTCTTTTGGAACCTATTTCAAAACTTGCACTTTACTTCTCGGTACCACTGGAATAGTTGGTGTTAAAAATGTACTTGCTGCAAATGTTAGATTTGTTTTCTTGATTTATTTGAATATAACTGTACCTATACTTACATCATTGGTAGATGTAACTATTTTATTTTCTGTCATCCTTTTGAGATACTGTTGAAAATTTGAAGATTTTGTAAATGTGCATTTCTTTTTGGATTGAAAATTTCTTTACTTTCACTTTGAAAATTTGAAGAATGTACTTTCTTTTCCTTTCATTAATGAAGTACTTTATTTGGACCATGATGGTCATCTTGCAACCATGTTTCTAGGAACTGTAATTGTACTTTATAGCTTGTTTGGAAGTTGAAACTAGACCTAGCCTTTTTAACTTGATCAGTTGTACCATTTCTATATTCTTGCATATTTTGAAAGTTGACCTCTAGTATCTGCAATTGTATCTTTATCAATACCTAACTGTAAGTCATGAAGTGTTCTGATATGAGAACACTTGACTTCTTTTGATGAGTGCATACTTCTTCATTTACTTTTGTTGTACTTGCACTTGTAACATTTGAAGAATGTACTTTCATTTTATATGAAAGATGTTAGAAACAAAAACTCCTTCCTTACATAAGTCAACCACTAATATGTTGGAGCTTTCTTGAATGTTGCTTTATCATTCCTTTTGGGAAACTATTTTTTTATCATAGTTGTTCTAGAGTTGATTAAAACCTGCACTCTTTAGCTTTCCTATCTCAGCCTTTATATTTTGATTCTTCTGCTTCACTTCTTTGAAAATTTGAAACATGTACTGTCACCTTTGAATGTTTGAAATGAATTCTCTCTTCTTTGAATGAAAGTGATCATCTGTACAGCTTCTCTTCTAATCTGCACTGTAACTCCTATTTCTAGAATATCTACTGAACTCTAAGTTACATTCTTCTTTCATACCATTATGTACTTGTGAGTTATTCCAATTTAATGTACAATATGATGGGATTTATTGAATTCTTGTTTTTATGCAATCTTTAACTAATAGTGAGGACTGTTAGAAATGCTTTTATTTTCTCCTTTTGTTACAACCTTTACCTACACACTTAAGAAATAGTTAGAAAATATTTAGGATTTTTTTCCTCTCTTATGTTCCATAGTTTTCTTTTATCTTTATTCCTCTGTAATGATTCTGGGAATCATATGTACTTCTTACATAATACTACTTTATCAATTTTGTATCTAGCCTCTTGTGTACCTTATGCTTATGATATTAAGAAATCCATTTACATGTAGTTAGATAGTACATGAGTATAGATCAAACCCTAAGCTCAAAATTGATGCCTTTTATTTTCATTTTTAGGTACATTGTGATCTAGCGAGAGAGTTGGATGAAAGATGGAGCTGGAGCTAAAGTGAAAAGACTTAGAAGAAAATCCCAAGGAAATGATGGGTTTATTCTATACTCTTTTACTTTTAACTTCATGCACATGTACTTCTTTCTTTAGTAGTTATGAGTTACATCCCACGGCTTGTGTGGGAAACATTGTACTTCTTCATGAATAAATAACATTTAATTTTTTTACTTGAGTTGTATACTTCTTTCTGCTTTCATATTTATGACATGTATTGATTGTATAATGAAATAAACAACTCAACTACATAGTTAAGTGTATCTAAACATGAAGGGATAATGAGATTTAATGTACCTATAACTTAAAATGAATCTTCGCATGAAAAATGCAACTCTATTTTCCATTATTGAGTTTAATATCTCACATAAACTATAATTCCCACCTTCATCAAGGAAATGCATTGTTCCTTCATGGATTTTGTGTTTATTTTCTGAAGATGAACATGGAATGAAAGTCTATGTAAGGTGTTATATTCTGTAACAACATACATAGTTGCAGATTACATGTAGTTAATCAATTGCTACAACTAAAAACATAATAAAACTGTAATGTATCCCCCTAGTTAGGTCCATTTCATCAATGCCATCCATCGTAAAAAAATTTTGAGTTTCCAATTTTTGCACAAGTGTAAAATTTTCACCAGAACACCTTTGTGCCCACCTCATAACTATGGTAAACTCTCCTCTGATCTACATACTTCTTCTATATATAATTTGCCTCATTCAACCTCTCGTCGATCAAAATAACATGATGCTACTTATCCTGCAAACATAGTTGGCCCAATAGATATTTTGTCCTCAAGTCTTGTCCCAACTCAAAGGTGTTCTGCACTCCCATAAAGTGCCTAAAATGGTTCCATCCCAATAGAACTATGGAAGTTGTTATTGTATGCAAAATCAACCAAGTACAAGTACTCCTCCCACCTTGACTGATGATCCATGATGTACATATGAAGCATGTCCTCTAAAATATGATTCACCCGCTCCGTTTATCCATCTGTGTCTGGATGATAGGTCAGTGCTAAAGTTGATGCTTGTCCCGAGGGCTTGATGTATGATAGTCCGAAGTGTGATGTGTATAAGGGATTGTGGTTGCAAATGATCTTTCACGCAGGATCCCATGTAGTCTAACAATCTCATCCAAGTACACTCTCGCTATTGCACTAGTTGTATATGTGGTCTTCACCGGAGAAAAATGAGCCACTTTCGTCAATCTATCCACCATGACCATGATGGCATCGTGGTGGTATCTCGACGTCGGTAGCCCTACTATGAAATCCATGGAAATGGTGTCCTATTTCCACTTCGATATAACATGTGGGTAAAGAGTGCCAATTGGATGTTGATGCTCAACCTTCACCCTATGAAACTCTAAAAAGCACGAGATAAACTGAGATACATCCCTCCAAAGATCTCTCCAATGGTATAGTTGTCTCAAGGTGGAATGCATCTTCTTTATCCTTGGATGGGTTGAGTAAGGTGAATGATGAGCCTTTTCCAAGATATCCTATCTCAAACCTCCATCACTAGGTACATAGATCTAGCCTTTGTGTCTGATAAGTCCATATGAATCTAATGAAAAACCATCAAAATTCCCTCAAGTGGTATCGATATTCAATCTTTGAGTAGAACTGTCATGTGGAAGTTGTTGCAAAATATTTCTCTGTAAATCTATACTACTCCCACTGAAGTAGCCATAGCCAAATGTCTCCATCTACTCAAAGCGTTGGCAACAACATTCTTTTTCCTTTCACATGCTCTATCTCCATGTCGTACTCACATAACAACTCTATCCAATGCCACTGACGAGTGTTGAGATTGGGTTGCATGAAGAGGTGACGTAAGCTCAAATGGTCTATCCTGAGAATAAATCTCCTACCCAAAAGGAAATGTCTCCATCAAACCAAATCATGCATAACTACTACAAACTTAAGGTCATGAGTTGGATAGTTGAGATCATGATCTTTGAGTTTGCAAGACTCAAATGTAACTACACGACCATCATGCATAAAAACACCACCTAATCCTTCCAAGGAAGCATCCATACACACAAAGAAATCCCTCTGAGAGTGTTGCATAGCAAGAATCGGTGATGACGTAAGGCATCCCTTTAGTGTATTGAAGGCCTACTCAAATCCATTAGAATAAACAAACTTCTTCCTTTTCTAAAGGGAAGTGATGGGGCACATAATCCGAGAAAATTCCTGAACAAATCTCCTGTATTAACCTGCCAACCCCATGAAACCGCACACCTCGGCCATATTGTGGGTGCGAGGCCAATCCATAATAGCTCTAATCTTGGAAGGATTGATAGAAATACCTTCCCCAAAAATAATGTGACCCAAGTACTACACATATGATCGAAGAATACACACTTCTCCAGTTCCCGTAAAGTTGTTGCTATCTAAGACACTACAAAACCTCAGGAAGGTGCTCCTCATGTGTATGTGATTAAATAAAAATTTCATCAAGAAATATGAGCATGCAATGATCTAGAAATTTCCAAAATACCCCATTCATCAAACTCATGAATAATGCGGGGGCATTCGTCAGACTAAAAGGAACTATTGTGAACTCGTAGTGGTCATATCTCATACAAAAGGATGTCTTATGAATATTTGCCTCCGTAATCCTCAGTTGATGGTATCCAAACTTAAGATCTATATTAGAAAATATTGTGGCCCCTTCATCTGATCAAACAAATCATCAATACGTGGAAGGGGGTAACAATTCTTGATCGTTACTTCGTTCAATTGATGATAATCAATACACAAGCGTAAAGATCCATCCTTCTTATTTACAAATATCACCGGTGCACCCCAAGGGAATACACTTGGATGGATTAGGCATTTATAAATTAGGCCCTCTAGTTGCAACTTGAGCTCACGATCTCGTGGGTAGTCATTATATGAGGCGCTCGTGAGATAGGATTTGATCTTGGAACCAAATCAATGTGAAAATCTATCTCATGTGGGGGAGGTAACCTGATAGCTCCCCTGGAAAGACATTTGAAAAATCCCTCAAGATATGATGATCATCAAGTGATGGCCCACTAGACTCATCCTTTGATCTATCGCTAACCATGACAACATAAAATTGGAAACCTCATCGTGCACACCGCTTAAGCTACATAATGATATGGTGTAAATAGAGGTGGGTCTCCTAACTCCCACTATCACTGTCTCCACTCCCAAATCATCTGCACATGATATTATCTTACTGTAATAATCAACTCTATCCATGTGTGTAGATAACCAATCCATGCCCAAAATAATCCCATAGGAACCCAATAGAAGGATACGAAGATCTAAGGTCGTGGAAAAAGGTCCTAGGTCAACTATGCACTCCTTGACTAAGGAGTCCAATGAGCTTGGCTCTAGAATCCATATCCACATCCCAACTATGGATCTTCCTAACTACCACCAGCCTGCATCACTCTACTAAAAATGGAAAAATAAAATAATTTGAGGAGCTTGAATAAAATAAAATAGAAATAGAAATTCCATCAATGCTACTGTTGTCTCAATCACCATGCCCTCATGCTTTTCCTAGCGGTTCTCAACCGCTACATATATCCTATGGATCCTAGCCATATCACCTATTATAGGCTCTAAAACCAATGCCTTACCCTTGTTATTAGGGTTTTGAGGGAACTCTCTTCATGATGCCCAAGTACACCGCATCATATCAACTACTAGGATCCTCCAATGAGAAGTGACTCCTGCAGTAATCTAGTGGTCTATGCCATGGATCCTAATGATCATACTATGGAGTGCTGTGATCATTACTAACGAGCCCATGTGTGAAGATTTAAATAATGCATAAGTCTTGAATGGTGCCCCAGGGAGGAGGCCCCATACTGCGTCCCCTATGACCATCGAATCTCTGTGGTGGCCTAAATGGAGGACGAGTTTTCTACTACTACTATTGAGGTGGATGCTTGTGGTGGTTTGAATGAAGACTATAAAGAACCATATCCATCATGAGGAGGAGGATTTGACCCCCTCAATTTTATATCTTGCATCTGTTGGATACAACTCCGCACTCTATCTCTCGTCCCACTACGTCTTCCCCAAGATCCTCTCGTAATGTAGGCCTTCTCTATGGCCTCTATTAATGTTCATGGAAAATGAATGTGCATTGCCCCTCCTAAGTCTAGGTTCAGGCCCTTGATGAACCTATGGATCCTCACCTACTCGTCTTGCATGTAGTCTACATACTAAAGTAGGTCTAGAAAGTGACTCTCATACTCTACCACTGTCATGGATGCTTGACGTAGGTCGTGGAACTCATCTATCCTCTACTGAATGAACCTCCTGGATAAGTATCTGCTCCTGAACCACTCCTCAAATATCTCCCAAGTGAATGTCTCTAAATCCACATGGAGCTTCTACTCCTTGGTCCTCCACCAAACCATGGCTCCATATCTCATAAGGTGGATGGAAACACAAACCATCATGTTTCTGGAACACGAACATATCTTGAAGCACCCGCTCAAGAGGACCAATCATGCCTCTACCTAAAATCCTCCAGTGTCCCCAGTGAAATGATATGGATGGAGTTTCAGAATCTCTTTGATGTGATCTTCCACTGTAGACTGTTTACCTCTAGGTCTCTTAACACGATCATCACGCTGTATAGGGCTCCTAGATCTGTCTCTGTGTCTTCTATAGCCCTGTCTCCATGACCTCTCTATGGTGACTCTTGTCATCGGCTGAATCCACGTGGGAGTTATCTACCCTATACTCATCACTATGTTGGGAAGGTGCACGAGCCTCTACTGATGGCTCTTTGTCATGTCTGCTAGGTCTCCCTCCTAAAGATCCCCTGCATATAATGACATTAACATCATGTAGTGTCTGAACTATCTGAGGAAATATGGCTACTACTACTTGATTTTGGGGGTGGTAAGTCTAGGTCCACGTGTAATAACCCATCGTCTAGTCCGCGCCTCCTGCACAAACAAGGACGAGAGTTAGTTTATCATTCTAGGTTTTGTTTTAGTTTTCTAGGTTTTCTACATTTTAAATATCAAACAAAGTTGTGTGATCTAGGTTTAGAGTTACACTAAGTTTTCTTGTTATGTTTTATGTTTCCAAGTGTGCCCGAGGTCTAAGCATTAAACCCATGACTCTGATACCAAGTGTAACACCCACAATTTTTGACGTTCAAAAACCACATTAAACCTTAAATAATCATCTAGAAATTTGCAGACAATTTTTTGTTTTGTTTAAGATTACAAGGGTGTCAAACCTTATAATACGTTTAATTAATTCCTACCAATAGTTTTCAACATCAGCAATGGATGTATTTTGTCTAGATTAATAATTAAATATACTTAATCCATTTCTAATATCAATTTAATTACAATCAGGCTTTAGGAAGGTGTCCATTAATTCTTTTACTTAGTTAACTAGTTTCCCCTCTCAAAGATAACATTCAACCCATATTTATTAATCCCTTATCCTTAGTTACCTTAGTTCTCTTAAATTATTATCTTTAATGCCCATTGAAACATTTACTAAAACATACTAGGAGAGTTACATATTTAACTTAATACACTAGGGTACTAAGTGGCACCATACACCCATTTTCACATAAACTTAAATTATTTAAATGCCCATGATATATATATATATATATATATATATATATATATATTTTCATCTAAAAATTATAGGATTGATTCCTAACCCTTTGATTAAATAAATTGTGGCCACTAGATCTTAGGGTTCCATACTAACCCTAACTATCCTTATGAAATTTTATTAAACATTTTTCTTTTCCCTAGCCTCCTCATTTGGTCTCTTTTCTTTTCTTTGATTTGCAGGTTAGAGGAGTGGAAGCTATGGGAGCAAGGAAGGAATTCATGGAGGGATTCATTTGAATCTAGCTTAGTTTAGTTTAGTTTATTAATTTGATAAAGAAATGTCTTCTATTTGTTGATTGTAGAGGTTTCCATTCTAAATCTGGAGTAGTTATTTAGTTATTTTCATTTTTGAGTTCTCCATTTGGGGAAAACCCTCTTTCCAATTAATCTATGAGATTTTATACATTTAAAATCTCATTAAAAGATTTACATGATTAAAACACTAAATGTATTCCCTTATGGTTTGCTGGTAGTTTCCTTTCTACGTTTTATAGGCTCAAGTTTTAATTAAATCAAGTTCAAAATTGCATAATCACGGATTTTAATTTTCCACCGAAATTGATGAAACCTCTTCCCAAAGCAAGATAGCATTCCTGGGACCACCACCATACCTAAGCGACAATTCAAAACCGCCACCTTTCCTAGGTGGTAGTTCATAGACCGTTGCTCTGATCAGGCCAGTAGTTCAGAGACCACATCTCTCGCATAGGGTGGTAGTCTTGTTCTTTGAAAATAGAACCATCAATTCCGTAATTTTTCAAATTTTTTTACTAGAGTGATTTACAATTTATCCTTAGTTTGAATTTATGTGCCTAAAGTCTCTAGTTGAAAGGTTAAACCATTTATTCATTTCATGCCTTAAATTACTAAATTTAAAGATTTTCTATTTCAATAGTAACAAGAAAACAACTACAAGAATATTTTTCCAACAAAATTGTTTCAAACTCAAATGAAGAAATGAAACTTAATCTATTTCTAAGTATCATTGTTTTCCTTTCCACAACAAGAATGTAATTTTTCAACAAAGTAACTCATTATAATTTAGTGCATCCTTCCATTTCAACTACAACCATTTACTCAAGGAAAGCATAAGCAACTATTATACATTTAAGATTTACTAAGAATACATTCTCAATGATTTATAACTTCCATGTTTTCCCTTCATTATTACAATAATGCAACTCCTACAAATAATAATGAAATTTATTTATTTTTTCTTTGAGCATAGCTCATTTCTTATAATGCAAGGATATTTCTTTCCAACAATACATTACAACTTGATAAATGAAACATACAATACAACTTTTCTTTTAAATACAAGACTACTAGCCTTCCACCTTAAGTGGAATTACATGAAAGGTTTTACAATGAAGGATTTATTTTTGACTTCAACAAATTCTCCAAGTCCCAAATATTCAATAAGAGCTCCACCATTTCTTCACTTCAATCACAAAAAAAAAATGGGGAGAGGCAACACTCTCCACCCAACCAATAATCCAATGAGGAGAAGAAGTATCCTCCTCATTGGCCCCTGAGCCCCAACCAAAATGCAATAAGGAATGGATAAAACTCATGAAAACTAACAAATTCTTCCACATCACAATAAAAATTTCAAAACCATTTAACACACATTCAAACACAAGATAACAATCACAAGAATATAACTTTCAAAATACACAAGGCTTGAAATGCAAAGCCAATGGAGCAAGGATCTATGGGGAGATCACTTATTCCTCCCAATGGGATTAGGTTCCCACCTTAAAACCATTCAAAACACAACTCAAAACCCCTACACAACTCTTATGCCTCCCTCAAGATCCTCTTATGCCTCCCCTATCCCTGCCTCCCTACAATCTCTTATGTCTCCCTCAAAAGAACCAAGTAAGAAAAGAAAACATTTTCTTATCCAAGGTGGGGCACCCAACCTAACTCCCTCCTAAAACATGAAACAAAATCTTATACCTCCCTACAATAGAAAATCCCCATAGCCTTCTCCTACACCATACTTAGGCATTCTACCCAAGATCCCAACAAGCACACAAACCATTCACTTACATGCAATACACACATTAAAAAAAAACAAACAAGTAAAAAGAGTGTAGCTCCTACCTTTCCATAGTAAGAACTTGATCAAAGAATCACACTCCAAGATCCTTCAAGCTCAATCCAACTCCAACAATCTCCAAAACTTCAACAAGCACTCCAAAACTCTCTCACTCTAAAAATACAAGTGCACAATAAAATGAAGTAACCCCCAAACAAACAAATAAACTTTCATAAATAGAAAAAGAGAAGAGGAGGGTGAGGTAGCTCCATGTAGGATGCCACATAAATTATCCTCAACTCCACCTCACAATTCAAACCTCAACCCCAAGGCGTGCAATAAATTGGTGGTTGAGATAAATGACAAGCCTCTTACACACTCAACACAAACCCACACCCCTAAGGACATAATTTAAAACCCATGTAAGAAAAGTGCAATAAATGTCACTTTTTGCCTTACAAAACACATAATGGGGTCTATTTTTGACCCCCAATCCATAGGTAGGGTTGGTATATGAAATTAAGAGGTGTGGGACAAGCTTAACTTGTCCCACAAGCCTCCAAAAATGGCCCTTAAGCCCAAATCCGAATTTCCCAAGTAAGGAAGGGTGTACAACACTCAAAGTCAAATACACTCAACTTAAATCACAAGAATCAAAGAACCAACTACTCTAATAAATGGCCCCTTTTGTCACATCCCCAATTAACTTAATAAACATGATTAATTCACTTAATTAAGGCACATAAATCAATTTATTACATCACAAAATAAATCACATACTCCACAATAAATAAAAGAAAAGGGAAAGAATTTTACATAAATCCCATGGTCACATTTGGAGGTCATCCCCCATAGGGATCCCCTAACAAACTAATAACACAACATCAAACATTACACAAGTTGTCATGGTGACCGTCATTGTATCCATCCAGTATTCCCCTATGGTTGGTCTCCTAACCTCTCTTTTTATTGTTGTGATATAATTCCATGCAAAATCACATAATACCTCCTTTGGCCTTGTGGGCTGCATCAAATACATCAAAGATAAAATAGACGCACACCAATAAATAAACATCCTCATATAACTAAATCATCATCTAGACTAACAATGCCATCATTTGTTTATAATTTCAACAACATCTCAAATCTACCATTTCATCGATATTAGCAAGATCACGAGATTAGTCCAAATGCTAAATCATAGTCAACGTGACCAAAATTTGAATGTCAAGAACTATATATATATATATATATATATATATATATATATATATATATATATATATATATGCTAACAACACTTCATAATCATCAATACAACATGTATCTCTATGTCTCTAATAATCCACACAAATCATACTATGAATCAAAATCCATCAATAGTCAAAATATCTCTATCATCTAACATCATACTAAACCAAAATGATATGATCATATCCATGTCTATAGTCAACAGTAATTGAAATCAAAATATGATAAGCATAAAGAGGAGTGGGAACTACGAAGACCTTATTACCCTAATAGATGTTCTTGATGGAATGCTCAAGAGAATGAAGGATGTAGGCTTGGGGAACTCACTTGAACATGGCGGTGGAAATGGTTAAGCAACACTAGGTGATAATGATGCATATCTTGAGACTACCCTTCTAGAGTTATATTCTTCATCGTGGAGTAAGCTGAAATCATAAAATGAACAAGGACGTGCTTAATGGAGTACTTAAGAGAATGAAGGATGTAGGCTTAGGGAAACTCACTTGAACATGGCGGTGGAAATGGTTAAGCAACACTAGGTGATAATGATGCATATCTTGAGACTTCCTTCCAGAAAGTTATATCCTTCACCAGAGAAATATGAAATCATAAAACAGACAAGGAAAATATTTTCTCACAAAAAATCCTTTGAGATGGACAAGGGATTCATCCCATTCCAAAATTCTCTCTTCTCGTGACTCGAAATTAACTCCTCATTGATCTCATAAGTCTTGCCCATGAAGGTGACCATTCTATTACTACATTTTTAGCAAAATCAAGAGAAATATGGGTATCATGACTCCTAACCCTCTCCAAGAAATTGTATAATTCTCCTTTATTAATGGTATTTAAAAACTACGAGTCCATTCTCCATGATTCGTCATGCAGATAGGCTCAACACTATAGATATCTACCCCTATTATGATCTTCTCACACCTTTCTTTGTTAGGGAAAGAGTGGAAGTAGTAAAATCAATTAGAACAAGAAATGTTGTCAATGCTTTGAGTGGTAGAAATAAATACATATGTGTTGTATAACCAAAATGTAAGAAAATACACTCATTCCACCTTTCTTCCCTTGATTAAAATAGGTGCTTGAAAAATTCCCAATATTTTCCACATGGGGTAATTACAAAAATGATTACTTATGATTATCCACATCACTATGCATATTATCATAAGATATATGGGGATATCTTCCCAACTAATTCAATTCACATTATAATCAACATCAAATCCAATTTTATTATGCACATTTCTTTAGTATTTAATTGTATTCCAATAATAATTTTGTACCATTCAAGAATGATATCATATAGTTGTATATACAAAACAATCTGATTAACTAACTTCAACCTCTCTTACTTTACAATATGTCATTTAATATTTGGCCGATAGGCCTTTATAAACTCAATTTTCGTGGTAACTATTGTTTGCATCATCCTAGTAATTTTCTAACAGGGCAAGATAAATTCATTTTCACTCTAAATATTTTGTATTTTTAATCCAATATTAAAGAGGAACAAAAAGGGAAAATGACAGAGGAAGAGGAGTGGTCAATCGATTATCTTACATGGAAAATATTTACAACTTCAAAGGAAATTTTGAGATCGCTTTCCTATCTACATTATTGATTTCATTATTTCTAAATATTTCTATATGGAATTTGTTGATCATATCCTCCTTTATCCACTCTAGCAAGAAGAACATTCACTTGTACATATCATTATCATCTTCCTTTCTTACAAATACTACAAGATGTCATGGAGGTCCAGTGTTGAATCCACCACCTCTAACTACACATCCTTAATTTTTGAGGCCTCCTAAGAACTAATATTTCAAAACAAGAGAAGAGAAAACTTATATTTCAAAATCCTACAACTAATGGTAATGATAGAGAGCATTTCATGAAGGTTCTCATGACATACGATGCATTGAGGCACCATTTTGAACAAGGAAGTTGTTATAGGTGCCTTGATCTCTAAGTAGGGTACATAATGATGACCAAAGGATTATCATTAAATAGAGACATAAGGATAATAGGTTCTATTCTAGGCATCTATGTGGGTGACATATTTTACTTTAGAATGGAGCTCTCTCAGTAATTGGCTTGCATACTCCATCTCAAGTTGGTGTTGATTTTATTAGTGTTGTAGATAATGCATGTAATGAGACATTTGCTATCAATGTTGTTGCTTATGAATGCTACGAAGACAAAGCGGGGATAGTGGTGATGTACTTGATTTATAGTGGACAGGGAGGAAAATAACAATATTCATCTAAATAACTCTTTTCTAATCAAAGCTTCAAGATGGTGATTTTTATTTGGAGAGAAGCACACACCATGGAGTTGAGATTCATCAAGGGCATGTAAAACTAGGTAGGAGTGTTGCTTATAGTCATAATATTTATGTTTATGATATTATATATAAGATTGAAGAGTCCTAATTAGATAAAGGGATTTCAGGATTTTGTGTGTTTGAGTATAAGCTTAGGAATATATTAGGTCGAAAGACATGGGCTCTGAAATTATGAGGAAGGCTGCCCAATGGAAGTTGAAACCAACTTCAAGACCTGGTTTTATTGAATCAGCATGGAAGAGTGAGAATTTGGGTCATGGGGTTGTTAATGAGGTTGACAATAAAAAAGGGTTCCATGTTTTTCATTATAGTAAGAAAGTTATGTATCCTACTTCCTTAGTCCTCAAGTCTCTGTAAGGATGTGAATGTGTAGGTGGGTGTGACTGCAGGGAACTTACATGTGCTCTTGTATTTAGAGGAACGATGGATAGATTCCATATAATGCATATGGGATTCTTATAGAGAGAAATCCTTTGATTTATGAATGTGGTGACCACTGCAGGTGCCCTCCAAGCTGCCAGAATAGGGTAACTGAAAAATGATTGAATAATGTTCAGCTTAGAGGTGTTAAGAACTAATGGTGCTTAACATGGTTATAAGTCTAATGGATGGGGTGTGAGATCCTTGGATTCTATTGCAATAGGTAGTTTTATTTGAGAATATACAGGGGAAGTTTCCTCTCTAGAAGGAGTAGATGCAAATCAAAAGCTCAACATGAACAAAGAATACATGTTTTATCCCATGCAAAAGCAATGGAAAGTGGGGAAATGTTTTTCATATCTTGTGTCAACAACAACAACAAGTTGAAGCTTTTATTCTTCAAGTACTCATTCAAGACAAGGTTTGCAATCCTCCTAGCATGTATTATTAATAGATGTAATAAAAATGGGCAATATTTATCGTTTCACATGGATAGAAATAGCTTTCCAAATGCAAATTTTTTCATGCAATTTTTTTTGCATGATCATGATCATATTGGATTCCCTCATCTCGTGTTTTTTGCTAAGTATAATATTCTGCTCTTGTAGAGCCAATCCTTGACTCTTATTGAAACAAGTGCCTCGAAACGTGGCACAAAAGTTGTCAAAAGTAATGTAAATGTGATTTTACCATACATCTATCAAACACAAATTCTGAAACAATTGCTAACAAAAATCAAGTTTTCTACTATCAATTTGTTAGGACATGTCAGGTACTTTACATTATCAAGTACATTTAATCATAACATTCATGGTACATATGTTAAGTACATAAATATCAATTTATAATTAATAATTAGCCAATGGGCCTTTATAGAGTGGATTCCTTTGATAATGGCATTGTCTTCATCTACAATATTATTTTATTTTGTACTTTTTGACATTTCTTTATGTATTTTCATTTCTATCATTCATTTAATAATTTCCACATAAGAAATCGATGGGAAATAAAGAAATAGGGTTTTGAAGATAAAACATCAAAGTGGCCATTTTTATGGCGTAAAGATATAATTTTTAATAATGAACCAAAAATGTTAGAAATTTAGATCCATAAAGAAAGACACAAGGGTTTTCCTTTCCTTATAATCAATGAAATCTTGAAAATATAGCATTGTTTTTATAAAATGTATAAATATCTAGCTATTCTAACAAAAAGTAGACTTAATGTAGACTAGAAAGAGGAGAAACAACAACATTGGGAATGATTCTTACGCATGTAGATTATTTATGTGATTATTTTCACGACGGGCTCTTAGAGGCAACAAAAGAGGTATTTGAATTTTGTCAAAAGGCTCCATTAATATTTCCTTGCAATGTAGATTGTTTCAACCATGTGGTGGATGAGATTTGATATAAAGCATACGGATATGGAGATAATTTAAAAAAATGGTTGATGCATTCAAGCTCTCCTTTGACTTTTTGTATGTTTTCTCCTTGATAAACTATTGTTTTTTCTATCATTACTGCTCATATTTATGGATATATGTGGATCTTCTGTCTAACTTCTTGTGCACCATATATCAAGAATAGAATTCAACTCCCACTCCTCTAAGTCCTCCTTTCACCACATCATTTTATGACTCCCACCATTACAATTGTACTCCTCTAACCCGGCTAGGTAAGCTAAGTTCCTTCCTATTTTCTTAAGATTTTAGACACTACACAATATCATATTTTTAGTTTCTTTAGTTTTAATTTTAGTAAAGTGAAATGGTGGGACATAGCATTTTATTAGTGCAAATTCCCAAAACTTTCTATAGACCCAATATGAACTATACACTAATGACTATTCTATCCACCCAATCATCCACCTTTTCACTTATAATATTATTCTGATTTTTAATTAACAAAATATTAAATAAAAATATCCAAATCATGCCTATCGGCCTTTCACAAACACTGGATGCCTTTTTTATAATAACTGTTATAATCGAACATCGTTAATTTCATGCAAGCAACCAGAAATAACGATCAACTGATTGTGACTACCAATCTATTCAACATTATTAGGTTTAATATTAAATCATAACAAACTTATAATAAATGGTTTCTCGTGTTCACCTACTATTAAAATCAGCATCTAATAGGGAATGCAAATGTCTAATAAAAATAAATATTTATAAACCTATTCAACTCGACCCGTATAAAATCTCCTATATTAATCAATAATTATTGAGAACCATAAAAATGGATGGGTAAATATTAATTTCCATTAATCATTTACAAGCAGCATTATGTGTCGTTGATTCTAATAAACCTCCACGTATAGAATGTTTATCTAGCAGAAAATTTAAATATATGAAACAACGTTAATTAAAACAATATATTGTGGTGCTGGTACATCAACATAATTATTTTTGGTATATATTTAATAAAATAAAGAGATTACTGAACATTATTTAATCGTGTACCTCTAGCAATCATAATTTATGAATATAGAACTGCAAATATATAGGGATGTAAACGCACTGAAATATGAACATTTAGAGCACATTGTATTAGCAACAATATTCTAATTAAAATTTGTGTGATTTTGAGTAAATTACAAATAAAACGTATGTGAAATAATATGTTTTTATCTCTTAAACCAAAGACACAAATCAAAGACCAACACAAAAGTCGTGAATCGTGTGAAGCATTTGTATTGAACTAATTTATTTATTTGGCGAGAAAAATATTTTCTACATTTTGGGTGTGACAGCTGTTAAGCCTCTTCTTATTATCACATAATTATGGTGTGTGTAAGCAAAATTTTGGGTCGAAGTACCTCTTTCATGTTTTGAGCATGTATGAGGAACGAGCTGGTATTTTAAAGATGTTTATTTACACTTTCATTCGCATTAATTTTAGCCACTGAAATATGAATTCACTAAAAATACTTTTACATTTGTTATCATTCTTAATAATCAAGGTCGGATTATGTGGATTTAGACCTCTTTGGATTTCCTTCATTTATGTTTATTATTAGTGGTGTTCAAAATGTGAGAACTATAGGTTTCATATCTTTTATGTTTATTATTTATAGTGTTCAAAATGTGACAACAATAGGTTTCATATTTGCTTAAATAGTTATTATTATTTGTATTTTTCAACCAAGATGAAGATATTGTTATTATTTTTCATAAACAAATATACACTTTTCACATTAACAAACATATTGACAAAATAATTATAAAAATTTATTTATCTACAATTTGATTGGTTTGTAAATTCATGTGTTATCGCAACCTTCAAATACATTCAAGAAAAGTAATTTGTAAGAACATTTATTGTAATTTATTTACATCATTTATTATAATTAATTTAGCATGTTTTATGATTGAAACCCACTTTTATATTGATATAATCAAGAAAAGTAAATTGGGTTTCACATCAAAAAAATGGGTGGAGAAGTCACACCCCAAAATGCGCACACCTGGCAAACACATGCCAAGGAAACAAAAACCAAATGAACATACAACAAGTCACAAAAGTGATAACCAAGCAACAACAAAAACATGGCAGATGGAGGAGGAGGAGAAGAAGGTGGCTTGAGCGAACATCACCCAACCCATTGTAGGGGGTTCGGAGAAGTTAGAGTAGATCCCACCCATCACCTTGTTCGAGGGACGGAGCATCCTATCTATTAGGAGAAATAGCCAGAGCCAGATGTGGAAATTTATCTTGGGAAACACTCCTTCTGAACCAAAAGTCGAGAATAAGAAGGCCAATCGTGAGCCACTACCACCGTGTCGGTTGGGAAGGAGCCCCCACATAGATCTATTACCATCCTAAGGACGGGAGGGTCCCCCTATGGCACTCGTCACCACCACCGAGCCACTAGAAAAGACTACCGGCCTCGCTGCCGCCGGAGAGAGGAGGAATTACGCTCTTAGATCGGGTACACTACCATTGTCGAGAACCTTAGCCACGAGATCGAGACTAGAGAGGCAAGGAGCGTCACTCCAATAGAGAAAGATGACACAACAAAGATGGAATCTGACTGGCCGAGCATGGGGCACTAGCCCAAATGGCGAAAGATCCCGAAGATGTTCCACCTCAAAGAAAACTTTTTTCGACTAGACTTGGATCTGAAGAAACACACGAGTAATAATTCTAGTTTTAGCATACACCAAAAACTCCATGCTAAGATAAGTTTTATTAAAAATAGAATCATTTCTAATCTTCCAAATTTCAAAAAGAATTTCTGCACGAAATATTTGCCAAAATGTGTTGAATTTTACAGGGAGCAAGGCCAAGTCCCCAAGCAAGACAATTTTCTAGGTGAAGGGTTCAGGAGGGAAAGGCTTGAAGAGGGAGTGAATCCACTTCTAGGAAGATTGCGCAAGTGGGAAATACCAGAATAAATGCATAAGAGACTCAGGTTGTTGACAAGAAAGACACAAGGGATTAGAAACCCCAAGTTGTTGAAGAAGTTTGCCAATTAGAAAACCCTAATAAACAATGCACCCTATAAAATGAGACTTTTCAAGTTCAATGTGAGATTTCCAAATGGTATTGAATCTACATTTCCAGACCCTATGTGGGGATTTAAGCTTCTAGTACTTGTTCAATTTTTCATAAGGAATGTGGGCATGAGCTAAAAGTTGATAACAAAGTTGGGGTTTGTATTGACTGAAGGGAGTCGGCGTAGGCTAGTCCTAATCACACCACCAATGAACGAGAGGAGAATATGAAGCATATCCTTATGTATGGCATTCTGAATTTCCTGTATAGATTCTTTATCTCCATTATTAAGGTTAAATTGTGCTTTGATAAGAACCCAGGGTTTTTAGGAATGTGTATCCTTATATCTCCAAGTAGTTTGATTCCGTGCTAAAAATCCAAAGACTTAAATCCATGGAGCCGTAGTAAAGGGAACATTGTGAAAATTAATAACAGGAGACCACCATAAAGAGTGTGAATTGATAGAAATCCTGGTTATGAAACCATCCCCCACCCAAATAAGGTGAGGTTTGACCAGATCCCATGCCTTCCAGATACTCTTCATAAAAAAATTTCCTCCAATTTTAACTAGCATAGGGGATAGAAAAAGCTTTGTAGAACCAAGTTTTTCCAGGCTTGTTTGCCAAAATGGGATCCTTGACAAATATAGTGACGAAGCAATATTTTCCAAGCCTCGGAGCCTTATAAACCCTTGATAATCCACTTGACACTTAGAGCAATGCCTTGCAGCCGAATGTCAATAAGCCCTAAGCCACCAACCTCTTTAGGAGAGAAACAAATGTCCCAAGCCACTATGTGGAAGCCTTTGTGCCCATGTGTGTTGGCCCATAAAAATAACTAACTTCTCTAACTTAGCATACAAAGTCATGGAAGGCACCCAATAGGAGGAATAATAGACATGAGTAACAGATTAACACTTTGGTCAAAATATGAAACTTACCAACAAGAGAGAGAGGCTTGGTAATCCAATAAGCAATATTTTTCTCAACTCGATTGGACAACATAAGACCAAAGAGTAGTAGGAGTAACCTAGAAAGCAAATGGGATGCCAAGAAACTTGAATTGAACCTCGGTTGAATCCACTACTAAGTAAATCCTTCAATCTATAGAGGCATGAGATCCATAGATTGTCTATAGCATTGAGTCTTTTTCCATTAAATGAAAGAGCCTCAAGACAAAAAAAATATATCTAGGCAATGCAAAGTGTTGGTCACAGTATCTTCATTCACAGTTAAGATTAAAAGAGAGTAATCAATAATGTGCTGGGAATAAGGGACTACGGAATAGTGCTATGATTCAATAAAAACCAAATCATACAAATAAAGATCTATACAATTCCCAAAATCTATAGTAGTGGAAGTATAAACTATAAAATACAAATCAAAACAAAGTACACACACATAATGATCTGAAAATAATCGATTATTACTACCCGATCTCGAACCCTTATAGGAAAATAATTATTTCCGATAATTTACTCCTTTTAAGTAATCAATTAAAAATAATGCAAGACAATAATGACAATTGCACACATTGATTACGGAGTTCAGCAATTGCCTACGTCTCCGGTTCGTGGTCGAACGTTCCACTAGTCAAAACTTGTAAGTTCTGATAGTACTTTCACAAGAAAACCTAATGGAATTTTACTTGCCTATCAAGACACCAAACCTTCGGATGACGAAAGGGTGAAAAATAGCACCCGACTTCCACCTTCTTGATGCACAATCTCCTTCCGTGATCGGCCTTCCCGATCAAACAATGCGAAGCTAGCACTCCGGCGACAATCCGGAGATTTGTAAGTAATTGGTGTGGCGCTATGGGCCAACTAGGTAGTTTGAATAACTCCTAGCCACAAATATTTCATTTATTATTGCCTAACAAATAATAGGTCAATAATATAAAAATATACAATGCCTAAATAATTTAGGTCTTCACACAACAATTTCTCATTCTCCTCTTGGCTCGGACTTCGCCTCCAGTGCTCTAGGAATGAGCTTCTCTCCGAGTTTGTGTGTGTAATGTGTGTCCATTACAATAGAATGGGTTCCCTATTTATACAAAATTAGGGCCCAAAAAATATGCACTAAACAATTATCCATAGGCTATTTTAGCCTTCACCCGTACATGAAAAATGGGATTAAATCCCTATGTGGGCGGATATATTTTTAAATGGGTTAAATTCCCATGTTTGGCGCGGCATTTGTTTGACATGGGATTAAATCCCCAAAGAGGTGCATTTGTTAAGGGATACAAATCCCATAAGGAGCGATAATAGTTTAGGCTTTATTAAGCCTTTCCATGTACTGCATGAAGTGGTCAAAGACCACGTTGGAGCATAATCACCCCGCCTACCACCTTTTCTTCCACGTGAAGTTTCCACGCATGGGTCTAGCCCCTAACAACCGCTTCACCACCTTTTAACGTGGTCAAGTCATATGCATTTTGGTGGTTCATACTAATGTTTTAAACATTAATATATACATGTGGCATTTGGAAAGTGGCCTTACCAAAATAATATTATTTCGACCCATACAATGTGGCATAGAAATAATTAACTCGGTAATCCTGTAGTCCACTTGTCGTCTCCCGATAGGCAAATCGAGCGAATTCGACGAGTGTTGGCAAGCCACGTGTCACAGTGCGATTCGGTCCAATATTGACTAGTTGACCAGAGTTGACTTTCCCATTGACCGAACTTTGACCGAACATATCTAGAGCTCCCGATGTCCGTTTGTCGCGTTCTCACAGTCGTTGGAAAGCTCTCGAGATGATCTTCTGCACTGAAACCATTTAGAGATGTTTAGGGAACTTTCAAAAATGATCCCCTGATCACACCTCCCCACTGAGAAAAGCTTTTTGTCCCAAAATCTTCCATACTGTCCTGAATCTGAAAAACTCTGCTGCCACCTCGGAAGTGCTGCTGTAGTAGACCCTTGGGTCTTTTCCTCCAACCTTCTCAATTTGACAACTCTGCTTTGATCCTGGGACTTGTGGGTTATGGGTCCATGACGCTTCTGCTGCGCCACTCTGATATCCAAAGAAGACCTCCACGCCTCCGCTTAATGGTGCTAGGTTTCTGAATGAAACCTCAACACTCCTTCATGTGGTGCTAAGCTTCTTGATATCTGACAACAAGGATCTTCTTTGACTCTATAACACAGCTCTTGGCTCCGAGTTGATTCTGTAGAATCTGAACTGGTTTGAAGGAACTCCATGTTACGTAGAGCTTTGATTGATCCGATGTCAATGATGGACAATGCCTTGTCCCTTTACAGACCTCAACGCCTCTCGATGCATGATGCTAAGCCTCTTTCAAGACCTCGAGCCTCCGATGCACAATGCTAAGTCTCTAACACACTCCGATGCATAGACCTCAACGCCTCCGATACATGATGCTAAACCTTTTTCAAGACCTCAAGCCTCCGATGTATGATGCTAAGTCTCTTGATCAAGCTACCATTCGTGTGTGTCACAATGCCTTGACACCGAATTACGTTCGAGTTGATGCTTTGAGAGCTCTTCTTGTTGACATACTAATATCAGGAGTACCATTTTGCTTGCACGGTGCAATGCCTCTGACAGAATGAAGTTCGGCCCGACATCAATACCAATGGTGATTCGAGATACCATTCTCATGCATCCACAATGCCTCTACATGGAATGAAGTTCCGAGCTGATTTGCTTAGTGAAACTACATTATGCACTGAAATGGCGCAGATCAATCTCCAAGCTTTATATGAGTTAATTCCTGTATCCAAGTTGTAACAGGTACTCACAAGCTGATTAGGAGATATGTTTGGAGCATTAATCAAATTTTCTAAGTAAGAAAATCCACTGAGTATTGTAAACCTTTCTCTCAGCATTTTCTCACAAAATTTGATCTCCAAACTTAATACTACATACGATTCATCAATCTAAATTATGCAATATATAATTGAAAAATTGTTGACTTACCCATTTTAAAGGACTTTCACTTTCAGGTATTACTGGTCCAGGTTGAATTGTCAACTGGTGGTGGAGTAGAAACTTCTTCTGCCTTTGTAATAGGCCTCCATTCCATCTTTGGCTTGCCATTACTCTGATGGCGAGATGGATGTAGTTTCCAGCAATTTTCCACCCGATGCCCATTCCTTTGGCAATGAGCACAAAAATTCCTCTTAATCTCCTTCTTCTGGGATGAGGAACTCTTTCTGCCATTTCTCGACTCTGCATGACGAGATTGGTCTTTCTCCACTGCATTGCAATGTGGATTGACTTCATTTGTCTCCTCCCGCCGTAATGACATGACTAAGAAAAATATACGCATTTTATGGTGTTAGCAAAATCATCAAAATAATTGCCCTCCAGAGTCTTACTAATGCAAGTATAACAGAGTACAAACATTGCCCAAAATTGGGTCTTTAACTAATGTGCCATGTCTGGTTAGATGTATACAAACGTTGCCCTCAAAGGGGTCTTACCAATACATTCTACCTTACACAATAGTTTTCAAGTTTTATCTACATATGAGATACAATGGAATCATCCAAATAGAAATGAGAAAATTACTGAGTATGTTAAACCTGTCTCTCAGTCTATCCCACCAATCTGGAAATCCAGAAGTACAAGCCAATGCCATCCCTGTCAAAGCAACCTGTACTGATTAACCTGCTCCATACCAACTTGCTTCGAAGATTAGTAAGTTTGCAGGTGTCGATTACCAGCTCTGATACCAACTTGATCAAAAAATAATCAAATTATTACTACCTGATCTCGGACCCTTATAGGCAAATAATTATTTCCGATAATTTACTCCTTTTAAGTAATCAATTAAAAATAATGCAAGACAATAATGACAATTGCACACAGATTGATTACGGAGTTCGGCAATTGCCTACGTCTTTGGGTTCGTGGTCGAACCGTTCCACTAGTCAAAACTTGTAAGTTACAATAGTACTTTCACAAGAAAACCTAATGGAATTTTACTTGCCTATCAGTACACCAAACCTTTGACGATAGGGTGAAAAATAGCACCGACATCCACCTTCTTGATGCACAATCTCCTTCACAATGATCGGCATTCCCGTCCTGAAAGCAATGCAAGCTAGC
This sequence comes from Taxus wallichiana var. yunnanensis, assembly GCA_018340775.1. Taxonomy (NCBI): domain Eukaryota; kingdom Viridiplantae; phylum Streptophyta; class Pinopsida; order Cupressales; family Taxaceae; genus Taxus; species Taxus wallichiana. The sequence continues at coordinate 114,684,673 of CM031241.1, read as the reverse complement.
ACTCCGGTCGACAATCCAGGATTTCCAAGTAATTGGTGTGGCGCTATGGGCCAACTAGGTAGTTTGAATAACTCCTAGCCACAAATATTTCATTTATTATTGCCTAACAAATAATAGGTCAATAATATAAAAATATACAATGCCTAAATAATTTAGGTCTTCACACAACAATTTCTCATTCTCCTCTTGGCTCGGACTTCGCCTCAAAGGTGCTCTAGAATGAGCTTCTCTCCGAGTTTGTGTGTGTAATGTGTGTCCATTACAATAGAATGGGTTCCCTATTTATACAAAATTAGGGCCCAAAAATAATGGATTAAAATATTATCCATAGGCTATTATTAAACCTTAGCCTTCACCCGTACATGAAAAATGGGATTAAATCCCTATGTGGGCGGATATATTTTTAAATGGGTTAAATTCCCATGTTTGGCGCGGCATTTGTTTGACATGGGATTAAATCCCCAAAGAGGTGCATTTGTTAAGGGATACAAATCCCATAAGGAGCGGCTGATAATAGTTTAGGCTTTATTAAGCCTTTCCATGCGCATGAAGTGGTCAAAGACCACGTTGGAGCATAACCGCCCCGCCTACCACCTTGTTCGCCACGTGGAAGTTTCCACGCATGGGTCTAATGCCCCCTAACAACCGCTTCACCACCTTTTAACGTGGTCAAGTCATATGCATTTTGGTGGTTCATACTAATGTTTTAAACATTAATATATACATGTGGCATTTGGAAAGTGGCCTTACCAAAATAATATTATTTCGACCCATACAATGTGGCATAGAAATAATTAACTCGGTAATCCTGTAGTCCACTTGTCGTCTCCCGATAGGAAAATCGAGCGAATTCGACGAGTGTTGGCAAGCCACGTGTCACAGTGCGATTCGGTCCAATATTGACTAGTTGACCAGAGTTGACTTTCCCATTGATGAACTTTGACCGAACATATCTAGAGCTCCCGATGTCCGTTTGTCGCGTTCTCACAGTTGTTGGAAAGCTCTCGAGATGATCTTCTGCACTGAAACCATTTAGAGATGTTTAGGGAACTTTCAGAAATGATCCCGATCACACCTCCCCATCGAGAAAAGCTTTTTGTCCCAAAAATCTTCCATACTGTCCCGAATCGAAAAACTCTCTCTACCACCTAAGTGCTGCTGTAGTAGACCCTTGGGTCTTCTCCTCCAACCTTCTCTACTTTGACAAATCTATCGATCCCGGGACTTGTGGGTTATGGGTCCATGACGCTTCCACTGCGCGCTCTCGATATCCAAAGAAGACCTCCACGCCTCCGCTTTGGTGCTAAGTTTCAAATGAAACCTCAACACTCCTTCGTGCGGTGCTAAGCTTCTTGATATCTGACAACAAGGATCTTCTTTGACTCTATAACACAAGACTCTTGGCTCAGTTGATTCATGTGAGAATCTAACTGGTTTGAAGGAACTCCATGTTACGTAGAGCTTTGATTGATCCGATGTCAATGATGGACAATGCCTTGTCCCTTTACAGACCTCAACGCCTCCGATGCATGATGCTAAGCCTCTTTCAAGACCTCGAGCCTCCGATGCACGATGCTAAGTCTCGTATAGACCTCAACGCCTCCGATACATGATGCTAAGCCTTTTTCAAGACCTCGAGCCTCCGATGTATGATGCTAAGTCTGTTGATCAGCTACCATTCATATGTGTGGTCACAATGCCTTGACACCGAATGACGTTCCGAGCTGATCCTTTGAGAGCTCTTCTTGTTGACATACTAATATCGTGTACCATTTGTTGCAGGTCAAATGCCTCTGCATGAATGAAGTTCGACCCGACATCAATACCAATGGTGATTCGATATAATACCATTCTCATGCAAATATACACTTTTCACATCCACAATGCCTCTACACAGAATGAAGTTCCGAGCTGATCTCTGCGAACTCTATTGTCTGCACAAATGGCAGATCAATCTCCAAGCTTTATATGAGTTATTTCCTGTATCCAAGCTATAACAGGTACTCACAAGTGATTAGGAGATATGTTTGGAGCATTAATCAAATTTTCTAAGTAAGAAAATCCACTGAGTATTGTAAACCTTTCTCTCAGCATTTTCTCACAATATTTGATCTCCAAACTTAATACTACATACGATTCATCAATCTGAATTATGCAATATATAATTGAAAAATTGTTGACTTACCCATTTTAAAGGACTTTCACTTTCAGGTATTACCTGGTCCTAGGTTGAATTGTCAACTGGTGGTGGAGTAGAAACTTCTTCTGCCTTTGCAATAGGCCTCCATTCCATCTTTGGCTTGCCATTACTCTGATGGCGAGATGGATGCAGTTTCCAGCAATTTTCCACCCGATGCCCATTCCTTTGGCAATGAGCACAAAAATTCCTCTTAATCTCCTTCTTCTGGGATGAGGAACTCTTTCTGCCATTTCTCGACTCTGCATGACGAGATTGGTCTTTCTCCACTGCATTGCAATGTGGATTGACTTCATTTGTCTCCTCCCTGCCAGAACAATGACTAAACAAGGAAAATATACTGCATTTTATGGTGTTAGAAAATCACCAAAATAATTGCCCTCTGGGGGTCTTACTAATGCAAGTATAACAGAGTACAAACATTGCCCAAAATTGGGTCTTTAACTAATGTGCCATGTCTGGTTAGATGTATACAAACGTTGCCCTCAAAGGGGTCTTACCAATACATTCTACCTTACACAATAGTTTTCAGGTTTTATCTGCATATGAGATATAATGGATTCATCCAAATAGAAATGAGAAAAAATTACTTGAGTATGGTAAACTGTCTCTCGATCTATCCCACCAATCTAGAAATCCGAAGTACAAGCCAATGCCATCCTGTCAAAGCAACCTATCTTGATTAACTTTGCTCCATACCAACTTGCTTCAAGATTAGTAAGTTTACAGTGTCGATTACCACTCGATACCAAACTTGATTAAAAATAATCGATTATTACTACGATCTCGGACCCTTATAGGCAAATAATTATTTCCGATAATTTACTCCTTTTAAGTAATCAATTAAAAATAATGCAAGACAATAATGACAATTGCACACAGTTGATTACGGAGTTCGGCAATTGCCTACGCATTTCCAGGAGTTCGTGGTCGAACCGTCCACTAGTCAAAACTTGTAAGTTACAATAGTACTTTCACAAGAAAACCTAATGGAATTTTACTTGCCTATCAGTACACCAAACCTTCGACGACAAGGGTGAAAAATAGCACCCGACTTCCACCTTCTTGATGCACAATCTCCTTCGGCTGTGATCGGCCTTCCCGACGCAAACAATGCGAAGCTAGCACTCCGGTCGACAATCCAGGATTTGCAAGTAATTGGTGTGGCGCTATGGGCCAACTAGGTAGTTTGAATAACTCCTAGCCACAAATATTTCATTTATTATTGCCTAACAAATAATAGGTCAATAATATAAAAATATACAATGCCTAAATAATTTAGGTCTTCACACAACAATTTCTCATTCTCCTCTTGGCTCGGACTTCGCCTCCAGCGCTCTAGGAATGAGCTTCTCTCCGAGTTTGTGTGTGTAAAATGTGTGTTCATTACAATAGAATGGGTTCCCTATTTATACAAAATTAAGGCCCAAAAAATATGCACTAAACAATTATCCATAGGCTATTTTAGCCTTCACCCATACATGAAAAATCGGATTAATTCCTATGTGGGCTGATATATTTTTAAATGGGTTAAATTCCCATGTGATGCGGCATTTGTTTGACATGGGATTAAATCCCAAAGAGGCACATTTGTTAAGGGATACAAATCTCATAAGGAGCGGTCCATAATAGTTTAGGCTTTATTAAGCCTTTTCACGCGCATGAAGTGGTCAATGACCACGTTGGAGCATAACCGCCCCATCTCCACCGCTACCACCTTGTTCGCCACGTGGATGTCCACGCATGGGTCTAGCCCCTAACAACCACTTCACCACCTTGTAACGTGGTCAAGACATATGCATTTGATTTTGGCGGTTCATACTAATGTTTTAAACATTAATATATACATGTGGCATTTGGAAAGTGGCCTTACCAAAATAATATTATTTCGACCCATACAATGTGGCATAGAAATAATTAACTCGGTAATCCTGTAGTCCACTTGTCGTCTCCCGATAGGAAAATTGAGTGAATTCGATGAGTGTTGGCAAGCCATGTGTCACAGGCGATTCGGTCCAATATTGACCAGCTTGACCAAGAGTTGACTTTCCCATTGACCGAACTTTGACCGAACATATCTAGAGCTCCCGATGTTCGCTTGTCGTGAATATCACGGTTCGTTGGAAAGATCTCGAGATGATCTTCTACACTGACACCATTTAGAGATGTTTAGGGAAATTTCAGAAATGATCCCAATCACATAACATAACATGTACATGTAGCATGGTTCACCCAATGCGAGCTACATCCACCAAAGATAGAGATCTCAATATATAATAAACAAGAGTACAAACCAACTCTTCATACAAGAGTATAATGCATCTCTCCAAGAGTATCTCCTCCTCCAGATCTCTAAACGGATCTACATGAGTGCACTACAACCATGCCTCCAAAACACCACTAGAGATATCACATAACCAGGAACTACTGCATCTCCCACTATGTAACCAAGCTCTCATATGAATCTGCAAACAAGACCTCTCACATGGGTCTACCAATGTGCAACCATAACTCTGCACCAAGAAGTAAGTCTCTCCTCCATCTCTGCATCTGCCACTGTGTAAACAAGAAGACAACCTCCTCTACAATATCTGGATACTATCTATACCCACAAGCTCTCCAATGAGCTACAATACTAGATCTCCTATGGACCAATAATACAACATGATCTCATGGATCTATAATACAAGATCTCACAACAACCTCGTGGATCTACAAGATGAAAGACTATGTGCTTTGCATACTATGCAAGCCATTACATTGAGACAAGAAAATAAAAAGGAAATACAGTAGAAGACATAACACTCTTCTCACCATTCAGATGTACCTGCTATTTCCATATGTCCAGATTTCTCTCTATCAAGCTCTATCTTCACACAACCTTTTTCTTATTTTTCTTCTTCTTTGTCTTCAACCAAAGAGAATTAACATTCTTCCTCTATCCTTATGTTCTAACCCTAGTTTTCTAGCTTATATAAGCTTATACAAAATTAGGGCACCTTTGTATGCAATTACAACCTTTAGATCACCTTTACAATCAACTATCAGATCAAATCCCATGTCTAAAATAAAAACTTAAACGCACGTAATCGGTGCCGTTGCTGCCAGTGACCTATGCCGGGTTAATTCCAGTGTGACCGTTGTCGCTACTCCAACAGTGCTGGTTATTCTTGTGAAAACCAGTAAACCTCAAATGCATGCCTTTGTGAAGCAATTCAGCTCCACATCCTAACACAAAGTGGCCATTAATATCTGTTGATCAATTAGGAAGAGATATTCCATTTAATAAACCTTGAGAAGTGAATTTGGCAAGAAGGTAATCAAACCTTCAGTAGTAAGCACATAGAGAGTTGGGTGCTAAGGGACATCCTTGCCGAATGGACCCGTGAATCTCAAACATATCAGATTGGACTCCATTAATGGTGAGCTTGACATTAGCATCTTGAAATAACATATTAGCAGAATGGATGAATCTAGGGCCAAACCCAAGAGCTTGTAATATTGTAATAATGAAATTCCATTCAATCCTGTCATATGCTTTTTCAAAATCAATTTTGATGAAGAGAGCCTTTTGATTAGATAATCTGCCCACTCCATACCTTCCCAAACAACAATAATGTTATCTAGAATGAATCTTCTCTTAATGAACCTAGTTTTTTCACTACGCATAATAAGAGGCAACAGATTACAGATCCCGAGGCCAAGGCTTTGGCGATGATCTTGTATGACATGTTCAACAGAGTAATCGGTCTCCAACTGGTGATGAGTTTAGGATCTCTAGCTTTGGGGATAAACTTAATATTACCTTGATTGATCAAAGCCCCAAGAGAATTGGTCTCCATAGCTTCACAATAAACATGATGAAGATCAAGACCAACTGTATCCCATAACACCTGATAAAACTCACACAGAAATCCATCAATACCAGGAGCTTTATCTATCTTCATTTGCATAACAACTTCCTTAAGATCATCAATAGAAGGGGACGATCACAAAAACTCTTTGGGACTTAGAAACTTACAAGGAACCACTTGGAGACACCGCTTAGCATCCCTCTTTGGAGTGTATGGTTATGTTGCAAAGACACCATGGTAGTGGTGAACAAAGGCCTACAAGACATCCGAGAAGGTGAGTGATTCGACCAGCACCACCCTTGATCACTCGGATTAAATTTCCGATGTGACGAGGTCTAAGGAAAGAAAAATTCTTTGGTTTCTTTGTCACCGATCTTGAGCCAATATAGCTAAGCTCTAATTTGAGCCCCGCAGGCCTGATAGACTTCTTCCATCCTAGGTTTGTGATGCCATTGCGTTACCTTAGTTTGTAGGCAAGTGTTGAAAGGTGAGCGGTCAAGAGCTCAGAACTTCCGACATACTCCGGGAAAGACTTATGCACCCTTCTTCCAATATCACATCCTACTTCCCAAACATACTGAGAAAAGTAGTCTCCGATAATGGCATCCTTCCACTAGACAAGCCACCCGACTCAACCAAAAGGGAACTTAATTAGGTTCTAAATGTGCAAATATGTTCCATAGTTCTCTCATGCTATAGGTGAGCAAAGGTGCTAAGGTAGAATTGGGAGCTCCAAGCTTTGAAGGAGCTAGGTGCCATGCAATTTTGAAAAAATAGGTAAATGATCTTAGAGAAAAGCCCTTCCCAAACAAAAATGGGTCTACTAGAACTAGTGGAGAAAGAAAACACCCTTTGATCTAGGAGGAATGCATGATCGAGGTCTATTTGACAAATTTTCATCAAAGGCGTGCTTAAAATAGTGGTTAGGATAAAAATTCCAAGTTTGTTGCACATGTAAAACCATGCTTCGCTCACCAACACACCACCGCATAGGAAGACAACCCACTTTATCATCAACAAACTCCACCATGTTAAAATACCCACACAAGATCCAATGCGCGTCGGACAACTCATCAACAAACTACCACCAAAGTAAAGACTGTTCAACAACATCATTAAAAGCATAAATATTAGCAATACTAAAAATCTGATTATGTATATAAAAAAGGGAACAGAAACCTGATGCAAGGTGCCAGAGTCCCAAGAAATAATAAATTTCTGCAAAGGAGAGAGAAGAGTAATTAAGAACGATCCCTTTCCCAGGACCATGATTGGAATGATGAGAGATGGCAGTTGACCAAATAGTATGGGTTACAGACCGGAGAAGAAAGCCAACAAGATTAACCTCCTGCAAAAAAGTCACATGCATGTCAACAAACTTTTGACAATCGTCCCTAACAGTCTATCGATGGGTTGGTTTTGTGACCCCGTGAACATTCCAAGAGAACACTATCATTGAGAACTATCAAGTTTCATGCCAAATTCCTCCTCAAGGCCCCGCGAGATGGAGAACTGGCGAACTGGTTCAAAGAAATGGAAGAACCAATGATTTTTGAAAAAGGAAAATAATCACCTATCTGAAAAGGACGTCTCTGCGGCGGGACATATTCGCCATCCTCTGGAGGAGAGGGCTACAAGAACACGTGCGTGCAGACTTGTGGATATTGATTGGAATTGGTGAAACAACGTAATTATTTGCGAGGTTGCCCATGTCCGTTGGTAGATGTAGGTTTCTTTCCGCTATAAAAGTAAAAATCAGAAGTTGACGGGAAGGATCCGCTGGTAACGCATCAGCCTTTTCCAATCATATGGAAGATACCATGTTCGACTGCCATGAAATTTTAGCTAATCACTAAGAGATCGACTCCAAGGTTTCTTCGTGACATGAGTTGTCGATCTCAACTTCATGCAGTTGTTTGCCCATGTTATGAACAGTCATCATAAGCTCACAAGTCTCAATCCAGTATTGTGTCTAGAAGCCCCGCTTCAAGGTTCCTGTGAGATCCCCAATGAAATAACATGGTCGGCGCTGCATTCGAAGGATACTGCGGAGAATTTTACTGTGGACAACAATTCATATTTCACTGCTTCGAGCGACTTCTCTGACAATAATTGCATGATGGACAATCCATCTCTGTATAAGAGACCAGGTCCTGACCTCTCTTCTTTCTTATATTCTAATCGGCTGGCGGGGCGGGGGAATTAGAATTTTTCTACAATAATTACATGAAAAATCTCAGACATACTGGGACAATCATAATAGAGATGTGGCGAACAGCAACAGTATAAGAGGGAATAGCAGCAACAACATGGAGGTTGACAATGGCATCGCCTTTTACGAAACAAATGGACAAATTTGGGGATTATCTAAGCTAACAAAACCAGATGGGTTTGACATCACCTTAGAAACTAAAATGTTTTGGGATCCATTTTCCAGTTGTATACAGACAATGTATACAGTTGAAACCAAGTAAACGATAATGTAACTAATTGCTCGGTTTCATGGCAGCCACAGGTAACTGATCCATCCTACGATAGGGCCTTTACTCTACTATCTCCTGATTTCCAGCGCACTGCTGCAGCTCTAGATCAAATATGACCCAGGTCCAATTCTGAGAAATGGATTGCTAATTGTCAAGGTTATCACCAATTTGTTATTTCTTTACCCTGATACTGATTCCCAATATGATAAGATCTTGGATATACTAGAATTGCAGGTATTGGACGGTGTGATAAAATTGCAGCCATGGCAAGTGCAAGTTATCGATTTTGAAAGGTTATGTGTATAAAGCTCAGTTACAACAAACCAAATCCAAATTGTTTCATGGATTTTTTCATGAGACATTGATATTGTTTCACCAAATACAAGTGACAGGTGTCCATCTCAACAGTACACCTTTTCAACATTTACCATCCTGTTCATTGTAATTGTTGTGAAAATACTTGGCAGCATCGCTGTTCTTCTTGTATTTATATGGAAGTTTTATTTTAAATATTTTTGGTACCTAAAACGGAGTTTTTAAAAGTGATTGGAAAGCAAGGAGCATATAGACTAGGCCCCATCCATATAAAACTTTAACATCTATAACTAAAGTCATGAAAATATAGAAACGTATACTTCACAACTATTATAATGAAATATAGAGGCTAAACCACAAACAAATCAAGAATAAACAACCCAAAACATATAAAGAAATATAAAGACTAAATCCACAGGCAAATCAAGGCTAAACAACCCCAAATGTAGGGAAACAAATAGAAGGGGATATTTTAAACTATCCTTTCAACAACTTTTTTTAGCATGGGGTCATCTTAAATTGATCATTCATCCTTTTTGCTTCCATTGTCTTTTTTTATGAAACTTTGTTCATTCCTCATTCAAGATGAAACTTTTCAAATTTGGATCGAGAGAGGAAACATCAATGAACACCTTCCCAATTCCTATAGGACTTAACATAGTAAGCCCTTTTTGTTCCATGTTCTCCAAAGCCATTACCAATGATTCCTTTGACTCCTAAACTCTATCACCCACTCTAGGTGTTTCCTTTTGTGTATTTTCCATTTTAACCAAGGAAGCATCAAAAATACTTTCCTCCAAATCCTCTAACTTTTCTTCAACTTTTGAATCAACTCCATCATCTTCAACTACTAAGTCATAGGGAAGAGTATCTTTCCACTAGGATCCAATGCCTAATGCCTTTCTTTTTAGGATGTGGTAGTTGGAGGCCAAGTTTCCTATAAAAAGTACTTCCTCGAACTAAAAGGCAACCCTTCATAATCAATAGCTTGAGTCCAAATTGTATTTTATACCTTGAGTTCAATATGTCTCTAAAGATATTTTGAAGTGTCCATATTCACCTAGATAGGTTGAATGTTCTATTTTATTAGTTTTAGAATCAAAGGCCGATGTTGTACAAATCATTTTTATGGAGATAAATTAATATTCACTTCATAAATGGAGTGGCGGATGAGGTATTCTCATACGGATAGGATTTTAAACAAATGTCTCACTAATAGTATTGGAAAAAGGGAACAAAACAAATGATAGATTAAAAATCAAAATATTTTCAAATGTCTCATTTTTATCCTCTAATTAATTCAAAACAACGATAAAAACATATTGCATATGGGTAAAATTTGATTTTACCATCCATCAAGGGCTACTAGTGAGTTGAGATCCACATCTCGAAGGGTTGGGAGTTTTGGCCAAAATCTATTATTCGTAAAAACATTTTTTTTTTAAGAAGAAAGTTAAAGGTATATTAATATAAACCAAGAAAACACAACAAATAATTGACAAAACAATCCAAACAAATAGACCAACTAATATTGATATAAAATAACGTTTCTTACAAATAATAAGGTTGTATTTTTATGATGACACAAATGAAATTATAATATTATATACTATAACATTATTTTTTTAAATTTCTTTCATGAAATAGTATTTTTCAATTTTAAAGTAATATTTTGTATATAGTAATTCCTTTCCTTCAAAAATCGTGCGCTCATCTTTCGTGAATTTAAAATATTAATTCTTAATAATCAAGATGGCCGATTTAACTTGTGAGTGACAGTTGTACTTGGGTGTATAATTTCTTTTTTATTAATTTTAATATTTATGTAGTGATGGAATGATGATTTTGTAATCGCTATATTTTCTTTGAAAGGTGTCATTTTTAGTATTAGATTTTATTTGAGTGGAGTTATCTTCGGGAAAAATTGAAGTGGAGTGGTGGTTTGCCTTTGGTTTTGACATGACGGGGTAGTTATGGTCCCTGGACCTTGCCAAGAGGTCCATGATTTTTATGGGTTATTCGTGGAAAAGTTTAATGCCTAGATCAGAAATAGATTGGTGCATGCAAGACATGTTTTTATTGGGATCAATGTGTTAGTTTTTATGTGGTGGAAATGGGATTTTTTGAGTTTTTGGGCTCAATGCGTTGTTAGTTTTCATGTGGTAGAAATGGGATGATATGTCAACATTTTTAAATCGAGACATCATATTTTATTTGGCGCAAAAGTATTTTGTACTATCCCTAACAAGTAAGTTTGTTGAGATTTTTAGTAACATGTATTTGGTGAGTGTTTAGGTGTGTAGAAGATGGAATTTTAGTACAAAGATAGAAAATATTGTCTTTCCTAATAGCTTTTTTATATTTACGTTCTTTCTTAACAAAGACCTCTTGAAGATGTATATGAGGTGGCCTTGGTTTCTACAAAAAAAATATTTTTTCCTCTCAAAATGTAAGCCTTCATTTTTATCATTAGGAGAATCCCCCAAGTTACCTACCTTTCAAGTTCAAACTACCTCGCTTTTCCGCTTGAATTTTAAGAGACAAGTTCTTTTAGGCATCTTTAAGACACTAAGGAAACTCTTATTTATTGAACTTCTCAATATGTTTAGAAGAATAATGTTTTATGCAAAATTATGCGTGAATGTTTCTTAAGTGCTTACTCTCTCTACCTCCATTCTCCTTGATTCCAAATGTGATATATGGATCCAAAATTGAGGTATGAAACACCCACTATTTTTTGGGGAAATGTAGTGTTTCGGGTCATGGTTCATCGGAATGTGTTTCCAAAGAGAAAACGTGGACTAAGAAATGGTTTGAGGTGAAGGATTTGAAACCAAAAGATGATGTTAGTGGAGATGTGAGCATTGAGCTAAATAGGTTATGAAAATAAGGGTGATGCCTTGGCTTCTCTGAAGGGTGTGTTTTGGAGGAGCCCTAAACTTGGAAACTATAGAATGGGAGTGTAACATGGATGTGGTTAGAGCTTTGGGATTGATCATAATGGATGGAACTCCCCTATGGTATATTACTTCCTATCAAAGAAAAATGATGCTCCACCCCAAGGGAATAATGGCACAATTAAATAGAAACAAGGAAATCCCGACAATGGTGAAATGGAAAATCCTCAAACTTATCCGAACAAGATCCTCATCCTATTGGGTATGAGGGATTTTATTCCCATAATAAGAACAACCATGGTGATTTTGAAATCATGCTCAATCCGTACATGGAGGACTATCTATAAAAGAAGCTACAAAGTATTGAGGATAGTTTGTAGTCTATTATCTCAAGGGAAGAAAAAGATCAAAGTTCGTTCTTAAAGGAACATAGTTATAAGAGTATGGATAAAGAAGATGATTCATAGGTTTAGGAATTAGATGAAGAGGTATACATCCATCCGAACAAGGAAATAAAGAGTATGTTAAAAAGGATACCACCTCGGTTGACCTTAGATAACTTAAAATATTGGATTATTGGGAGGGATCAATGTATAGAGACTTCCTCATAATGATGTATGGAATAATGTAAGATTATAACACATTAAATATCACAACTTAAAAGGAGGAAGACTATTTTCATAGAATTAAAAATAGAAAACTAGATCAAGGAATGTTACGTAAGAGAGTGATAGAGTCACTGGGGCTTGTAGTATTAGGTGTCAAGGTTACGCAAAATTAGATTAAAGTGATTTATGAGGAAGTTTGGTCGATGATGGGTTGGTAAAATTTTGTATGAAGTTTAACTTTTTTGCCAACCCTTGGGTATTTTGTTTCAATGGTTATTTTGTTCATTCTTTGTTGTATATATTTTGACCTTGTTTAGTTTTATAGAGTGGATTCCCTTGATAATGGCATCGTCTTCATCTAAAATATTATTTATTTTGTACTTATTGACATTTCCTTATGTATTTTCATTTCTATCATTCATTCAATAATTTCCACATAAGAAATGTGTTGGGGAACAAGGAAATATGGTTTTGAAGATAAAACATCAAGGGGCATTTCTATGGCGTAAAGATAGAAATTTTAATAAAGAACCAAAAATTTAAACAATTCAATTGCATAAAGAAAGACACAAGGGTTTTCATTTCCTTGTAATAAATGAAATATTGAAAATAATAGCATTGTTTTTACAAAATGAAATACAAATATCTAGCTATTCTAACAAAAAAAAACATATTTTATGTATACTAGAAAGAGGAGAAACAACAACATTAAGAATGATTCTAATGCATGTAGATTATTTGTGTGATTATTTTCAAGATGAGTGCTTGAGGCAACAATAGATGTATTTGATTTTTTTCAAAAGAATCCATTAATATTTCCTTGCAATGTAGATTGTTTCAACCACATAGTGCATGAGATTTGATATAAAGCATACGGATATGGAGATAATTTGTTTTTAAAGTTTTGGTTGATGCTTTTAAGCTCTCTTTTGAATTTTTCGTATGTTTTCTCCTTCATAAACTATTATTATTTCTATCGTTTCCACTTATATTTATAGATATATGTGCATCTTCTGTCTAAATTCTTGCGCACCATATATCAAGAGTCTGAACTACTCAAATCCCACTCTTTTAAGTTCTTTCACCACATCATTTTATGACTCCCACTAATACAATTGTACTCATCCAACATGGCTAGATAAACTAAGTTCCCTCCTTTTTTTCTAAGACTTTAAACACTACACAATATCATGTTTTTTATTTTCTTTAATTTTTAATTTTAGTAAAATGAAAGGGTGGGATATAGTGTTTTCTTGGAATCAAATTCCCTAAAGCTTTCTTAAGAACCCAATATGAATTATTAACCTATAACTATTCTATCTACCCAATCATATGCCTTTTCACTTATATTATTATTATTATTTTTAATTAAAAATATAAATAAAACAAGAAGTAAATTAAAAATAAATAAATAAAACTCCATTCATTTAAATAAAAATATCAAAATCATGCCTATCGGCCTTTCACAAACACCAATGAATATTTTTGCTAGTAATAACTACTATAATAGAACATCATTAGTTTCATGCAAGCATCCAAAAATAACTATTACATGTGATTGTGGCTACCAATCTATTCAACATTATTGGATTTAATATTAAATCATAAAAACTTATAATAAATGGGTTCTCGTGTTCATCTAGTATTAGAATCAAGAACTAATAGGGCATGCAAATGAAAAATAAAAATAAATATTTATAAAACTATTAAACTCAACCTATGTAACATCACCTATAATAATAAATAACTAACAATCGCATGTGCACAATGCAATGTGAACGCCAAACGATGTATGTTATTTGATTTAGAGGGATAGTTCTTAATTTTATAGTTGATGTTGATAGGGGGTGTGATTGATTTTGTAAGTGTAGGAATATAGATGAAGCATTACATTTAAAGGTTCTATCTCTACATTTCAAACTTGTTATAAATTCGTACACATACATTTGCAAATATTATATCATGAGTGGTCGCATTTTGTGGAGTAGTTTATTTGAACTAAACATGAATACATGAAGACTTCCATACATGTGCATATTTTATATAATGAGTGCATCATTTTGTGGTCAATTATTTTTGCACTAAACATGAATACATTTGATACTCCTTAAACCAAACATAATACTCTGAGATCTAGCCATTTAGTGTCTACAACACTTAGAGTGAAGAATAATGTTGGTGTCCCCAATTGTTCTACCATATCTGAAAGCTCACTTCTGATTTTTGCCCAAAATGATTGTGTCCCTCGAAGGCTCAAGCCAAACTACATTAAAGTGTTTGAGAGGTTGTCTTTGGGGCATTCTAGTAGTTGTCTTCGCAAATCTCCAATTGTTGGAGGGATTCTATATTTGATGTTCTATTTCATAAAAATTGATGTTGTAGACTGAATCCTATGTTGCATTATGAGGTTTAGAAGGAATTAGGGAAATCTTGGGTGGGAACCAAAATGCCCATCATGGTAGTGCATCAAATGTAGAGTGTATTCATGCATTGGAACTTATTTTATGTGGGGCTATTGTTGTAGTGCCTTACAACATATAGATAATATAAAAATGGACCTTAGTGCATTGGCTGGGAGTGGGGAATCTATGAGTGACCTATCCATTTAGGAGGAACTTCAACCAATAAAATTTGTAGTAACAAAATTTAGTGCATTGCAGTTATGTCTGCAAAAATGTGGATGATAATGCGTGGGGTAGGTGAAAGGGAAAATATGGGTCTTTGAGTGGCACCGATCCTTGTGGGGAATTCTAAATTTAATTTTGAATTATTCACCCCCAACCATCGAAACTTATCATTATTCTCTGTTAGGTGCACTCGTTTTGGCTTCCTTGCTTTGGATTCCTTTTTTTTTTTAAATTTTGATGTCTAGTGTGTGTGTGTGTGGGGTTGCTGGCCACCTACTTGTCTTTTATTGTTTTAATTATATCATACTTTGGTTCACGAGAAGTGGTTAGGAAACAAAAAAATAGGAAGTCCGCTGCATGAATACTTTGGTGGAGGATTACAGACTGAAGTGGTGGGAAAAGGTGTTGAGAGTTCAAAGAAATTTCAACAGGTGTAAATTCTTCTTTTTCTTTTTGCATACTCCTACTTGTACTCAAAATGTGAGCTATCAATAGAGTATGGACACCCATAAAATAAATTTTGACTTTCCTAGTGTAGTTATTCCAAGAACCTTGGTTCACAGGAATGCAAAACATGGAAGCATGCACTTGGCAAGTGAACTGTTTGACTAAATGCATTAAATGTGGGCTCATGGACTACAACTACTCTAGATATACACATAATGCGTTTGTTGAAATTTCTTAGAAAAGCTCAAGAAAATATGATGGGTAGGTGCAGATCTATATTTCTACAACTTTTTCCAGCACCTTCCCAGCCTAGGTCAAAATGGAATTTAATGATTGCATGGTATGTTTAGTATGGGTTCCTTCATGAGCAATGTTACTTCTAGGCAAGTGACTTTTACAGTGAATATTTGTGTAAAATTATTCATTATATGAGAAGTTACAAATTTTGAGTGGACTGAAAAATATTTATAACCTTAGTGATAAGTGACCTGTTTCATGCTCCATTGAAAAGAATGTGTAGAAGTTTAGTTTTGTGGATGTTTTGTGTAGAAGTGTAAAGGTTTTATGCAATTAGAGATATCCTATCTAGTGACATTAACATATAAGAAGGTTAACCAAAGGAATAAGAATCATTTCCATTTACAAATGGTCAAATCATTTTACTGAAACAACAAAAACAAAGCCAAGGAGGATGCCTCGGAGAGACACACGAATTCTATATGCACACATGGGTATCTCTCTGACTGAAAAAGTAACCCAAGTGGTAAATAGGGGACTGAGTGAAGAAATAGTGCATGTTATGTAGATAAGAGGGTATGGATGTGTTAAAATGATTCAAAACTTGAAGCAAAGGGTAGTGGCAAGTGCAAAACAAAGATCCTAAATTTGTAGCAGCATTTCCTAGTTTTTACCAAGAGGAAAACTTTGAAATGGGTATGTACCCATCAAAGCATAACAGAAAGTGGGTTTCTCAGTTGTAGTAGTTATATATACCTTGGTATAAATGTTTGTTAAGGGGATAAATGCATACAAAATTCTAATGGAGGATTTTCTGAATGCATGCAATCTATTTGACGAAATGCTAAAAGTCATTCAACGCCTTATGGAATGTGGATGAACCCGCCATACACCATGGACACAAAATTATCCCAGACATGGTTCATCTCTTGTTATCTTTCATAATTCTCGTACTTTAGTTTTTCATTTACAATGAAATATAATTTTAAAATCTTGGGATAATCATAGATTTAATTGTTTCATGTTAACTTTTGGAAAACAATAAAATTTTGTATCACAACTCACGCAATCAAAATAACCATCTTGTAGTAAACCATGAACTTAAACCCTCATTTTAAGGTGATTTAGAAAACTTTCTAACCAAACTAGATCAATACAATATTGTTTTATCGACAAGTTGAAGTTGACTTCTCGGTAAATATGTTGACCATCTCCTGGTTTAAATAGATAAATTTCATTTTTTGGGGACTTACAAAGTAACCTTTGCAACTACGGAAAAGGGAGGTTAAGCATCCTTCACATACCTTGTTATATGTGGTGTCACTTCAATCTTAGATTGACCCCGAATGAACATTTCTGATATTTTTGATGCCCTTATAGGAGCCATGTTACACTATTTTGTAGTGGCAGGAAGCTGCTAAATCTGAAAAGTTGGCTTTCATTTTGAACCACCATTTGAACCCTGAGCAACAAAATTCTTATCCGCCTTCGCAAACCTCTAATGTTTTAACAAGAAAATTTAATAGAACATTTCGTTTAGGAAAAACACTATTTTCTATAGTTTGGAAAAGCAATTTTGTAGGCCTTTAGTCACAAGTTTATACTAGGTTAAATTGGACCAATTAAGACCAAAGTGGCTTTAAAAATCATGTCATGCTATTTGAAAACCGTGTCCTAGTTTTTAGTTCCGACGACTCTAATGAATTCACCATATATGGTGGAACTCATAGGAAATTCATTATGGCACATTCATCCATCGAACATTAGTTTTGGACATGGTTTTCTGAACCCTCAAAGTTAACTTTTGATCACTTATAACTAGGGCAATTAGACCATGGCCTCGTAAAACTAAATACCAATCATAAACCGCTCACCGCTTCAATTTCATTAGTTCATATGGACTCTTGGTATATAAA
Organism: Taxus wallichiana var. yunnanensis; assembly: GCA_018340775.1. NCBI lineage: Eukaryota > Viridiplantae > Streptophyta > Pinopsida > Cupressales > Taxaceae > Taxus > Taxus wallichiana. The sequence goes on along the minus strand of CM031241.1, from coordinate 114,667,092 downwards.
AAGACACGTATAAATTCAACCATGGTGTGTTTTGTCACTGATAGACTATGTTTGAAAGTGGTTTCTTAGCCTCCGAGTCTAAATTGAACGTTTTTGTAACTAGGAGGAAAACGTAAAAATAATAATTTGAAGGACCCCAAATCAGGGTTGCCAAACCACCGTGGAATTTTTTTGACACATGTAAATAATTGGTTGAAACTCCATAATGTAACTTGTTATGTGAAATATAAATTTTAACCAAATGGAATTTCTCTCTCTTCCTTTCTCTCTCTCTCCTTGGTTACAAAATGAAGTGAAATGAAATGAAGTGAAATGAAATGAAATGAAATGAATATATGTTTCTAACCTTTTCTTTCGAATGAAACTTATAATTATTATTATATGTAAATGGGAAACTAAAGAAATTAATTATGTTAGATTAGGGTGAATTCCATGCCAGCGATTTATCACCGATTTCATGCTTACATGGTTTTGCAGATGCAAGAATGATGGCAAAAAGAAGATGTGTAATTCATTATTTATTATTGAAATTTATATAGGTCAATGTAAAATGAATATATGTATAATGTAGTTTCATGTTACAGAAAATTTATATTTTAAATATGCTAATATGTATGAGATGCTAGTTTTAGGGATATCTTAGGAAATGTGCATCTAATCATAGGTTCAATTTGATTCATAGTTACGTATGGTAAAAAGGTTTGATATATATGGTAAATGAATTTGAAGTTAATATCTTGTAGTGCATTTTTAGTGTTCAATAAATGATTAATTTATTGTAAATGTAATAAAGAGATTTAATCAAACACTTAACCCTAGTTAAAAATTCAGACATAACTAACCTACCTGTGTTAATCCCTTACAATAGAAAATTGAGACCTTCAAATGAACCTTGTACTTGATGACACCTCCTAGTTTAGGTAAATAAGAGCCCAATAATAGGTTTATCCTCCTAGTCGGTATATTTAGTGACATCGTCATAAACTTGACAGATAGGAATGACACAGTAAAAATTTATATGGAGTAAGTATAACTAACTCTTCCTTCGTATCCTAGTGGAATACCTTGTCTTCCGAAGATAGATTTAGAATTAAATTTCTTCATCGAATGAATTGCTTATGGGATCCAGAAGAAGCAAATGGAGCTACCGAAATAGTTGTAGTATGGCTTAAAATATTGTTAATGATCTCTTTAGTTTATCTCAGATAAATGTGTTACCTTGGTTACTATCAACATATCACCTTGGTATATCATGAAGGTTCTTTAACATAAATATGTAATCTCACCTTAAAATCATATATAGTTGGGGTGTAGATCCTTAGGTACAATTGGAATTAAACAAAACATTGGCTAATTAAGGGGTTAACTTACGAATGGAAATTATACATAACTCTTACCAAATTCAATTGTATTTAAAATAAGTTGACTTTTGAGAAGTGTAGAAAAAAATGGTCTCATTAACCCATGTGCCCAATTGCCCTTTGTACCCTAGTGGGTGGCCCAAAACTAAACAAGGGTAGTAGGTGATATTCCTATGATTGACCTCATGGTGGGATTTAAATGACACAAGTGGATGTCTTGGTTGCGATGCGTTTAACACTCGCAATGTATAAGAGAAAAGTAATGGGATTTCTCATACTAGATTACACTCGCAAGTAGCGAATCCATTAGTGAAAAGTATGTGTTATTTTTTTCTACGATTGTTATAAAACAATGCTAATAATGAGACCATAGTGCGATGTAAGAGTAAAGCATATAAGAGTAAAACAATATTTGAGGTTAGGAATAATGTCTCTTTGAGTCCCTATAACTCAATTAAACATTTTCATGTGTTAGAAATAGTATGAATTGCCTTGGTGAGATAAAACTTCTGAGAAAAAAGATATATATAAATCTAAATAAAATTTCTTCATGTGAAAATGTTGAATGGATTCAACAAGTTATTGAACTATACTAACTATGGTATGGAAATAAAGATACCGTGATCGAAGAATGTTTATGGGAAAAAGTATGTTGAATCTAAATCTCCCTTAAATCCTAAGATTTATTTCTTGACATCATGTCATATTATCTTGTGTAGCAAGGGAAAAATTTACACATTGAATAAAATTTTGAGAAGCATAATCTTAACATAAGAACAAGAGAGTTAGGAACTTTGTATGCAATTTTAAATATGGCAAATAATTATGCGACTTATGGAGATCATCGTAAGGGATAAAGAGCCAACTTAAATGGTTGAACTATATGTTGAAGGTGAAATGAATTTAAGAATCTCTAGGTGGAAAAATGATAAAAATATCCTTACACAATAATGTTTTTGGAATGTTAATCGTAATTACGATGTAATCATGGTAGTGATGTGTCAGTGGGTTTTCCAATCCTCGCATCCCTTTCTTGTGGTCGGGTCATTGCTATCATTCGCTCATTGGGTAAATTTTGGCATCAACATGTATATGGTGTTGTCACATGAGTCAATGACTTATGTAAGTGTCTTATGCATTGTTGAGTTTCTCTACTTGGAGCCCTTATGGTTTTGTGTAGTAAGTAATGTTAGTAAAAAAATTATCCCGGTATTTTTACTTTTTTATTTAGGTGTGATAATTGTGGGCGTTACATATGGTATCAGAGTGGAGGTTCACGCTCTTGAACCCTTGGGGAAGATTGGAGTTGTGATGTTTTTGCATGGTTGTGGTAGAAATTGGAAGAGTAATGTGATATAAGTGTGATGTGAACTAAGTTGTAATTGTGATATTGTGAATGTACATTTTGTGTATGTCACTTAGTGCATATTTGTTATCATGTTGATGTGCTTGCAATGAGAGTACTCTCTCTCATTTTCATGGATTATATGAAGAGTTCACGTGTGATTGATCGCATTATTATGTGTGAAATGGATTCTTATTGTGGGTGGCAGAGTTTTTGTATCGTGAGCCATGGGTTCAAATCTTGGACCCTTGGGCACACTTAGAAAACATGAAACATGAACATTTAACCTACCGCAAAATTGATTCTTTTAAATATAGAAAACCACAATGTCATTAAATTGTATTAAATAGAAAACTTAGAAACTAAAACAAGACCTAAAACAATGAACTAACTCTCGCCTTGATTTGTGTAGGAGGCACGGGTTAGGCGAGGGGTCCTTTCATATAGACCTAGATATACCACCACCGAGTAGGATGTAGTGGCCATTCTACCTCGAGATATTACGATACTCTAGGATGTCAATGCCGCTTATACATGGAGACCCTCGGGAGGACGATTTGCTAGACATAGTTTGGAGCCATCGCAGACGCTCGAGTATCCCCTCAACATAGTGAGGAGCATAGGGTAGAGAACTTTCATGTGGAGTCGGCTAGGGTAGAGTCACCACAGAGAGGACACGGGATAGGATCTCGTGACATGGGACAGGTCTCTGAGCCCTGGACAGAGGGAGGAGCATACGAGATAGACCTGGGGTCATCGACATCGGGCCGCAGACCATATCGGGAGATCCCGAAGCTATGACCATCTCACTATTCGGGTGATACAAGTGGTTTTCAGCAGAGGCCTTGTTGATGAGCTTGAGTGGATGCTTCAAGCTCGTCTCTTATCTTAGCAACATGAAAGATAGTGTTGCGATCCATCTTTCGAGGGATGGAGAAGGAGTCTCAGTGGAGGACCGAGGAGCAGAAGATCCATGTTGACTCGCAGACAACAGCTACTCAGGAGCTACTTGAGGAGCGTTTCAGAGCAAATATTTACCTAAGAGGTTTATACAACAGCAGTTAGAGATTGACGAGTTTCATGACCTCCATTAGGCATCGATGATGAGCCGAGTATGAGAGTCGATTTCTGGACCTACTCTAGTATGTCGACTATATGCAGGATGAGTAGGTATGGATTCACATGTTCATCCAGGGCCTGAACTTGGATTTGGGTGGTGCGGTGTGCATTCACTGCCCACAGACATTAGTAGAGGCCATGGAGAAGGCCTATATTGCAGAGGAGACATGGGGAAGACACAATAGGCTGAGACAGAGTTCGAGCCGTATCCAATGTATACAAGATGGTAGGTCAAAGGGGTTAGTTCCTCCTCCACGGGGTGGATAGAGTTCAGTGGCAAGCTCATTCAGCCACCACAACAAAGAATAATGCACTCGCCCACCTTATCAACCTCCTCAGAGATTTGATGCACAGAGAGGACAGAGTATGGGGCCTCTTCCTAGGGGTCCCATCAGGACACAAGGTGCATCGAGAACTCAATCACAGGAGCTTGTCAAGCCAGAGACCTCAATAGTCCATAGCGGGATCGCCGATCTCGTAGCTCAGACATCTAGTGTACCAGCTAGAGCTGCTTCCCACTGGAGAGGACCAGGTAGCTGTTATGGTTGTGGTGTTGCTGGACATCATTAGAGAGATTTCCCATATAACCCTAACAAGGGTAAGACGCAGAGCTCAAAGCCTATTGTTGGAGATATGGCACGGAGTCATCGGATCTACGCAGTGGTCGAGAACCGCTAGGCTGAGTACAAGAGCACCGTGATTGAGACAACAGTAGTATTAGGCATTTCCACCTCTATATTATTTGATTCTGGTTCTTTTGATTCATTTATTACACCATCCTTAGTAGAGCATTACAGTTGGTGGCAATTAGGCAGGGCCGTAGTTGGGACATTGAGATGGCTTCTGGAGCCAAAATTTTTGTAGACTCCTTAGTTAAGGAGTGTGTAGTGGATTTGGGACCCTTCACCACTACCTCGGATCTTCGAATCCTTCCATTAGGATCTTATGGTGTCATTTTGGGTATGGATTGGTTGTCGCTCACAGAGCTAGAGTGGACTATTACCATAAGACTATTACTTGCATAGATGATCTTGGAGTGGAGTTAGTGATATCAGGGGTTAGGAGACCTGTTTCTATTCGCACCATCTCCGCTATGTAGCTTAAGCGGTGTGCACGACGGGGTTGTCAATTGTTTGTTGTTACGGTTAGTGACAGATCAGAGGATGAGTCGAGTGGACCATCCCTCGATGACCATCCCATCTTGACAGAGTTTTCTGATGTGTTTCCAGGGGAGCTACTAGGGTTACCTCCCCCACGTGAGATAGATTTCCATATAGATCTAGTTCCGGGCGCAGAGCCTATCTCATGAGCACCCTATTGATGACTACTCCTGAGCTATGTGAGCTCAAGTTGCAGCTTGAGGGCCTTCTAGAGAAGGGCCTAATCTGCCCTAGTGTATCCCCTTGGGTGCACCAGTGATCTTCGTGAAGAAGAAGGATGGATCTCTTCGGTTGTGTATTGACTACCGTCACCTGAATAAAGTAACGATCAAGAATCGTTACCCCCTTCCACGCATTGATGATTTATTTGATCAGATGAAGGGGGCTACAATTTTCTCCAAGATAGATCTTAAGTCAGGGTACCATCAGCTCAGGATTACGGAGGTGGATATTCATAAGACCGCTTTCCATATGAGATATGGCCACTACGAGTTCACAGTGGTACCTTTCAGTTTGACGAATGCCCCCACAGTGTTTATGAGTTTGATGAATGGGGTATTCATGACTTTCCTTGATTGCTTCGTGCTCATTTCCTTGACAAAATTCTAGTTTACTCATGCACGTATGAGGAGAACCTTCTCCAGTGTCCTTCAAAGACTGTCTTCGTGAGTAGCACCTTTACGGGAACTTGGAGAAGTGTGCGTTCTTTCAGACTGAGGTGCAGTATTTGGGCCACATCATTTCTGGGGAAGGTATCGCAAATTGATCCTTCTAATATTCGAGCCATCATGGATAGGCCAAAGACCCACTATTGTGACCGAGGTGTGTAGCTTCATGGGTCTAGCAAGGTATTACAGGAGGTTTGTTCAGGACTTTTCTCGTGTCACGCACCCCATCACTTCCTTCAAGGGAAAGGGAAAAATTTTTATGGTCGATAGATGTGAGCAGGACTTCGCATACATTGAAGAAATGCCACACGACAACACCTATTCTTGCAAAGCCGCATCCTCAAGGTGAGTTCTACGTTTACACGTATGCTTCTCGGCGGCAGACTTGGAGGTGTGTTGATGCAGAGGGTAGAGTAGTTGCCTTTGAGTCTCGCAAACTCAAAGATTATGAGCTCAATTATCCAACCCATGATCATGAGCTTGTAGAAGAATGTACATGCCTTAGTGTAGTGGAGACATTTTCTTCTTGGCCGAGATTTACACTGTGATTGATCACTTGGGTCTTCGCCACCTCTTCACACAAGCCCAATCTCAACGCTCAACAGCGGCGTTGGATGGAGTTACTTTGTGAGTATGACATGGAGATAGAGCATGTGAAGGGGAAGGAGAATGTGGTTGTAGATGCCTTGAGTAGATGGACATGTGGCTATGGCCACCTCAGTGGGCACAGATTTGCAGTAGGATCTTGCAACAGCCTTCCCGAGGATAGTTTCTACCTTGCAGCCGCAGAGCAGAGAGATCGAGTCTCGAGACCCTCGAGGGGATATTCATTAGAGGCGATGGTCTTCTCGTGCACAAAGGTCGGATATATGTTCCTAGAGATGGAGGTTTGAGACAGGACATTTTGGCAGAGGCCCATTGTGCACCTTATTCAGCCCATCCCGGGGTAAAGAAGATGCACGCCACCCCGAGACAATTGTATTTTTGGAGAGGACTTTGGAGATATGTGGCTTTATTTGTGTCACACTGTTTAGAGTGCCAGAGGGTGAAGGCCGAGCATCAACATCCAGCTGGCCTTCTCTATCCTCACGCCATACCGGAGTGGAAGTGGGACACCATTTCTATGGATTTCATTGTTGGGTTACCAATGTCAAGATACCACCATGACGCTATCATGGTCATAGTGGATAAATTGATGAAAGTAGCTCATTTTTCTCCAGTGAAGACCACCTATACAACTAGTGCTGTGGCACGAGTATATCTTGATGAGATTGTCAATACATTGCATGGGATTCCACGGAAGATCATTTGTGACCGTGACCCTTTGTACACTTCCCATTTTGGACCACCATGTAGTATGCCCTCGGGACGAGGATTAATTTCAGCACAGCTTATCACCCTGAGACAGATGGACAAACAAAGAGGGTGAATCAGATTTTAGAGGATATGCTTAGGATGTATGTTATGGATCACCAAATCGAGATGGGAGGAGTATCTCGTATTTGGTGGAGTTTTCCTATAATAATAGTTTGCATTTCATAGGCATGGCTCCTTTTTAGGCATTATATGGCAGAGAGTGTAGGACACCTCTTAGTTAGGACAGATTGAGGACAGGGTTTCCCTTGGGCCAGCATTATTACAGGATATGGAGTAGCAGGTTACCTCGATCGATAGAGATCAGTAGGAGGCGCAGGATGCATAAAGAAGAAGTATGCGGACTAGCATAGGACATATCACAGTTTTGAGGTGGGCACGAAGGTGTTTCTTCGTGTCAGACCGCATAAGAGCCCTATCCATTATGGAAAAGGTTCTAATCTTGCTCCTAGGTTTGTGGGTCCCTTTGAGATCTTGGAGTGCCTCGGTCCCTTAGCCTATCGTCTAGCATTGCCACCTAGCTTGTCTCGCATCCATGATGTGTTTCACATTTCTGTTCTTAGGAGATATATTTCTGATCCTTCTCATGTGCTAGATTGGACCACATTGTAGGTGCAGGATCAGGGGTAGGTGATGGTGGAGCCCATACACATTATAGAGCGCAGGACCCTGGGCCTTCGTGGCAGAGAGATTGATTAGGTTCGGGTCCAATGGGACATATATGACGAGACTTTAGCTACTTGGGAGGATGCTACTTTGCTACGAGGACAGTTTCCACACCTTTTCCAGTGACTTCCAGGAGGAAGTCGAGTCTAAGGGGAGGGGGATGTAGTGCCCACTTTCCTTCGACACCTTTTGATTATTATTTTTCGATATTGTCATATGCACTTATGGATATATTATAGTTTTTGATATAGCATGTTAGTAGATATCAAAGATATTGAATTGTTATTCATTTGATTCTTATATGATGCATATGGACTACTGGAGACTTTTGTTGTTGATATTGATATACTTTTGACATGGTTATTTACCTATAATTCTGACATGTGATATATTTAGTCATGTTGAGTAGACCTTGATAATTGGATTAATGTGATGATCGTTTTGACATGAATGAAATGTGGAATAGAAATGTGCTAGAAATTGTAAGTGATATCGTATTTGCATAGATGATATTAATTAATATATAGTTGATTTTAGATTTATATCACATATTTTGGCATGAATATTTAATGCGGCCATGAGGCCGAAGGAGGTATCATCTATTTTGTAGGTATATTATATTCACAACAACATCGGGGAGTGGAGACCAACCACATCGAAATTCGAGAAGAATCCAACTAGGGTCACCATGGCAATGTGTAATTGTGTGTGTTAGAATTTTGGTTAGGGGAAAATTGTGACCTAGGGGTCATGTGTTGTTTTGTTTTAATTTTCCCTTTCTATTATGTTAGTATGTGTTTTCTCTTAGTAAGTGAAATTTTACTTGTTTTATTATTTAGATTCTTGGAATTGTATTTACCCCTTTTTAGTCATGGGTTGTAGTGTCTTAATTAAGTTAATTTGAATTTGGTTTAAACTAATTAAAAGATGTGACCAAAAGGGAGTTCATTTATTAGGCTTGATTTACTTTGGATTTTGTGTTGAGTGATGTGTGTTTGAGTTTTGAGTGTAGCACACTCTACCCCACATGGGAAACTCGAATTTGGCCTTAGAGGCCAAATTTGGAAGCTTGTGGGACAAGTCAAACTTGTCCCACACCTCTTAAAATCCCATGCCAACCCTACCTATGGGTTGGGAGGTCAATTTAGGGTCTTTTAGGTGTTTTGGGGGGATAAAAAGGTAAAATATTAATTGCACTTTCTTTCAAAAATTTAATTTTGTCCTTTGGGGGAGTGGGCTTAAATGGAGTGTGTAAGGTGCTTGTCATTCCTCCAACCACTCATTAATCAGTGCATTGAATATGAGGTTGACCAAGTGATGTGGAGTGGAGAGGAAATGAGGTGGCATCCTACTTGGAGCCACATCACCCCTCCCTCTCCTTTCTCTATTTATTGAATTCTTGTTGCTTGTTTTGGGGTTACATGTTCATTTTTAGTCTCTTGTATTTTGGAGAGTGGAGGATTTTGGAAGGAGTTGTGGATTTTGGAGCTTGTTGATACTTGTTGGAATTTTGTTGGAGCTTGTGGATGCTTGCTTGATCTTTGGAGGGGTTTGGAACTTCATACTTGGAACAAGCTCTACCATGGAAAGGTAGGAGCTTCACCTTTGTTTATATTATGTTATTGTTATATGTATGTGTGTATATGTTGTGTTGAATGTTGTTGTTTCTTTGAAATGCTTGTTGGGAATGGGTAGAATGCCTAAGTTGGGAGTGGGAGGAGACTATGGGGAGTTTATTTGAGGGAGGCATAAGAGATCATTTTCTTGAGGAGGGAGTTTGGGTTGGGTGCCCACCTAGTATGAGAAATGCTTGCATTTTTCTTCTTGTTCTTACTTTGAGGGAGCCATAAGAGTTGAGGGAGGCATAAGAGTGGATGGAGGGATAAGGGGTACTTGAGGGAGGCATAAGAGTTGTTAGGGGTATTGTGTTTTGCATTGGAGGATTTTTAGGTGGCACCCATTCCCATTGGGAGGCATAAGTGGCCTCCCCATAGGTCTTACTCTTTTGGCTTTCTTGATAAGCCTTGTGATCTTGTTGCTTTGTTGTTTTCTTCTTGTTGAGTTATTGTTGTGTTTGTATGTAAATGGAATGAATGTGAAATTATATGTTAAGTATTGTGGAAGCTAGTAGTTGCCATGAGTTGAGATCTTCTCCCATTGTAATGTGGTTGGGGCTCGGGGGCCAATGGAGAGGATGGCTTCTCCTCTCCATTGGGTATCTTGGTTGGGTGGAGAGCGTTGCCTCTCCCCCTATTTTGTTGTGAATCAAGAAAATTTTTGGAGGAGCTACCCTGTTGGTGTTTGGAGCATTGGAGCCTTGTTGATGACCATGTGAAACTTCCTTGTAGTTTACCCACTTAGAGTGGAAGAAATTGTAATAATGTATTCATTCTTGCATTTATATTTTACATAACTTCCCACATCAAGTGGAGGACATTGTATTTATATTGTAAAGAAACATATTGTATTCCTTTGTGTCTATAGAAGTGTATTATATATTGAAAGGAAAGAAGAAAGATTTGTGAGAATTAGTTTTGAAATGGGAGAGAAAGTTTAGTATCCTTGTTTGAAAGTTATGATGTATGTGGAAAGGAAAATTTTTATAGAGGAAATATTTCATTCCATTGAAGTTGATTTGTTCCCACAAAAATATGTTGCTCTTGTTCCAAATATATTATTGGAAAATAGTTTGTTACTCTTTTAGTGGAATGAAAACTTTCATTTAGTGTGTTGTTCATGCTCTTGTTTTAGAATATTTTAATGGAAATGTTGTTGTAAAATCTCTTGTGGATTGATAGGAAATTTGTATTAAGAAATAATAACTTTCATTGTGTTACTTATAAGACATGTATTGAAAATGTTAAAATATTAGTGCATTTCTTTCTTGTATTGTTGATGGAGAGAATTTGAGTTTTAAATAGCCCTCAATAGACCAACAAAGTAAGTTAAGCTCTAGCTCTAGTATATTAACCTCATTTAAGAATTTGTTGTAAATCAATTACAAATTGCTAAGGAAAATGAAATTTAAACCCCACTTATTTTATTTTATTTTATTTTTACTCAAATCTTATCATTATTACTAATAATAAAATATTTATTAGTATGATGATACATTAATATGGAAATCCTATTAATACTATTATATTAATATACTAGTATTCTTATTATCTTAATAGATTCTTGAAATCCTATTAATACTATTATATTAATATACTAGTATTCTTATTATCTTAATAGATTCTTGGTAATATTATAGTAATAAAAGTATTTAAAAAAAAAAGCCATTGAAATGTCTCCATATAAATTTATATTATATAAAATTCTTCCTTTTGATTAAAGAGAAACTTTTAACAAAAAAAAAAAACACAAAAAAAAAAAAGGACCCTCCTTGGCCGCGGTTTGGGTGTGCAGACCAAAAGAAAGGGAGGTGGGGTCAATTTCCCCACCCCCATTTATCCTAAGCTATTTCCAAACCCCCTCCCACTAAATTACACGCCCACCTCACTAATAACCACCCCCCCTACGTGGCTTTCCCCACTTTAGCCAAAAACAAAGTATGCGGCTAGTTTTTCTTACAACGAATTGTATATGTGGTTTTTACAGCCGAACCTCCTTTGGACGGATATATATATATATATATATATATATATATATATATATATATATATATATATATATATATATAATCTCTTATAAATTATTTATTTTGGGTTTAGGGTTTATCCATTAAAGAAATTTATATATATATATCTGAATAAAATAAAATTAAAAAAAAAAAAACCCACAACTCAAATAATATTGTCAACAAAAAAATGAAGTTTTTGGGTTTTGATAAAATAATTGATTTTTTTTTTTTTTTTTGTGTTATACACATATAGATATCAAGGTTCTTGTTATATTTTCCCTCCTTCAAAACCAGAATAACAATGGGCAAAGGCCATAACCCAGGTAAGAGAAATCTCTCTCAAATGAAATACAAACAATGGGTAAAATGATATTTGGAAATAGAGCAAACCCTAGGAGAGGGATGTTAAAACTAGCTCCTCTTCTTGTGTGCCTTCTCCCAAGAGCTTGAACTTCCTTCCATGGCCTCCCTTCTTCCTTAACCTGCAAAACAAACAAGAGAAATGAGAGGATAGGTTAAGAAATAAGTATAAGAAAGCCCATAAGGATTTCTAGGGTTACTTTAGTGCAACCTAGATCTAAGGGCTCAAATAGAATAGATCCAATGGTGGAGGATGAACCCTACATCACTTAAGTGATGGGGTTTTTAGGTGGGAATGAAAAATAGAAATAAAAGGGGTGTGTAATGTTAGATGGGGGTGGGGGCGCTAGCAAAAGTTGTGCACACTTGACCCTTTAAGAAAGTAACTAATTATTTTATATGTATGACTTTGAGCTATAAGATTTTGGGTCTTGCCTAATTAAATTTTAAAATTTAATTAAGGGTCTTTAAATAATTTAATTTAATTGGGATTAATGGAGTCATGTTTTGAACAGCTAATGAAGTTTTCCTAAATAAAACCTTAGAACCCTTAAAAAAAATTTATTTCATAATTTTTCTCACTAAACCTAGGATTGTTTTTGAGTCTCGTGGTGAGCGTTTTAATGGGGCATCACATTGGAGCATTTTGACATTATGTGATATGTAGGTGTATTGATTTATTACATGAAAAAGTTGGTGTAAAGTGAATTAGATTCTATCATGATTTCATCACCGTATTGTGATGAATCATGTGCATAACCATGTTCTATTGAAATTGACTATATGTTGTTAGGTTAGACATTATGTTCCTCGTACGTATAATTCATGTAATATGTGGTGGTTCATATCATGATTTAGGGGCATATGGTGAGCGTATGATCCCTATTGTATGGTGATTGCACTTTGGGTGAAAAATATGGTAATATGATGTATCGTGAATCGGTAGAAGTAATGCTTGTGTTATACCCTCGTATATATACCATGTGCAAGATGCTATGGTTAATTTGTGTGAATCACCATTGTGTTAGTGATATAGCCATGTGTTATGTTGTGGACCCTACACTAACCGACCCTAAGGGATATCAGAAAATGTGTATGTTTGGAGTGAGGAAATGTGTACCATTGACAAGTCACTCGAGCCGAGTACGAGATAGGAAGTAGAGCCTTACATAGGCTGAAAAACCACATTTTTTCGATTGGTATGTGTGGCACTTGCTCAACGGGTGTCATGCATATTGTGTTTCACACAAAGCTTAAGCTCAGTGATTTTTACTATGTTGATTCAACCTATGTGATTTTCACTATGTTGATCCTTGTGGGAGTATGGAGGGATGATTTAGATAGAGATGATGATAGTTGTATTATTTATATGATATTTTACGAGCTAAGGCTCGATGTTCCGAGTGCAAGGAACTCATTTAGTACCTTTTTGGTGGCCGTGGAAGGCCACATAGTTATCGTAATTTGTTATCCCTATATATGTGTTTTATTCGTAAATTGAACATTTTCTATTTTCTTGCAAGATTTTTTTCTTGATTAATATGTTCTTATATTTTGGGAATTTTATTTGGTTGTTGCACTAACATGCGGATTTTTGCACTAACTATGGCTACTTGGATATTTGTTTTTCTTAGATTTAAATTTTATTTTTAAGTTTAAAAGTGTTTTTAGCCTAGCCCAAAGCTTGAGATTTTTGCCACTTGGCATTTGAAATGGATTGTTATGCTTTGGTTCTAATATAGTAATGTGTTGGAATAGGGTCATGGGATTCACCATGGAGTGGTGGAACCTATGGACCCACTCCATCAGATAGGGTACGCCCAAGGAGTTACAAATAACTAGCGGGTTGTTGAATCACGAGTTATTATGTCACTTGGGTTAGAGGTGTTTGGACCTTATGTGCCCAGGGCCATAGGGTGACCGACCTCTTTTGTGGAGCTAAAAGGAAAATTTATCTTTATTTTATTGACTTGAGGGAGGCATAAGAGATTTGAGGGAGGCATAAGAGACTTGAGGGAGGCATAAGATACTTGAGGGAGGCATAAGAGACTTGAGTGGGCATGTTCGGGAGGTATATGGAGTTGTTCCATGATTCTTGGGAGGTATATGTATTTGTTTTGTGATGCTTTGGGAGATATATGGAGTTTTTTTTGTGATGTCTTGTGATGTGTGAAGTTGGTATAGGGAGTTATGAGTACTCTTGGGAGTCTTTACACATTTTTATTATTGACACTCAACTCTTCCCTTGCTTGGTATGGACTATTGGATATTGTCTTGGCACTACGTTGGTACAATCATGGATTTGTGGGTCATGTGATACCCATTATATATATATCAACGCGATGATTTTTTTGTAAGTCACATGTGTGTGCTGGGTTTATGCCTATGACATAATTGTTGGAAATTATCTGTTATGTGGGCTACTTGTTTGTCATTCCAAGGTGGAATTAAAGGTCTTATTAAAGGTCAAGAAATTATGTAGCAAAATGTCTTATGGGTTGTTCACGTTGTGTTGATTTTTGTGCGTCACCTTGAGGCTACTCATTCATTTGGGCACCCACGAACATAAGACGATTGAAATTCTAAATAATGAATACCAAGAGGTTGAGATTAAGAAATACTGTAAAATAAGAGATAAATTGAGTAGTAAAGTAAAATCTAAATAACCACCAATCTTCACAAAACATTAAAGTTTAAGACATTGCCAAAATTAGTTTGCTTCTTTTTGGTCACTTTGTACCCAGATAAGTTGTTTTGTTAAATGATATGTCACTTTATTGAATTTCATATCTACTTATCCCTTCAAGCTTTAATGTTGTGTTGCATCGGGGCAATGCTCTTATAAGGGGAGGAAAATGTAGTGCTTGACATCATATGAATATAAAATTATATAAAAAAATGGACCTTAGTGCATTGGATGGGAGTGGGGATTATATGGGAGAATCGTCCATTTAGGAGGCACTTCAACCAATAAAATTTTTAGTGAAAAATTTAGTGCTTTGTAGTTATGTCTACAAAAATTTGGATGATAATGCATGGGGGCAGGTGAGAGGGAAAAGATGGGTCTTTGAGTGGCACCGATCCTTGTGGGGACTTCTAAATTTAATTTTGAATTATTCACCCCCAACCATGGACACTTATCATTATTCTCTATGTTGGGCGCACTTGTTTTGTCTTCCTTGCTTTGGATTCCTTATTTTTTTATTATTTTTGTTGTCTAGTGTGTGCGGGGTCATGCTAGCCACCTACTCCCCTTTTATTGTTTTAATTATGCCATACTTTGGCTCATGAGAAGTGGGTAGGAAACACCAAAAATAGGAAGTCTGGCTAGATGAATACATTGGTGGAGGATTACAGACTGGAGTGGTGGGAAACGATGTTGAGAGTTCCAAGAAATTTCAGTCATAGGTGTAAATTCTTCTTTTTCTTTGCCGCATAATCCCTACTTGTACCAAAACGTGAGCTATTGAATAGAGTATGGACACCCATCAAATCAATTTTGACTTGTCTGGTGTAGTTATTCCAAGATCCTTGGTTCACGGGAATGCAAAACGTAGAAGCATGCACTTAGCATGTGAACTGCTCAACTAAATGCATTAAATGTGGGCTCGTGGACTACAACTACTGCAGGATATACACAAATGAGTTTGTTGAAAGGTCTTAGAAACTCTCAAGTAAATATGAGGGCATGTGCAGATCTATATTTCTACAACTTTTTCTAGCACCTTCCCAGCATGGGTCAAAATGAAATTTAATGATTGCATGGTATGTTTAGAATGGGTTCCTTCATGAGCAATGTTACTCCTAGGCAAGTGACATTTATAGTGAATATTTGTGCAAAAGTAGTCATTATATGAGAAGTTACAAATTTTGAGTTGACTGAAAAATATTTATAAATTTAGTGATAAGCGACCTGTTTCATGCTCCATTGAAAAGAATGTGTAGAAGTTTAGTTTTGTGGACATTTGATGTAGACGTGTAAAGGTTTTATACAATTAGAAATCTCCTATTTGACGAAATTAACATATAAGAAGGTTTTCCAAAGGAAGAAGCATCATTTCCATTTACAAATGGTCAAATCATATTCCTGAAACAACAGAAACAAAGCCAAGGAGGATGCCTCAGGGAGACACGCCAATTCCATATGCACACACGGGTATCTCTCTGATTGAAAAAGTAACCCAAGTGGTAAATATGGGATTGAGTGAAGAAATAGTGCATGGTATGCAGATAAGAGTGTATGGATGTGTTAAAATGATTCGAGAACTTGAAGCAAAGGGCAGTGGCAAGTGCAAAACAAAGATCCTAAATCTGTAGCAACATTTCCTAGTTTTTTCCAAGAGGACAACTTTGAAATGGGTATGTACCCATCAAAGCATAACAGAAAGTGGGTTTCTCTATGTTGTAGTAGTTGTCTATACCTTGGTAGAAATGTTTGTTAAGGGGATAAATGCATACAAAATTCTAATGGAGGATTTTTGAATGCACGCAACTGTTGACGAAATTCTAAAAGTCATTCCACCTTATGGAATGCGGATGAACCCACCATACAATACATATGCAAATTTATCCCGTAGAGTTCATCTCTCCTTATCTTTCATAATTCTCATACTTTAGTTTTTCATTTATAATGAAATATAATTTTAAAAGCTTGGGATTATCGTAGATTTAATTGTTTCATATTAACTTGTTTTAAAACAATAAAATTCGTATCGCAACTCATGCAATCAAAATAACCATTTGTAGTAAACCATGAACTTCAACCCTCATTTTGAGGTGATTTAGAAAACTTCCTAACCAAACTAGATCACTACAGTATTGTTTTATCGACAAGTTGAAGTTGACTTCTTGGTAAATATGTTGACCATATCTTGGTTTAAATAGATAAATTACAATTTCTCAGGGACTCGCCAGAAAGTAACGTTTGAAACTCCGTAAAAAGGTAAGTTAAGATTCCTTCATGTACCTTGTTATATGTGGTGTCACTTCAATCCTTGGATTGACCCTAAATGAACATTTTTAATCTTTTTGCACCCTTATAGGAGCCTGTTACACCATTTTTCAGTGGTGACGAGCTTCTAAATCTGAAAAGTTGGCTTTCCTTTTCAACCTCCCTTTAAACCCCGAGAAACAAAATGCTTATCTGCCTTCGCAAACCTCTAATGTTTTAACTAGAGAATTTCATGAAACATTCAGCTTATGGAAAAACACTTTTTTGTATAGTTTGGCAAAGCCATTTTGTAGGCCTCTGAGTCACGGTTGTGAGGTTAAACTAACTGGACCAATTAGACCCAGTGGCTTAAAATCATGTCACCATTTTAAAACCGTGCCCTAATTTTTAATTCCAATGAATATGATGAATTCTCCATATATGGTGGAACTCATAGGAAATTTATTGTGGTGCGTTCATCCATCGAACGTTAGTTTTGGATGTGGTTTTTGAGCCCTCAAGCTAACTTTTGATCATTTACAACTAGGTCAATTACGACTGATGGCCTTGAAAACTAGCTGCCAATCATAAAATGTTTTCCAGTTCTGAATTTTGTTAGTTCCTATGGACTCTTGGTATATAAATGGACACGTAGAAATTTAACCGTGGTGTGTTTGCTCACCAGAAGACAACGTTTGAAAGTGGTTTCTTAGCCTCTGAGTCTAAATTGAACATTTTTGTAACTAGGAGGAAAATGTAAAAGAAGAAAGTTAAAGGACCCTTGTCGGGTTACCAAACCACCGTGGAAAATTTTTGACACATGTAAATAACTGGTTGAAACTCCATAGTGTAACTTGTGTGAAATAGAACTTTTGAAAAATGGTGTTTCTCTCTCTTCCTTTCTTTTTCTCTCTCCTTGGTTATGAAATGAAGTGAAATGAAATGAATACATGTTTCTAAACCTTTTCTTTTGAATGAAAATTATAATTATTATTATATGTAAATGGGAAACTAAAGACATTAATTATGTTAGATTAGGGTGGATTCCATGCCAACGATTTATCACTGATTTCATGCTCACATGGTTTTGCAGATGCAAGAATGATGGAAAAAGGTGATGTGTAATTCATTATTTATTATTGAAATTTATATGGGTCAATGTAAAATGAATATATGTATAATGTAGTTTCATGTTACAGAAAAGTTATATTCTAAATTTGCTAATATGTATGAGATGCTAGTTTTAAGGATATCTTAGGAAATGTGCGCCTAAATCATATGTTCAATTTGATTCATAGTTACATATGGTAAAAAGGTTTGAGATATATGGTAAATGAATTTGAAGTTAATATCTTTAGTGCATTTTGAGTGTTCAATAAATGACTAATTTATTAGGGTGTTGTATTCTTACATTGTAAATGTAATAAAGAGATTTAATCGAAACACTTAGCCCTAGTTCAAAATTCATACATAACTAAGATACAATGTTAATACCTTACAATAGAAAATTGAGACCTTCAAATGAACCTTGCACTTGATGACACCTCCTAGTTTAGGTAAATAAGAGCCCAATAATAGGTTTATCCTTTTAGTCGGTATGTTTAGTGACATCGTCATAAACCCATGACAGATAGGAGCGACATGATAAAATTGTATCTCGGAACTTAAGTAGAGCTAACTCTTCCTTCGTATCCTAAGAGACTACCTTGTCTTCCAAAGGTAGATTTAGAAATAAATTTTTCATCGAATGAATTTCTTTTGGGATCTAAACAAAACAAATGGAGCTAGTGAAATAGTTGTAGTATGGCTTAAACTCGTGTTAATGATCTGTTTAGTTCCTCTCAGCTAAATGTGTTACCTTGGTTACTATCAACATATCTTCTTGGTATTTCATGGAGGTTTTTTTACATAAATATGTAATCTCACTTTAAACTTGTATATAGTTGGGGTGTAGATCCTTAGGTACAATTCTAATTAAAAAAAACCTTGGCTAATTAAGGGGTTAACTTATGGATGGAAATTGTACATAACTCTTAGAAAATTCAATTGTATTTAAAATAAGTTGACTTAAGAGAAGTGTAGAAAAAAAGGGTCTCGTTAACCCATGTTCCCAGGTTTCCTTTTTACCCTAGTAGGTAGGCCCAAAACCAAATAAGGGTAGTAGGTGATATTCCTATGATTGAACTCATGGTAGGATTTAAATGACACAAGTGGATGTCTTGGTTGTAGCATGCGTTTAACACTTGCAATGTATAAGAGAAAAGAAATGGGATGTCTTGTACTAGATTACACTTCTTGAAGTAATAATCCATTAGTTGAAAGTATATGTTATTTTTGTCTACGATTGTTATAAAATAATGGTAATAATGAGACCATAGTGCGATGTAAGAGTAAAGCATATAAGAGTAAAACAATATTTGAGGTTAGGAATAATGTCACTCTTGGAGTCCTTATAACTCAATTAAACATTTTCATGTGTTAGAAAGAATATGAATTGCCTTGGTGAGATCAAACTTCGAGAGAAAAAAGATATATGTAAATGTAAATAAAATTTCTTTATGTGAAAATGTTGAATGGATTCAACAAGTTATTGAACCATATTAACTATGGTAGGGAAATAAAGATACTGTGATCAAAGAATGTTTATGGGAAAAGGTATCTTGAATCTAAATTTCCCTTATATCCTAAGATTTATTTCTTGACATCATATCACATTCACTTGTGTAGTAAGGGAAAATTTTAAACATTGAATAAAAGTTTGAGAAGCATAATCTTAACATAAGAACATGAGAGTTAGGAACTTTATATGTAATTTGAAATATGGCAATAATTATCTAAGTTATGGAGATCGTCGTAAGGGATAAAGAACCAAATGAAATGGTCAAACTGTAAGTTGAAGGTGAAATGAATTTAAGAATATGTAGGTGGAAAAAGGATAAAATTAATCTTGCACAATAATGTTCTTGTAATGTTAATCGTAACTAAGATGTAATCATGGTAGGTAGGATGTGTTGTGGGTTTGCAATTCTTGGGTTCCTTTCTTGTGTTTGGGTCATTGCTAGCATTCGCTCATTGGGGAAAGTGTGGTATCAACATGTATATGGTGTTGTCATGTGAGTCGATGACTTATGTAAGTGTCTTATGCATTGTTGAGTTTCTCTACTGGAGCCCTTTTGGTGTTGTGTAGTGAGAAATGTTAGTAAAAAAAGTATTCTAGTAATTTTATTGTTGTATTTGGGTGTGATAGTTGTGGGCATTATGATTTCAAGATTGCTTTTCCCGCTGGAAACAAACTTAGGAAAGCCATTGAGAAAAGGCCCTCTCGTATTGTATTCATTTATTAAACGAGAGCCCAAGTTCTAGACATGGCATGGTAAATGGATTGTTATCACCGTGGGTTAGTAAGAACTCATTCTCGATTTCCTCTTCTTATATTTTTGTATTGTGAGGTGTTGGCACAAAAAAGATGATGAGTGTTCATACATTTCATCGTAATCAGTGATAAATATCAATACCATGAGTTGAGAAGTAGTTTGCATTTGGATGAAATTGTGTTATCATTGCAGTAAATTTGTGAGAGTCGAACTAACATATGTAGCATGCCCTACCCTTTACACACAAAAACTATAGTATTTGTGCATAAGTAAGATAGTTGTAAACAAAATTTAAAAACAAAATCATTTATCATCATCTTCATCGGTACTTGCATACATAAAAATTCACCCGCCTCACAAGAATTAGTAATGATAGGGTCAGATGTTACTCAAATTAGATTGAAATTAACTTTGTATATCAATTCCTCTTAAGATTTCTTATGCCCAATTCTATTTTCCTATCCTACACTCGCACACACCCACACAAAACTATTGTGTTTTTCAATGCTACAAGAGTGAATGACCCAAAGACTTGGCACACTTTGTGCAAGCGTCTAACGCAGAGTGCTTCCTCCCAACCGGTTGTGTAATGCAAGGAAACTGGTCCTCTAGGGCCTGGGGATTAGAACCTAGGTTGGTGGTTAGCGAGCACTCAAACCCCACCATCAAGTCACACCCTTGCACTCCATAAAACCTATTGTGTTAGTGCATGAGTAAGATAGTTGTAAACAAGTTGTATATATTTGTTTTCATTACAATACCTATATTTCACAACACGATATGAATTACCAAAGGCATGAGGTATTCTCTTGGTGACTTTATATTTCATTATAACTACTTCATTGTAGTCATTCGACTGATCTCAAAAAGCTTCTGTAAGTGCAACAAGTTGGTGGACAAAAAAGGGGTCATAAGTGGACGTTATATTGCAAAAATAACAAAATCTCAACTTGTAGGGATTATTAGCAATACACGCACTCAAAATTAAAAAAATTATATAAATATGAATCATAGCATCCGGAATCTAGTTTCTAAAATACTATTTAAAAAAAAAATAGACAAGTTTAGCTATATTAAACAATTAAAATTATATGACTTGGTTTTTTTCTTAAAAAACCTATAAGATTGTAGTCCATTTGTCCCGCGATTTGGATGACCAAATCTTGTTTTTTTTTTTCATTTGGTGAAAAGTTAGATGTAGTTGTCTATCTTAGGATGGATTTTATTTTGTATTTTTTCGAGCAATATTTTTTTAATGATTTTTTCCATGAAAGTGGTCTAAAAAGATTTAGAAAATAGAGTGCTTTCCGTTTGCCCACCATAACTATATCAAAAAATATCAAAATCATATATATATATATATATATATATATATATATATATATATATATATATATATATATATATATATATATATATATATATAATTTCTCCACACTTGGGATGGTACAAGTTTTATAATATTTTGATAAGCGAAACAAAAGTTGCAGCCTTTAAACATAGACATGAACATTCATGGGAAAAAAATGTCTTAAAGACCTATGTTAGTAAAAATTTATAAAATGATATTTATCTTATTCTATTCACTTTAAAATCAATATTTCTATGAAGCTAACATTCTCCCTACACGATGACACCATTTTTGTGAAATGTTTTCAATTTTTCAGCATGGTTCAAGTCTTTGGAAGAGAAAATTTGAAGTTTTGACCTTTTACACTTCATAATGACCTTCCATAGCTTTGGTTGGGAAAAAAAAAAGATTTCTGAGCCTTAGGGTCGGATTTGATGATACAGATAGAACCGCGATCATGGTTTATAAACCACGATCGTGGGTTTTATAACAAGAACCATGATTGCGCTTTATAAACCGTGAGCACGGTTTGTAAAGCGTGATCACAAAAATGTATTTCAAATCATATTTACACACATCCCAATGTTCTAATTACCATGTGATTTTTATTGTTTGACTTTACCGTATAAATTACTATGAAATTCTGTCATTTTTGGACGTTTTTCTTATCATCGGAAGCAAAACATCATGGGAGATAAGAAACGAAGTCAAAAAAGGAAGTCATTAAGTAAAAAACACTAAACGAATTAGAGGCAAACAGATTTCAAAATGTTGAGTGAATGTGGAATCTTCGTGAATCAAGAAGAGGTTCATCTTCAACCCCTACTATTTTTAAGCAATGAGGAACCAAGTAATGTTTCTACCGTCAATGTTGAAGTTGAATTAAATACTTGTGATGAATATGTTTTTACCACAATGTTGAAGAAGAATTAAATACCCGTGATGTAGCAAATGTTGAAATTGAAGGAGATAATGAAAATGTGAATAAGGAAATTTAGGTTGAAACTGTAGAGAAGTAAAATTTGACAAAACCTCCTATGATTTTCCGTAAGAAACCTAATTAATTTATTGAAATTGAATAAAATGTTTTGAAACTAATGTATGACAAACTTTCTGAACGGAAAATTAGAAGAAAAGCCACTGAAATTTGGGATAATCATTTTGAAATTTTAAATGATTCCCAAAGATCTCAGTTGTTGGTTAGTTTGATGAAATTGATTAAAATGAGACCTACATTAAACACCTTAGGATTGACATTATCTAATATACGTGGTCAAACCTCTACAATTGTTGAAAACCTTCATGATGCATATCACACTTGTTGGTGTCAAGAGACCCACTAGGATAGTAATATTGTGCGTCGTGTACTTGCTAGTAGTGTTGTAATTGAATTAATAAAAAATAACGCTTGATTATGAAAACAAGTCAAATGTTACAAGTTAACCAAAAAAATCTAATGAAAGCAATTGAAAGACGTAATATCCTTCAATCACTCAATAACACCGATTTTTGGGCATTTTCTACTAGAGTACCATGTAAGGACAAAGATAATTTTGATGCTATAAGAGAAGTCATTATTCAATTTTGGCATAATAACACTAGAGTGTCACCTAATACAAGAGATGTAAAACGGAGAGTTAGTTATACTAATCATGAACCACATCCAAAGCATTTCTTAGATATGACTCAAACTCATTTTTTTGTAAGTTTGAAAAAGAGCAATGAAATTAAAATTAGTCAACATTTTTTTGAAATCATGAAACCATTTTATGTGAAAATAAACCACACTCGCACCACTTGTTATAGGCAACATGTTGAATTTGTGATGTATTATGCTAAATTTTTACATATTCATTCTAAATTTCATTTTGAAACTATGTTATCGTAATGTGGTGTTCAAGTTCCACCAATATCTTCTAGGATTCCATTCATACGATATTTTGTGAAAAGAAGTTGGACAATTTTTTTATAGTCGTGGATTGTTTATATGGAAGTTATGGTACATGCGGATTACCTAAATTGGAAAGCTTTGCATCCATGAGAAAATTGAAGGTGTAATAGAACATAATTTAGTTGAGTTTGATAAATATAAATCAATTGTATACCAGATGAAAGATGGAAAAGAGTCTAAATGGTGTGAGCTAGTTACGTAACATACGCATATTTTTCAATTTAATAGAAAATTTAAGGATGAAATTGTTTATGAGTATGCTAAGCATACACACAAAGATCGATGGTTGGATGAAAAATTCAAGATATGGAAGGACACATTTCTTATTGGTACTATTGTTTCAAAGGTGGTCAATTATGCAGAATTACACATTGCAACCACAAATGGAGGTTCAATCACAATATTACAACTCAATACAAGTTTCTATTTTTGTGCATATAACATTTACACATTCTCTTGATAGTCAGACAGAGAATGATCGATTTTTTAAGAGAGTACCACTTTTATATCAAGTGATGATCATAATCATTCTCTTGAATTTGTGTAAGGGTGTTTCCAGCTATTTTATGGAAACTTGTCTCGATAGAGAAATCCACTTCAAACAACATTATATATGGTTAGATAATTGCACTTATTAGTTTAAAAATGCACAAATGTTTTATTAGATGAGAAGGATGCATGTTAAGATGGGTGTGCAACATATTTGGAGTTTCACTGAGGTTGGACATGGAAAAGGAGATCATGATGGTGCAGGGGCATGTGTGAAAAATATCTTGCAAGAGAAAAGTTGAAGTACAAAGATGGTGCTAAATTGAAAGATGTAAAGAGCATAGTGGAATGGTGTATTGATAACATGGCACGAGGTCAAGAAAATTCCATAGTTGTAGATATTTTTGGTTGATAGAGGAATAAAAATTGCTAACTACGAGGATCAGTATGACACTCACTCGGTCTAGTGATATGCACTCATTTTTAGCTCAAGTGCTACTTTCATGAGCCATAAGGACAATAAAGTTGACATGTTTTTGTGCATCTTGTATCAAATTTGTCACCACTGAGTGCGATTCACAAGAATGGGTGGATGGATATATTTTAAGGCCTCTAACTCGCTTCCTGTTATCAACCTCCACAAGGATTCCAACTTATTTCTATAGATGAAGTTGCAACATCCAAGGACTTTGACAAAATTTTGATTTTGGTGCGACAAGGTATTTATGGTTATTTACAATTTTTATATTGAGTTATGTCCATTGAAATTTTAATATGTACAATTTAAATTTGAGTTGAAACCTTTGTGTTTTCAGTAGGACATGTGTTTGCGCTTATTGCATGGATGTATCACAATGAAGAAGGAACAAACTATTTATTATGTTGTTCCATTGAGGAAAGAAACAAATTGACTTCTCATGTTATAAATGGAAAAGATATTGAGTACCCTACGGTGGTCAAGGTGGTAGTTACTTGGAACTTGACTTCGATGGTATCCATTAAAAACTCCTATGTTTGGGTGTTTGAAAGATGTGAGACACACAGAAAATACTCTTATATTCACATCTAGTTCTAGCGACAAATATTCAACTATATAAATATCGAGGAAGGCCTAATAATAAGATTCTTTGGAAGGTTCGAGAGTCGATAATGAAACAATCCCGTCCCGCTATTTAGAGTAGATCCGATCCTGATGGTTCATTGGAATGAATTTACAATGCTCATGTCTGGTATATATAATTTCTTTGGTATATATAAATTTTTAGTTAGATAAATTTAAGTTCATATATTTTATTAAATTTGTGTATTTTGTATATATCTAGTATGGTTTTGATTTGAAACTTAAATTTCTTTGACTAACACTTTTATGTGTAGGTTAGTGGTGCTAGAAAAGCTTCCACCTTCACATGGTTGGCAATGTTAGTAGAGAATTGTAAATTCTCGAAGCTAAGAGAAGCTTTCATTATTTTACAAGAAAAGAGAAGCAATTAACAACGATTTATGTACCTGTGGAGGGGGTTCTTAGCTCTGGAGGAGGTAGCCTAGAAGCACCTGGAGCTTAGAGAACTGAAATGACACCTCCCCAAGTGTTTACAAGACCATCCCTACGCGCGTGTGCAGCACGATTTGGTGCCACGACACACCGTTTATAAAATATAGCATTTAACGGCCTTTACACTGTCTCAAACAACACTATTTTACATGTTTGCAAACAATAGGAAGTGAGAGCACTAATTGGAGAAGGAAAAAACTGAGACAAAATATTGTAGAGGGTCCCTACACTGAGGTGTAGGATAAGGTGAGACAACTCTAGGTGCCACGGAGTGCACGTAGTCACACGTCGAAGTTGAACGATTTTTGGTCTTAGGGCTCTTAAGGGACTATGCCCGAATGAGGTAGCCCGGAAGCAACGACATTGTCGCGCACCAAAACGATGCCTCCTATAGCATTCAACTGACATGTCTTCATAGTTGGTTCGGTGCCACGACCCACCGTTTCGCAAAATATAATATTTGACAACCTTACACTATCTCAAAGTGCACTATTTCGAATGTTTGCAAACAATAGGGCTGCGAGAGAACCAATTGGAGAAGGAAAAAGCTGAGATATAATATTATAGAGGGTATGTACGCCAAAGTTTAGGATCGACGAGACATCTCTAGTGCCATACAAGGCGCATAGTCACCGTCAAAGTTGAATGATTATTTGGTCTCAAGGCTCTAAAGGGACTACGCCGAATGAGGTATCCTGGAAGCAAAAATGTTGTCATGTACTGAAACAAAGCATCCTATAGCATTCAAACTGATGTGTCGGCGCATTCGGTTTGGTGCCATGACCCACCGTTTGCAAAATATAGTGTTTGACAACCTTTCACTATCTCAAACCGCACTATTTCGTGCATTTGTAAACTATAAGGCAACGAGAGTACTGATTGGAGAAGGAAAAAAATTTAGGTAGGCTATTGTAGAGTGTCCCTACACAAAGGTGTAGGATTATGAGATGTCTCTAGGTGCCTCGAGTGTGCGTAGTCACCCATTGAAGTTGAATAATTTTCTCGGTCTCGGGGGATCTTAAGGACTACGCCCGAATGAGGTAGGCCGGAAGCAACGAAATTTTCATGCACCAAAAAGACACTTCCTCTAGTACTCATCTGGCCACACAGATGTGTCGGCAGTAGTCGGGCTTTGGTGCCACGATCCACCGTTTGCAAAATATAGCGCTTGACCGCCTTATACTTGTCTCAAACTACACTATTTCACGTGTTTACAAATAATAGGGTAGTGACAAGCACCGATTGGATAAGGAAAAAAAAGACAAAGCTATTGTAGAGGGTCCCTACGCCAAGGTGTTGGATCATATGAGACATCTCTAGGTGCCACAGAGTGCGCGTGCATACACTGTCGAAGTTGAATGATGTTTTGATCTCGGGGATCTTAAGGGACTATGAATCAAAATGACACCTCATCTAGCATTCACCTAGCCACCACTGGACATGTCGGCGTAGTCGGTTTAGTGCCACGATCCACCGTTTGCAAACTATAGCATTTGTGACAACCTTACACATGTCTCAAACCGCCCTATTTCATGCGCTTGCAAACAATAGGGTAGTGAGAGCACCAATTGAGAAGGAAAAAACTAATACAAAATATTGTAGAGGGTACCTACACCAAGGTGTAGGATCAGACATGACATCTCTAGGTGCCATGAAGTGCACGTAGTCACTCATCGAAGTTGAACGATTTTTTGGTCTCAGGGCCCTTAAGGGACTACGCCCGAATGAGGTAGCTTAGAAACAACGATGTTTTCGTGCACTAAAATGACACCTCCTATAGTGTTCATCTATCCACCCGACGCGTTTCGGTGTAGTTGATTTGGTACCATGACCCATCATTTGTAAAATATACCGTTTGACAACCTTACACTGACTCAAACTGCACTATTTTACGCGTTTGTAAACAATAGGACAACAAGAGAACCGATTGAGAAGAAAAAAACTGAGATAGACTATTGTAGAGGGTCCCTACGCCAAGGTTTAGGATTATACGAGATGTCTCTAGGTGCCACGGAGTGTGCGTAGTCACCCGTCGAAGTTGAATGATTTTTTGGTCTCAGGGCTCTTAAGGGACTACGCCCAACGAGGTAGCTTGGATGCAATGACATTGTCACACACCGAAACGATGCCTTATATAGTGTTCACATCGCCACCGAATGTGTTGGCGTAATCGGTTTGGTGCCATAATCCACCGTTTGCAAAATATACCGTTTGACAACCTTACACTGTCTCAAACTGCACTATTTCATGCGTTTGTAAACAATAGGGAGAAGGAAAAAACTAAGACAGATATTGTAGAGGGTCTCTACACCAAGGTGTAGGATTAGAAATGACATATCTAGGTGCCATGGAGTGTGAGTAGTCACCCGTTGAAGTTGAACAATTTTTGGTCTCAGGGCTCTTAAGGGACTACGCTTGAATGAGGTAGCCCGAAAGCAATGACATTGTCATGCACCAAAACAATGCCTCCTCTAGCATTCACCTAGCCACACAGATATGTCAAAGATAGTTGGTTTGGTGCTACGACCCACCGTTTGCAAAATATAGCGTTTGACATCCTTACATTGTTTCAAACTACTCTATTTCACGCGTTTGCAAATAATAGGGCATCGAGAGCACCAATTGGAGAAGGAAAAAATTGAGATAGGATATTGTAGAGGGTCCCTATGCTGAGGTGTAGGATTTGATGAGACATATCTAGGTGACATGGAGTCCGCATAGTCACCCGTCGAAGTTGAACAATTTTTTGGTCTCAAGGCTCTTAAGGGACTATTCCTAAATGAGGTAGCCCGGAAGCAATGACATTGTCACACACCAAAACAAAGCCTCCTCTAGCATTCACTTGGCCACATAGATTTGTTAGCCTAGTTGGTTCAGTTCCGTGACCCACCGTTTGCAAAATATAGTGTTTGACATCCTTACACTGTCTCAAACTGCACTATTTCACGCGTTTGCAAATAATAGGGCAGCAAGAGCACCGATTGGAGAAGGAAAAAACTGAGACATGCTATTGTAGAGGGTCCCTACGCCAAGGTTTAGGATTAGATGAGATGTCTCTAGGTGCCACGAGTGCGTGTAGTCACCCATCGAAATTGAACAATTTTTTTGGTCTTAGGGCTCTTAAGGGACTACACCCGAATGAAGTATCCCGGAAGAAACAACGTTGTCACACACCGAAACGATGGCTCCTCTAGCATTCACCTAGCCACTCAGATGTGGCAGCATAGTTGGTTTGGTGCCAAGACCCATCATTTGCAAAATATATCATTTAATAGCCTTACACTGTCTCAAACTACATTATTTCGCACGTTTTCGCAAACAATAGGGCAAGGTGAGAGCACTAATTAGAGAAGGAAAAACTCGAGACAGTCTATTGTAGAGGGGGTCCCAACATTGAGTTGTAGGATTAGATGAGACATCCTTAGGTGCCATAGAGTACATGTAGTCACCCATCGACGTTGAATGATTTTCTGGTCTCGGGGCTATTAAGGGACTATTCTGAACGAAGTAGCCGAAGCATCGACATTGTTGTGCACTAAAATTACATCTCCTATAGCATTCACCGGCCACTCGGATGTGTCGAGCAAAGCTTTGGTGCCACGATGTCCCAAGGTATGACTTCTCAATACTCGCCTCCGTTCATTTCCTAGAATTTTGCTAGAAAGGCGGTTTGTAAACATTTATGCCACGAAGACTCAAGGAATGTTAGGAAGGTTCCGGATTGGATGTTCTCGACACCAATCCGGCCTCCCTAGTGCCTACCATGATGTGAATTATGTAACAATATACATTACATACATGTTTATGGGTTTTTATCTAGATTTATGTCGTAACATATGTACAAATATCCTAAATAAATATGTAAAGAATGTTCACAAATTCCAAGTGATATATCATTTTAAAATTCATTGAAGAACCTTGAAATTTTTCAAATACCTTGGAATTGTAAGGATGTGAATTATTTGACAACAACCCTCACAAAATGTGTATTTTAAACTAGAAGGATTGTAGGGTATACAA
This sequence comes from Taxus wallichiana var. yunnanensis, assembly GCA_018340775.1. Lineage (NCBI taxonomy): Eukaryota > Viridiplantae > Streptophyta > Pinopsida > Cupressales > Taxaceae > Taxus > Taxus wallichiana. Next base: position 114,637,747 of record CM031241.1, on the reverse strand, counting down.
AAAGGGGTTTTAAAGTGTGTGCTTAAATACAAAAACATATAGGACTTAATAAGGAAGTGAATCCACTTACGATAATCAAATCATGTGTAAATTCTTAGTTTACTCGGCATATCACCAAATTATAAAGAGATATTAATCAATGGGATAAGCCCTATTAATGGGATAATCTCTAAAACAATACATAAATGCTTCCCTTAATTTCTTAACAATTTTACCAGTGTAATGTTGCACCATAGTAACGTTATATTCATATAGTTCAAGATGAACTTGCTTATTTATAGCAATGTTCATATTAGTTGATATGAAACAGATGAGTGTTAGCTTTAAAAGAAAAAAATTAGTTATATAAACTCCCTCACAACTATTCTTTCAAATATGTGCACGTTGTTAGGAGGCGGAAAAATAATTAGAGTTACAAATACACCGTATATAATTACCGTGGAAAAAGTAATTACTTGGAATAGGTTTGCTTAATAATTGTACCATGTAGTGCTCGGGACATGGTTTTTAAATTTTAAATCAAACATATATATATAACTAATATACATCTAGAGCATACATACATAGAAGGATATCATGTGCAATGAAATCGAATCAAACATAGAAGTAATATCGTTATGAAAACCAACACATGGATATATAATGTATAAAACTAAGTGTGCTTTGGATGCACGTCTCTAAAAATATAAGTTCATAACATGTATACATCTCAAACTAAGTGTGCTGGGCGCACGTCTCTGAAAATATAAGTTCATAACATGTGTACATCTCGAACTAAATGTTTCATACATATAGGACCACATGTAGTCACATAAGGCTATATATACAATGAGCTATATGAAGAATCATGAACTAGGACCAGATGGCCCATATATATATCTATGTACATCCAGGTCCAATGAATCTAATCATGAAACATCTTCCCTCTCTTCTCCCTTCGTTAGAAGTAACATGTCCATGACCTGGGATGTAGTGGAGGGAGATGCCACTACGGATTTCATCCATGTGGTCCTAGGCGTCTCTAAAAGGCCTGCAACCTAACCTACACATTCATAAATAACAAGTTTTTAACACCTAGATTTTTAAAATACATTCAAAATTTAGAAACTTAGAATTTAGTTAAAATGCATGTGAAATCTTACCGCAATGTCATGATCCCTATCAATTTTTTTGACGCATCGCAGGGACAATAGTAGACTCACGAGGGGTAAGCTACATATAAATAATTAAATTTCAAATTAAATATTTCATGTACAAAATTTGATATTGTAGATTTAAGTAATAAGAAATAATTCCTCCAAAATTTAACAAATTAAAAAAATTGTACCTTAGTTAGTGGATCTGTAGATGCTATGGCAGTATCTACAATGTAGCCTCCATAGTCTACATATATGGAGGAGTCTCTCTCGTAGTCATAAGCTATACAAAAAATATGTATAAATAAATATTAATCTACATGACTGCCACATAATAGACCCAAAAATAATCCACATGAACTTCCACAATTAGAAACAAAGTGCGAGAGAAAACTAACCTACGTAAAAGTCATGTGAGGCATGCCAGTAGCCTCAATTCCTAGAGCAGATGATGACCCGCCAGGCTCCTGCGTATAAAAGATAAACATATATTAATATTTACATGTACATGTGAAACATTATAATAATAAAAGTGCACAATGAAATGAAAATTGAAATTGCAAGTCAACTTGAAACTTACATTTGTAACATGCCCAAATTACGTAGTAGCTAGCATGTCAACACCCGGATGTTTCCTTCACCGGCTCTTGCTATTTAAAATAAAATAAAAATTAGTTTTTACATGTATGTACATGACGTCATACAATAGAATACATATATATTAAAATCTCAAACATGAATTGAACTATTGTATATATATTAAATATTTATTTGACATTTACCCGTGAAAAACCAAGATCATATGCACTTCCAAAAACATCCGCCATCATCTCATCTAGAGAAAAGATATCATGTGATCCAGTAAATGATGTCTCTCCCGCAATGCATACGGCACCACATGATCCACAAGTGGTGTGGTGCACTAGAAATGATGCCTCCACCAATATCACTTGATGCAATCTGGTCACTATGTCAGGGCGAGTCTCGGTGAGCTCCTTCAATGCATGTAGTGTGTCAATCTCCACAACCTCCTTCACTAGTAGAGGGATAACTAAAGGTAGTGGGGGTTTTTAGGCATGGGGGATCTTTTTGACCTACACGTGCACCAGTCTACTATGTGTAGAGCTACCTCCTTGCCCATAAAACTTAGAAATGTCAAAATAATTTGGGACCTCATTAAGAATGAACTCGCAATATAATTTCTTCAAAAAATAGAGAGAAACATCATTGTTGTTGCATGATGGATAATAAAAAACCATCCACCATCGGTCCCAAAAATTGTTCTTGATTTGGTCATTGTGGCACCAATGGATTGCGAACCATTTGCAAGTAGCTATGGGGGGAGTGGGGCATTGGTTCTTGGGTCAGTAAATAATGCACAAATGTGGTCTTTTCTAATTTTTTATCTTTTACAGCCGTAAGGGATAATTTATCTGCATACCACCGCCTACAATCACCTCTAAAGGTATTCCATCTGTTTATTTGGTTGGTTCTGGAGTCAACTTCACCAATCAATGTTTGCAATGTGTTCGTTAAAGTCATGCGAGATGGATTTGTGGCATGATTTTGTCTTATAGTCTGAATAAGCTTCTCAATGATAATTTTATTTTGTTAGATTCTTCCAATGATATCAATTTGTGTTCCTACTAGTTTCGTGGGAACGTAGGAGCCACAAGAGGTGAATTTATGTTTGGAGGAGGGTTTGAGGAATGTTTGGAGGGTTTTGAAGAATATTTCGATGGTTTGTATGATTACGAGCTTTCCGAGCAATTGACAAAACAAAAAAATTGTAAACATAAATAAAAAATTGAAAAACCCATGAAAATCACAAAAATAACTTAAAATCTACAAAAATTGATCAAAATTGAGGGCTTACCTTTTTTGTCTTGGCGGCATGGTTGAAACTATCGTGATCCAGTAAGTCCAAAACATTTTTTAGGGGGTATTCAAAGCACGAGTGCTAAAGGTCTAGGAGAAATTGCGGTTGGAAAGGAAAAATGGGGAAAATGAGGAGTCGCGGGTCTCGCTTTTTTTTCTTAGAGGAATGCGAAAGTGCGGTTTGAAACTACGAGGGTGAATTTAAACCGCTCATGCTTTAAAACAATGATCACAATTTTATGTTCGAAAATCACCAAACCTATAAAAACAATTGCGTGAGTGCGGTTTAGAAACTATGCGAGTGTGGTTTAGAAATCTGCAATCATGTGGTACCTAAATTTTAGGTTTTTATGTCCACTTAATTGTCCACCAACTTGTTGCACTTACTTTTCTACCAAACTTTATAAAATAAATGGCTAAGGATAATGAATCATTTGCTTCAATTCAATTACTAAAAAGAATATTAATTTTCTTGAACCACCTTAAAAGAAATTATCATCAAATAAGGGAATTAAAGGCTTTATATATAGCAATATAATAAAGAAATGTGTCACACATGAAGGCAATGTAATTAAGTAGTAACTCACTACAAGTAACAATATAAATGAGAACAAATCAAAAAATAATTTTACAAAACAAACACAATATATCGCATGGATTTTGTTTTTCCCAATATGATAAACCATTAATCTTGTAATGGCTCTCGAATTTTTTAAAAAAAAATCCCCACTTACAACTTTTTTGAAAATCCTAAATGGCCCAAATTTTCATTATAAAACTTACCCCAAAAAATTATCGATTGACTAAAATAAAATAAATATTCGGGTATTTTCATGGAACATTTTTATTGGATTCTTCATGAATAATTAAAAAGTTAATTCCCCATTTGACAACCTTTTAAGAAAAAGGTAATGAGTCCAAATTATCTATATAAAAATTTTAAAAAGTAGCATCTTTTAAACTTGAACACTAATTTAGTTTAGTAGGATCTTGCATCGCAATTATGTGAGAACAATTTGCATTGCCCATTGTTTCCAAGAAATCCATTCATCTTCCCACGGCTTATTTGGCTTCCTCTATCCAAATTTAAAAGGGTGAATCAGTAGATCTCGCAAAATATTAATTTTCATTAATCATTTACATTAATCGTTATGTGTCGTTGATTCTAATAAATCTCCACCTAAAGAATGTTTATCCCATAGAAAATTTATATATATATGAAACAACGTTGATTAAAACAATATATTGTGGTGTCTTGTGGTACATCAAACATAATTATTTATGGGATATATTTAATCAAATTGAGTGAATACTTAACATTATTTAATAGTGTACCTTTAACAATCATGATTTGTGAATATAGGACCGGAAGTCTAGGGATACACAATCAACGTAGAGTAAACACACTTAATATTAATATTAATATTTTTATAGATATATTGAAATATCAAACGCTTAGAGTATGTAGCAATTTTGTAATTAAAATTTGTGGGATTTTGACTAATTTTGTAAGTATACTAACTCACCAAATAATTTTCATGCTCCAATTCATCTCATAATGCCTTCAAAAACTTGAAACTCAGAGATTGGTCTAGCTGATCTTGAGAGTTCAAAAACTAGTCTTCCATGCAACATAACCAAACCTTTCCAAGTCACTTATCATGAATTAATTTAATATTTTATACATTAAATGATATGTATATGACTTGTTCAAGCACTTATAACCATATATAAAATGGAGAAACACTCACCTTTATACCCATTCATACATACTTCTAAAATAGGTCCAATGGGGTAGTTTTGGTTCAAATACCTTTATGAAAGAAATAAAATTTAAAAATGAAATATGAACTTATAAATATTGGATACAACATGAAAATAGTGATCAAGCAAATAAATATTATCAATTAAATGCAATTCAACATGGTTACCTTAATTTTTCTTCACTAGTTTTTCAAAACAAGATCATTTTGCGGTAAGCTCAAATATGCAACCATTGCTCCAATTTTCTCTAAATACGTAAACCAAAAAAATTCATGAATTTGAATAAAAATTACTAACATCATCCACCTCAAATTTTAGAATTTGTTTCTTTCCAAGTTTTCTCCTTATACTTGAAATCTTCACAAAACACCTATTTTATAGTGGGGCCCACCATTCATAATGAACTCAAAATATCCTATAAATATTTCCAAAGGATTCCTATACATGTTAAAATATATTCCGAATGAAAAAATTCATTAGGACACGTATCCAACTAAATTTTCCAAAACTCGGGTCGAAACCAGGGGTTTGGAGAGTTACAAATATGCTCACAATAACATATAGAACTTATAAAATATTTTAGAAATCACAAAAATAATTAATGAGCTATAATTTTATCCCAATTTAATCCATTTTTGTATGATATGAATTATCCAAATGAGGCTCCATAAATTCTCTTGTCGCTAAGAAGTTTGGTGCTCAATTGTGATACTTTGAAAAACCCAATTTTGGAAATACTAACATGACTTGCAAAATATTCATCCTCAAATTTTGAGTTTTTCTCACACCTTAAGCAAACATCCATATAGCACCTAATAGTGATATTTTCTCTCTGGTTCATCCTGAATATTAAAATTACATCTCATCTAATTTTCCTTTGGTATCTCGATTCTCGGAAGTTGAACTATGCTTGACTGTAGATGTTCCTAAAACACTTCAATAACTACCTATGAGGAATTTTACATGCCATATATCATAAATCCATGCTCACACCATGTTATGTTTTCATCATCACCACTTGGGTCAAAACTTCATGAAACTTTACACTTGACCAAGCCCTAGAATGACTTGAATTAACCCATACATTTCATGATTGGACCATATGGAGATGCTCTGAGACTCATTGAAATATGTAACTCACATATTGAGTCTTGTTTAACCTTCATACCACTATGACATCAATGGACTTTTCATTAATGACAACAAAAGCAAAACACACTTCCAACATCCTCATGACCTTGAAAATTAACTCCTAATTGATCTCATAAGTCTTTCCTTGAAGGTGAAAATTCTATTATTCCAATTATTAGGGAAATTAAGAGAAATATGGGTATCATGACCCCTTACCCTCTCCAATAAATTTTAGTATTCCCTTTCCTTGATGGTATTCCACATATATGATTCGAATCTACATGATTCATTGTAGATAGGTTAGATACTATAGATATCTCCCCTATTGTGATCTTCCGCACCATTCTTTGTTAGGGAAAAGTGGAAGCAGTAGATTCAAGCGAAACACAAAACGTTCTCAATGCTTTAAGTGGGAGAAATAAATACATACGCGTTGTACGTCAAAAGTAATCCAATATACTGCTCCACCTTTCGTCCCTTGATTAAAATATGTGCTTAACAATTCCCAATCTTCTCCGCATGGCGGAATTACACAAATAATCACTTCTGATTATCCACATCACTATGGAAATTATGATAGATATATATGTGGATATCTTCCCAACTAAGTCAATTCACATTATACTTAACATCAACTCTAATTTTATTATACTAATTTCTTTAGAATTGAATTATATTCCAATAATAATTTCATACCTTTCAAGAATTATATCATATAGTTGTATATCCTAAAAGATCTTATTAATTGACTTCAACCTCTCTTAATTTGAAATATGTCATTTAATACTCTATTTTATTGGTAACTTTTCTTTGATCGTCATATTCATTTCTTAACAGGGGAAAAATAAATTCATTTTCACTCTAAATATATATATTTTATTTCTTAATTCAATATTAAAGAGGAAAAGATAGGGAAAATGATAGACGAAGAGGAGTGGTCAATTGATCATCTTCCATGGAAAATATTTCCAACTTCAAGGGATTTTTGAGATAGTTTCCTATATACTTAAAATTTCTTCTTCATTAGAAGTTGGTTCCTACCCTATCTGCATTATCAATTTCATTATTTCTACATATTTCTATAATTAATTTGTTGATCAAATCATCCTTTATCCACTCCAGCAAGTAAAATATTCACTATATGTATCATTGTCTTCTTCCTTTCCCCCGTAATTGGTACAAGACATTGTGTTTGTCCGATATTGAATCTGCAACCTATAACTACACATCCTCCATTTTTTATGCCTCCTACATGTATTAGATAACAAAATAAGAGAAAAATTATATTTCAAAATCCCGGAGCTAATGTTAATGATAGAGAGCTTGTCATAAAGGCTATAATGACATATGATGCATTGAGGCACCATTTTGAACAAGGAAGATTTTATAGGTTCCTTGATCTCTAAGTAGGGTACATAATGATGACCAAATGATTGTCATTAAATAGGGACAAGTGTAATAGGCTCTATTCAAGGCATATATATGGGTGACAACTTTTACTTTAAAATTGAGCTCTCTGTAATTGGCTTGCATGCTCCATCTCGGGATGTTGTTGCTTTTTAGTGTTGTCGATAATTTGTGGAATGAGAAATTTTCTTTTAATATTGTTGCTTCTATATGTTACTTAATAAAACCTAGGTAATGGTGATGTACTTATTTATAGTTGATAGGGAGGAAAATAACACTATTCATCTAAATAGCTCTTTTCTTACCAAAAGCTTTAAGATGGTAATTTTTGTTGGAGAGAAGAAGGAACCATCGAGTTGAGATCATATTCATCAGGGCATATAAAACAAGGTAGGAGTGTTTCTTCTATTCATAATATTTATGTTTATGATGGTCTCTATAAAATTGAACCAAGTCCTAATTAGATAAAGGGATTTAAAGATTTGGTGTGTTTGTGTATAATCTTAAGAAGATAGTAGAGTCATAAAGACATGGTATCTCGAAATTATGAGGAAGGACATGCAATGGAAATTAATACCTACTTTAAGACCTAGTTTTATTCAATCAACGAATATGGTATGGAGGAGTGATAATTTTTTTCATGGGGTTGTTAATGAGGTTGTTAATAAAAAAATGAGGTTGACAATAAAAAAGGGTTGTAAGGATGTGAATGTGTAGGTGGGTGTGACTATGAAGGGAGTTGTGTGTGCTTTTATTCATAGGAATGGTGGATAGATTATATAGAATTGATATATTGGATTCTAATAGAGATAAATCCTTTGATTTATGAATGTGATGACCAACGCGTGCCCTACAAGATGCCGAATAAGGTAATTTAAAAATAATTGAATATTGTTCAAAGGGAGGTGTCCTGAACTAATGGTGCGTAACATGGTTATAAGGCTAATGGATGGGGTACATGAGATCCTTGGATTGTATTGCACTAGGTAGTTTTATTTCATAATATATAGGGGTTGTTTCGTAGAAGGAGTAGATCAAAATATAAATGTCAATATGTACAAACAATACATGCTTTATCACATGCAAAAGAAACGGATAAAGTGGGGAAATATTTTCCATATCTTGTTTCAACTGCAACAACAACAATTTGAATATTTCCTTCTTCAAGTAATCATTCAAGACAAGTTTTCCAATCCTTTATAACTGCATTATGAATAGATGCAATAAAAAGGGAAATGTTTATCATTTATTGGATATAATAGTTTTCCAAATGCAAAGTATAATATTCCTCCTCTCATAGAGCTGATCCTTGACTCTTATTGAAACAAGTTCCTTGAAATGTGGCATAAAGGTTGTCAAAATTAATGTAAGTGTGATTTTATCATACATATACCAAACACAAATTAAGAAACAATTGCTAAAAAATCAAGTTTTCTACTATCAATTTGTTAGGACATGTTAGGTACTTTACATTATCAAGTAAATTTAATCATAAAATTCATGGTTCATCTCTTAAGTACATAAATATCACTTTATAATTACTAATTAGCCAATGGGCCTTTATAGAGTCGATTCTGTTGATAATGACATCATCTTTATCTACAATATTATTTTATTTTGTACTTGTTGACATTTATTTATGTATTTTCATTTCTATCATTCATTTAATAATTTTCACATAAGAATTCTAATGGTGAATAAAGAAATATGATTTTCAAGATAAAACATTAATGGACATTTCTATGACATAAAGATATGATTTCTAATAAAGAACCAAAAATGTTAGAAATTTAGTTCCACAAATAAAGACACAAGGGTTTTCCTTTCCTTGTAATAAATGAAATCTTGAAAATATAACATTGTTTTTTACAAAATGTAGAAATATCTAGCTATTCTACCAAAAAAAAGTATATTTTATGTAGATTAGAAAGAGGAGAAACAACAACATTAGGAATGATTCTTATGCATGTAGATAATTTGTATGATTATTTTCACGATTTAGCTCTTGGAGGCAACAAAATATGTATTTGAATTTTGTGAAAATAATCCATTGATATTTCCTTGTAATGTAGATTGTTTCAACCACGTGGTGCACGAGATTTGATATAAAGCATGTCAATATTGAGAAAATATTAAGATTTTTTTAATTTATTGATGCATTCAAGGTCTCGTTTGACTTTTCATATGTTTTCTCCTTTACAAACTATTATTTTTCCTATCATTGCTACTCATATTTATGTATATACGTGCATATTTTGTCTAACTTCTTGTGCATCGTATATCAAGAATTGAATTCGAATGCCACTCCTTTAAGTCTTGCTTTCAATACATCATTAATGACTCCCACCATTACAATTGTAATCCTAAAACTTGGCTAGGTAAGCTAAGTTCCCTCCTATTTTCCAAGGATTTTATACACTACACTATATCATATTTTTTAATTTTATTTAATTTTAATTTTATTAAAGTGAAAGAGTGGGACATAGAATTTTATTGAAACCAAATTCCCCAAAGCTTTCTATAAACCCAATACGAATTATACGCCTATGACTATTTTATCCACCCAATCATCCACCTTTTCACTTATACAATTATTATCATTTTTAATTAACAAAATATAGATAAAAAAGAAATAAAATAAAAATAAATAAATTAAACTCCATTCATTTAAATAAAAATATGAAAATCAATCCTATTAGGATTTCACAAACACTGCATGCTTTTTCTATTAATAACTTTTATAATAAAAAATAGTTGTTTTCATGGAAGCATCTAAAAATAATGATCAAATGATGGTGACTATTGATCTACTCAACATTATTGGGATTAATATTAAATCATAACAACATGATAATAAATGGTTTCTCGTGATCACCTCTGTTAGAATCAACATCTAATGGGGCATGCAAATGTCTAATAAATATAAATATTTATAAACTTATTCAACTCGAATCGTATAAAATCTCCTATAATAATCAATAATTATTGAGAACCATAAAAATGACTACTTTGAGGAGAGGACCTGCCCAATTTGTGGCTATTGAAAAGGCCTTGGAACTCTCTTGCCAAGGTGTTTAGTTGGTGTACAAACTGTCCTCCATGGATTCTTCTATTTTCTCTCTACCCGTGCCTTTCAAGGGGAGCCTCGGAATGAATTTTGGACACCCAACAAGCTCGAGGATAGTTAAATTTGGCTTGATGTTTCTTTTGGAGGACCTACTAGGTGATATGCTACTTGTGGAATCATAAAACATGCATGATAAGCTACCCATATCCATAATATGCTAAGATCTAACAATATCCTAAAATAAAATTGGTCTTTTTCCGATTTGGCTTTTCGAGTAAGGATTTTTAGTTTATCTCCGACCTATTGATGCGTAATCACAACACCCCTGCATGTTTACAACTCAATATGTCGAAACTGTCATTGTGAGTGCATAACATGGAGCTTTCCCCAAAGTTTGGGACTTTGCAATAAGGAAAGCTCTCTAGATGAATGTCATTTCCTATTCCTCTATTCTAATGCACACATCCAAATTGTAAAGGATCTACTCTAAAATCTACTCTATCTTTCCACGGAGATAGGGTTAAGAAGATTAGAAGAAAATAAACCTAAACTAATAAAGGTGATGCACCAAAATGAATGTTGAATACCTACTTTGCATAGGGATGGAAACAACAATTAGATTAATAAAAATGACAATACACCACAGATCAATCCACCGATGAGAATCCTCTAACCATTAAAGACAAACCATAAAAAATGTAATAAAACAACCATGCACATATAACCAAGATTGCAATGATAGATCAACAAGATGCCATGAACATAAGAGAGGGTTGAAATTCATCCACATAATTCTATTATTGCTCCAAAAATTTGATGTAGTGCATTACAATGGTCAATAGGAAAGAAACATGCATTACAACTTCAATGGGAGGTTTTAATCGCACAAATTCACTTTGAGATAAGAGATGACGGATGGTGCAAAGAAAAATTATCCAACATTAGAACAATGACCCTCCTTAAAATATATATGAAGAATGAGAGAATAAAAAAGAAGAATCTGAAATCTTCCTTCAACCACTAAAAATGCATTGAATTAACCTATAACACTAATAGGCGATACTATAAAACCCATACTTCCATGTATTATGCCTTATTGGACAAGAAAGGAATCCCATACCTTCCTCAATTGGGTAGGTGAGAAAACTATAAACACCCTCTAAAATAGCGAGCAATATTTTTCATGTTAAATAACCGTGTAGAAGACACTGAGAGATTTCCAAAAAGTCCTATCTTGTGCAAATCGGAGCTTCCAAATCAAAAGTTATGTTCATATGAAGATTGGGGTTCCATAATGTATTAAATGTGAGTGATTAGCTCTATTTCTTCCGACTCAAATGCCTTGCAACCTCCAAAATCTGAAATTTCAGACTTTCAAGAATTTTAACTTTGGAAGTTTATGTTACTGTTCATCCACTTGGGTAAGAAAAACTTTGAAACTCCAAAAGACCAAAGTTTAAAATTCAGACTTGGTTTCGTACATTTTGTTTTTTGGGGTTTAATTTATCTGTTCATTGCCCAAGGCATCTTGAGAGTTCTGAAACTCCAAACTCCAAACCTCTAAAACACCAAAGTTAGAAATTTAGATTTCGTGTTTAGGGGCTTTATGCTTTTATGACCTATGACACTATTCATCTAATTGATCCCATCGAGACCTCTCAAACTCTAAACCCCGAAACCTGAAATTTAGACTTGGGTTTCATACATTTCACCGATCGGACTTCTTTCTATATTTAAAACCAAAACAAAACCCTAAAATCGAGACCTTTGAAATTCTGAAATTAGAACCTCTGAAAGTCTAAAAATTCTTTCACATTGACCACGAAACCAAGTTTGACCTCCGAAATTTGAACCCTTTCAGACTTCAAACTTTTGGGATTTCAAGATTTTGGTTGATGTTTTCTTTTTCTTTGTGAAGACTCAACCACCGAAGTAAGAAATTCAGACTTTAGAGTTCGAGACTCTAAAACCCCGATCCATGATGCTTGTGTATCCTAGGTATGTTATACTCATAGTGGTTCTCGTCACTTATGGAGCATTTTAACCTTTTCAAAACTTCACCTCTTTGCATACTTATTGATTCTTCTACACAGGACAAGACCTTCGATACTTAATTTCTAGAATTTATTCTCCTTTTACATGCATTTTACAATCATCACCCACTTCAATCAACTCATCTTACACATTGTATCTTACCTATTCAACCTTGACTCAACCTAAACACAATCATAACTAACTTATCTTTACCATTTAATTGAACTTAAAACCAACCAACCTACCCACCTACCTCATCTTATTATTCCCTATCCTATGGGAGAACTACATCATCATGAGTCCCCCTTTCGCCATGTGGCTATGCAGAAGCACTCCGAGGGCACAAGACCCTTGGAGGTTATTTCGACCACACTTTTCCTTAAAACATTTCCCCTCTAGCACATGAATAAGTTAGTCTCTACAAATAGAAATAACTTGTAATTTAACGTATAACAAAACATACATAATCTCATACATCCATAAAATCCCATGCTACAATATTAACTCAACTATTCCTAAAACCACCTAGTTTCCGTAATGAAAACAATTAGTCATTTTCAACTCAACCATGCCTAATAAACTTAGAATTAACCATGGCTACAGTCATCTACTGTTTAAATAAAATACCATCCATAAAATTAAGTTTTCATAATAGCAAAACTATGGAAATAAAAAACGTCATCTATCAAATCTCATCACTAACTATATAAATGGAATGTCTATGTATCAATACATATGTACACATATATAAGTAATACAAGTATCTCAAAAACTCTCATATACAATCTGGCATCTTTGGCACGCAGACCGGTATATATGTAAAAATAAAATACATTGTCTATCTAAATTTTGTCTCAAGCATGAGAGCGGCCCTACATCTCCACCACTATCTCAAGTAGCCTCATCTGGTCCTAGTCTCCAACCTCTCATCATCTCATCCTTGCCCTCATCTCGGGCTCAAATTATGGAAACTGCAACCTCACCCCGACCCTATCCGTGGGACCGACGTCCCCCTATGTTGCAAGATGTATGAGTGCTGGACTGGATCATCTCACTTGTTTTCTATTGGGCCCTATACTTAGTATATGATACAACCTATACAAAAACCTCTAAGAACTGGTCCCGATAATATCTCACCTCTAATACTAACCTATATACAAACCTATGATACAACCTATATACCAACCTATAAGAACTATGCCTAAAACCTCTTATAGATATCATCTAGGGTGGTGTGATGGCTCAAACCTACACCTAGCCCTTTTTCTGGTACAAATTTTCCCTACCCTACTATCTATGAAAAAAGACCATGTCCTCGGTGCCTATACCTTATCAATGGGACCCTTTCCCATTGATGGTGCATGTGCTAGTGCTTGGGTGGTTAATTGCACTTGTAATGTAGCCACCTATCCCCTGTGAAGCTACTAACTCGGTCCCGCAAGGAAGCTACCCGGGCTTGAAGTGTGGAAACTTATGCGTGCAAAGTGGAAACATGGACCCCTTCACATGTATTTACCTAAGCTAGATGGGTCTCGCAGATTACCACTTGTGCTTTTAACCCTTCCACTTGTTCTGGAGGGTGGTCACTGCGTGCCTAAGATTGAGTCAACTATAGGAGTAAATCAACCACTTGACCCTCTAACTCACCCTCTACATTATCATGGTGGCCAAGTTTGGTTAGCTTTATCTAGGAGGTGTTTCTCATATCTGTGTTAGCCTCCACTATCTATATGAAATCGTGGTACCTACATCATCTATCCTCTTATCCACCACCCGATCCTCCTACCCTATTTGCCCTATTGGATGGGGTGGAGATAATTCTCTCTCCACATCATCTTTATGGTACTTTGAGAAAATGGTGGAAGCACATCTTGTCATAGCCTAAAATGATGTCATAATCTATCCAATTGAATCATCTCGTGCTCCCTAGCATGCCTTCCCTACGTCCATCATACTAACTGTAAGCTCGCTAAATCCTCAACCATGCTTTTGTAAGATGGAAAATCCACATAGGGCCACCATAAAATATCGAATTCCAATACACAATCAAACATTCTCTGTACTAGGTCACATCTTATGATGCCTCCTCAACTCTTGGATGTGTCCCCACTAACATCCTTCTCCCGAATCCAACCATGTAAATCCCACCATACCAGCTTCTATCACGAGAGTACCTTTAGGCACATAATCGTTATGTGCTCATAGGCCCAACAATGTAATAGATAGGTGAAACATGTTGGTATCCAAATTTGTTCTCCTTTTCAAGCCAAGCAGTAAAAAAATTCAACGGGAGCTTAGAGGAAGGTAGATCATAAATATATGTCATTTTGTAGTCGGGAGGAAATCTAACTTTGTCCCTTTGTTACTTGGATTTGTGGAGAGATGGATAACACCTTAAAAGGATGTGATCTTATCCTAACTATTTTAGGTTGTGCCTTTCAACCAAGGTAAGAGAACCTATTTTGTAACCTCATTATTGAAGAATACTGGTAAATCCTTCTTTTGCATAAATTTTATAGAAAATACCTTGGGGAAAATATGATCAACACACCAAATATGACTCTCACGAGTTGTCACTTCTAGATCATGGAGATATTTTCACACAAGGAAAAGGTTACTAAAGACATTTGGGACCTTGATTGTTTTTGCATGTTTTGGTGATGAGGATTATGTATTGGTATACACACATGACAAACAGGGGTAGTATGGGTAGGATCGATTACTTTTTTTAATAAAATATTGGTGGGAAGTGGGGTAGAATGACCTTGAATCACCAAATCCTTGAGAAATATTACAAAATGGAAGCTTAAATTAACAAAATATTAAATAACAATTAGAGTGTTTCCTTTACTAGAATATGTGCTTCAATGGAGGCCCAGATTAGCACTTTTTCACACAACCTACGGGATTCTAACATGAAGGCTCGAGTTAGAGAACCCAACAAATCACAAATATTTGAGTAAAATCATGCCTAAGGTACACCCAAAGGATTACAGACAATCTCTGTTAGACAAATGAAAGAAAAGTGATTTTAAATCATTTATTCCATTCCCAGGATGAAAGATCTTTTGAAGAATGAAATTGTAGATGCACTAAAATTTCACAAGGATCGAGGCCTGTGTGACCGAATCAAATTTCAATATAAGATTGCAACAGTAAACAAGGAAAACTACTTGCACACATTCGAGAGATAAAACATACACGTTTTGCTTTAGATAACATCAAATAAATCAAATTTGATTAAATCTATTAGCAGGGGAAAGTTTCCAAAATAATCTCAGAGCTTGTCAATGGTTGTACACTTGCAACCACCTTGACATGATAAAGCTTAATACAAAAAGAGATAACCATGTTTCTCTGTCGGATTCTCAAAAGACAAGCTTTGTCATATTTTCCTCTTGGGAATTTTATTTGACCTCTGGCACTCCCAACCATTTGCATGATTAATTTGTGTCATTTATAGCATTTACAAAATATTTCCCCCTAAAAATCAAGACATTGAGTGCACCATTACCTGCCATGATCACAATTGCAATTTCTAGGATCGATCTGCAAAAAGTCGCGGATATTGGAGGGCCAGATCTCTTCGAATACCTCCCACATTCAACTCCTTTCTTTGGTAGATTACTATTTCTTCAATTCGTGAACCACTTCTGACCCAAATCTATCAAATCTGCTCCTTGTGTGCTCGGGAGAAGAAAAAAGAAAATTAGATCGAGCCCGATAGTCGAGATCATTTTAATGGCGAAAGACGTCTCCAAATCTTTCCCACCAAAATTTTGATATCAAAATTATCTCACCTCTCTATTTGGCATGTAGAAAATAATAATAAATCATGAAGACTCACGGTTCCATGCATGTTTCAGTAAAATGGGGGGAAAATCAGATTCAGACTCTCAGCTGCCATTGATCTTAGCTTTGAATTTGGGTCATCCATGTGGAAGATTCAAACCTTAGAAATAGACCTGGGGGTTCCCTTTAACTTTTTATAACTTTTGAAAAAATGAAAAATTTAAATTTTGCTCCGCACCTCCACTTCTCAAAAATGGGCTTGACACGTGTCTAAGGTGGGTCCCAGGAGGAACCACACTTCTTTTTATGCCTTTAACTCTTTTCTCTCAAAAGGAAAATTTTCCAATTTTCCTCTGTAGGTCCGCACCTCCACCTTCAATTAGAGAAAGCTTTGACCTTTCCTTCATCGGGCTCATTGACAATTTTGATGATTTTAGTCATTTACATGTAAGAGTTAAAATTTCCAAGTTGCCCTCGATAGTCCGCCTTCTCGCCCCTCGACTTGAAATAATTTTTGACCTTTTTTCCTCGGGCTTGCGAGGACATTTTTGATATTTAACCCTTTTGGGCATAAGAGGAAAAATTTCTAAGTTGCCCCGATGGTTTGCTTCCCCATTCCTTTTGACTTTTCAAACTGTTGTGTGTCACTATGGTGCACCTTGAGATGGTCCCCAACAATTGATATCTTGAAAGAGCGCAGGCTCGCCATGTGTCCTCTTGGCACTTCTCCAAAACCTTAAGGATTTAATAATGATTTGGCCGGGGCGCACTTCCATTTTATAATTTTACTCCATTTTTCCAAGAGGCAAAACATCCAACTTGCCTTTGAAGGCCCGTATCTTTGCCTTTAACTTTTCCAGGTGTCCTTCTGTGGGGTTAAGGTAAGACTTTTTCCACGCGCCACTTAAATTTTTCTTTAATCAAGTCTTGGCGGGGCCTTCAGTGAGTTCAAACTTTTTTCCAAAGTATCCAAAAATAAAAAGTTCAAAAACAAACCCATCATGCCCCATCCAATTGGAAGAAGCCACGTAAGCACCAAAAGAACCAATTAGATTTGAGTGGAGCTACGGGACCAAATTTGCCTTTTTTCCCAAAAAGCAAAAGTGATAAGTTAAAGCATTCACCTGCCATCCCCTAACCAACCAAAGGAAGCCACGTGACCACTGAACACTGAGGAATAACTTTGATAGGAAAAATACACCCGTCAGACCGTCAAAACACAAAAATTCACCATTCATGCTCAGAACCCGATTTTTGCTAAGGATGAAATTTTTTTCAAACAAAACTATGTGGATCATGGTTCCAAGAATATTTTGACCATGGATTTGGATTTTCAAAGGCATACAAATATAAATCGATCATTTTTGAGCTTCCATGGTCGAGGAAAAATGACAAAGCCCATAGATTTTGAAGAAATTAGGGCAAAAACAGGGCAAACTCGGAGACTTCTTCAAGGAGGAACATGACAATGGATTCTACAAACAACTCGAGGCATTCAAATGGAGGTAAAAGCTTTCAAATCATCCACATCAAGAAATAAAACATTTCACAACATGTAGATCAAAGGAAAATTAGGGCAAAATGGTGAGAGGTCAAAACGAGCACCAACATCGGCTCCGACTCGGGATGGGCACTCCTTGTGAGTTCCACAAGAAAAAAAGTAGACCAAGTGCCAAAAATATCCATTGGGAAATGGAGTCATCTTGCGAGTAGAGAAATAAGGCCATCTTAAATAAACAAATAGAGAAACTAGCAAAAACAGGTCACCTTGGACCACGACGAACCAAAACATAAAAACAGGAAACAAATAACCCATTTATACACTGTACAAAATATGTTTACCTTGACTTAGAGAAAATAATCAAGGAAAATATTTCAAGCACTGTGATCCTGGATATGACCATGCCAAGAGGTTCTGATATGTTTTCATCAACTGGAAATATACCTCTTTCTATTCTTTGTTTAGTTTGTAAACCATCCATTTTCTCGAAGCTCCTCCATTTTGTTTAAGTAAAAATCTTTAATTCTAGGTTGAATCATGGACCAAATTCCAAAAAAACAACATACTTAGGATCTCTTTTTTAAAACTTTCATACTCCCTTAAATCCAAAAACTCACAAAGTTATTAAGATCAACATCTGCTTAAAACTTCATAAGATGCATTGCTTGGGTCTTCAATCAGGTACAACATCTTCTTCTCTCCATATAATTTCACCAAGTTTCCTTCAATGGGAATAGTGGCATAAGACATGTCCATTTGCACACTGCCACCAACACTTGTTGCCCACTTTCTTGACAACAACATCCCCCACTTGGCAGGGCAATCAACAATGACTACATCAAGCTTTAAGTTCCTTCCAGGATAAGATGCAAGTTGCACAACCAAATATTTGACACATCCCACCACTGACACCTCTCTAGAGTCCATGGCAGTGCACTTCCCATATGTTTTTGTTACCTTGATACCTAATTCATTCATGACCTCAAGAGGCATCACATTACATGAAGCTCCTAAGTCAAACATGCAGTTATGTAACAAATTGTCTTTGATAACTAGGGTAGTGAAAAATGGATCCACATTTAGTTGGGATTTAACCAAAGAAGTTCCTAAATAAACCTCTGGTGGTTCTCCTAGCTCTTCCAACACTTGTGGCTTTTCCAACTCTGCAATAGTAAGGGGAATCTCAACCTTGTTTACACCTCTGCCTTGTATGATCTCTTCCCCTTTGAATCCTAAATATTCGAAAGCCCTCTTCTTGTGCTCAGGGATCCTAAGCAGCTCAACAATTGGGATAGGAATTTTGATTTAGCTCAAAACTTGGGCTATGTCATATGGGGCAAATTTGGGTAAAGTAACACTAGGAGAAAGATTGGAAAATTCATCGGATGGAATGAGATTCTTTTCATTTTGGGCATGGGAGGAACAAAAGTTTTCTTGCGGAAACAAGCTCTCTGCGCGGATGCATTTTCTTTGGGGTTTATTTGGTAAGCACTAGAAATTTTGACTTGTCTTGTGGCCCCTTGGTAGCTTTAATTTTGGTATTATTCTCCTTTTCTTGGGCAACTACAACATTCATTAATAGCTTGCATATCTTCTTCTCAAGGAACTCCATCATAATTTTCAATCATTAACGCCATCAAGTATTCAAAATCATTTGTGAGAAATTCAAAAGCTTGTATAGTGTCTAGTTCTAAAGTATGAGAGGGAGGAAGAATAGGTACCCGATGGATGTAATCCCAAAAACAACAGCAATTTTGGCACTTATTACCTCAATTGAAGTTGCTTCCCTTGATGAACTTGCAGGATCTCCATCATGCGGGCATCATCGTCAATTTTATCATCAACTTCTTCTCCTTCTTGCTGATCTTCTTCACAAGGAGCATGGGGCATGAAACATCTGTCACACCCAATCAATGACCTCTGCTTCTTCCACAATAATAACTTAACAGCCAAAGGATTAGGCACCATTCTACTTTCTCTGCCTTGGGGCTTCCTATTCCCAAATCCAACGGTACCTTTTCCTCTGTCATCAGTTCTTTGATGATTTGTAAATTTCTTGGCCTTGTTGCTTGTGTTGTCATTGTGAACTTTTCCCAATTCCTTTCTCGGCTGAGCTAGTTTGTGAGATCTCCTTGACAGCTCCTACCAAAGTCTTCACAACTTCTTCCAAATCAGCACCCTTGCTTGTCTGAGGTTTTTCTAGGTTAATCAGCTTCACACCATCCCTCTTTGGAGGTTTTCCAATTGCCTTGATATTATTCTCTATTTGCGAGCCATGGCGAATTCTTGCCTCAAATTTGATCAAACATGACTCATCACATGGGCTTATCCTAACATGCAATCTCCTCAAAGTTTTATTAAACCTTGTATTGAAGTCATGTACTGACTCATTGGGATTCTTCTTGATGTTTTCAAACTCTGATAGAAGAAACCTAGGGTCATTCCTATCACCATATTGTAATCTAAATGCATTGTTCATCTTAGCCCAAGAGTCAATAGAGTTATCTGGCAATGCTTTATACTAGTCCCTTGCATCCTCTTCTAAGGTGTGGACAAATAATTTGATGTATACATCTTCATGTTCAATCTCAAAGTCTTCCATCATATTGAGAAAAAGCTTCAGATTTGGAACACCAGTTATAGCATTGTTTCCCTAGAAATTTGGTAGTCTATTCCTCACATCTTGAGGTACTGCATTTGGATAACTAGCCATTCCCACAAAATTTATAGGTCCAAAGGTGTTTACAACAAATGGAGGTCTGGGTTGAGCCATATTGATTCGAGGAGGTGATCTTGGGGAGAAACAAATTGATGAGGGGTAGGGGGTCTCTGAAATACAGGAGTGTAGCTTCCAAAATGGACACCCTCTAAAGGCCTAGCTTCTTGGAAATCCCTATTAATTTCTAAAAAGACAAGGGTAGAATGGGAAGAAAACCTTTCAAAATCAAATGAAGGCCCCTCTCCAGTTGGAGAATTCAATTCCACAAAGAGGCTACTTGATTCAGAGTCACTTGAATGGTAGTCTTCAATGATAGGCCGTTCACTTTCATCAATGGAGATCCCTCTTCTTGTTTTTGTTCTCCCAAAACTCTCCAAGATTTCCTTCCTTCTAATTTTTGTTTTCCTAGCTCGGAAACAATGTCCAAGTAGGATCCTCGAAAAGAAAGATCTTATTCCTTCCAGCTTTGCAAATATTAGTAACAAATCTTACTTGACAGAGGTTTAAGACACTAGTCCTTATCAAAATCAATTAATCAGGGAGTCTCCACTAAGGATTTCCACCTTAGTTGTGCAAATGCACTAGAGTATGCTCAGTCAAATGTCCGTCAGCACTTATAAACTAGGAATGAAATCTCGACCTTCCTTTATCAAAATTTATCAATGAATAATAATGCAAAAACTTGTAGAGACTGGAAGAGTTGCATACAACACTTGTAACTTGAAACTTCGTACAGGGTCAAACACAGGATAATATTTAAAATGGATCACTGGCACTTTAGAGTATACAAGAAATATTTTCCGAGTGCAGAGTGTTAATCGTATCTCAAATCAATGAACAAATCGGTTCTCACAACTTTTCAAAATGCAGTTTCCCCTGGCAACGGCGCC
The DNA here is from genome assembly GCA_018340775.1 of Taxus wallichiana var. yunnanensis. NCBI lineage: Eukaryota > Viridiplantae > Streptophyta > Pinopsida > Cupressales > Taxaceae > Taxus > Taxus wallichiana. The sequence continues at coordinate 114,616,428 of CM031241.1, read as the reverse complement.
ATAAGTGTTGGTATCCAAATTTGTTCTCCTTTTCAAGCCAAGAAACAACATGGATGATTCAACAAGGAGATTAGAGGTAGATAGATCATAAATATAAGTCATTTTGTAGGCTGAGGAGGAGATCTAATTGTCCCTTTATTACTTGGATTTGTGGGGAGATGGATAACACCTTAAAAGGATGTGATCTTATCCTAACTGTTTTAGGTTGTGCCTTTTAACCAAGGTAAGAGAACCTATTTTGTAACCTTTGTTATTGAAGAATACTACATAAATCCTCTTTTGCATAAATTTTATAGAAAATAACTTGGGTAATATATGATCAACAAACCAAATCTGAATCTCACGAGTTGTCACTTCCGATCATGGAGATATTTTCACACAAGGCAAAGGTTAGAAAAGACATTGGGACCTGGTTGTTTCTACATGTTTTGGTGATAAGGATTATGCATTGGTATACACACATGATAAATAGGGGTAGTATGGGTAGGATCGGTTGTTTTTTTTTTTAATAAATTTTGGTGGGAAGTGGGGTAGAATGAGCTTGACTTGCCGGATCCTTGAGAAATCTTACAAAATGGAAGGTTAAACTAATAGAATATTACAGAATAGTTAGAATGTTTCCTTAACTAGAATATGTGCTTCAATGAAGGATCGATTCAGAACCCAACAAAGAACCAAGATATGAGTCAAATCATGCCTAAGGTACACCCAAAGGCTTACAGACAATCTCTATCGACAAATGAAAGAAAAGTGATTTTAAATCATTTATTCCAATCCCAAATGAAAGATCTTCTGAAGAATGAAATTACAGATTGCCACTAAATTGTCACAAGGATTGAGGCCTATGTGATTGAATCAAATTTCAATACAAGATTGCAAATGAAACAAGGAAAGCTACTGCACACATTTAGAGATAAAATAGACACGTTTTACTCAAGACAACACAAAATAACTTAAATTTGATAAAATCTACTAGCAAGGGAAAGTTTCCAAAAAAATCTCGAGCTTGTCAATGGTCTGTACACTTGCAACCACCTTGACATGATAAAGCTTAATACAAAAGAGATAACTAGGTTTCTTAGTCGGATTCTCAAAAGACAAGATTTGTCGATTTTCCTCTTGGGAAATTTTTTTGACCTTTAGCACTCCCAACCATTTGCACCATGAATTCATATCATTTATAGCATTTACAACAGAGTTTCCCCCAAAAAATCTAGAGATTGAGTGCACTAGTGCCTACCATGATCACAATCATGATTTCCAGGATCCGATCTACAAAAAGTCGCCGGATATTTGAGGGGGCGGATCTCTTTGAATACCTCCCGCATTAAACACCTTTTTCTATTAGATTACTCTTTCTTCAATTTCCCAACCAATTTTTCCCCAAATCTATCAAATTTGGCTCCTTGCATGCTTAGGAGAAGAAAAACAGAAATCAGATTGAGCTTTATAGTCGACCATTTTAATGGCGAAAGATGTCTCTAGATCTTTTCCACCAAACTTTAGATATCAAAATTAACTCGCCTCTCTATTTGGCGTGTAGAAAATAACAATAAATCATGAAGACTCACACTTCCGGCGTGTTTCAACAAAATGGGGATAAAATCAGATTCAGCCTCTCGATTGCCGTTGATAGTAACTTTGAATTTGGGCCGTCCACATGGAAGATTCAAACCTTAGAAATAGACCCGGGGTTCCTTATGACTTTTTACATCTTTTGAAAAAATGTAAAAATTTTACATTTTCTCTGCACCTCCACTTCTGAAAAATGGGCCTGACACATGTCCTAAGGTGGGTCCCAGCAGAACCGCGCTTCTTTTTATGCCTTTAACTCTTTTCTCTCAAAAGGAAAATTTTCCAATTTTCCTCCGCGTGTCCACACCTCCGCCTTCGACTAGAGCAAGCTTTGACCTTTCCTTCATCAGGCTCGTAGACCATTTTGATGATTTTAGTCATTTACATGCAAGAGGAAAAATTTCCAAGTTTCCCCCGATAGTCCACCTTCCCACCCCTCTGACTTGAAATAAACTTTGACTTTTTTTCTGTCAGGCTTGTGGGCCATTTTTGATATTAAACCCTTTTGGGCATAAGAGGAAATTTTTCTAAGTTTCCCCTAATGGTCTCGCTTCCCCATTCCTTTTGACTTGTCAAATTGCCATGTGTCACTATAATGCACCTTGAGATGGTCCCCAAAAATTGATATCTTGAAAGAGCGCGAGCTCGGCATGTGTCCTCTTGGTGCTTCTCCAAAACCTTAAGGCTTCAAAAATGATTTCGTGGGGATGTCATTCCATTTTAAACTTTTACTCCATTTTTCCAAGAGGAAAAACATCCAACTTTCCTCCGAAGGCCCGCATCTCCACCTTTAACTTTTCTAGGTGTCCTTCTATGGGGTCAAGGTAAGAATTTTCCACGTGCCACTTAAATTTTGCTTTAATCAAACTCTGGTAGGGCCGTTGGGTGAGTTCAAAATTTTTACCAAAGTAGCCAAAAAGAACAACTTCAAAAACAAACCCTCCATGCCCCATCTAATTGGAAGAAGCCACGTAAACACCAAAAGAACCAATTATATTTTTCTTCAAACCTTAGAAATAGACCCGGGGTTCCCTCTAACTTTTACAACTTTTGAAAAAATGTAAAAATTGACATTTTCTCTGCACCTCTGCCTTCAAAAAAATGGGCCTAACACATGTCCTAAGGTGGGTCCCAATGAGCCGTGCTTCTTTTTATGCCTTTAACTCTTTTCTCTCAAAAGGAAAATTTTCTAATTTTCCTCCGCGAATCCACACCTCCACCTTCGACTAGAGCAAGCTTTGACCTTTCCTTCATCGGGCTCACGAGACCATTTTGATGATTTTAGTCATTTACATGCAAGAGGGAAAATGTCCAAGTTTCCCAGATAGTCCACCTTCCCACCCTCGACTTGAAATAAACTTTGACCTTTTTCTCATGGGGCTTGGGGGCCATTTTTGATATTTAACCCTTTTGGGCATAAGAGGCAAAATTTCTAAGTTTCCCCGATGGTCCACTTCCCCATTCCTTTTGACTTGTCAAACTTCCATGTGTCACTATAGTGCACCTTGAGATGGTCCCCAAAAATTGATATCTTGAAAGAGCGCGGGCTCGCCATGTGTCCTCTTGGTGCTTCTCCAAAACCTTAAGGCTTCAAAAATGATTTGGTGGGGGCGTGCTTCCATTTTAGACTTTTACTCCACCTTTAAATTTTCGGTGTCCTTCGTGGGGTCAAGGTAAGACTTTTTCCACGCGCCACTTAAATTTTGCTTTAATCAAGTTACGGTGGGGCATTTGGGTGAGTTCAAATTTTTACCAAAGTAACCAAAAAGAACAAATTTAAAAACAAATCTTCCATGCCCCATCTAATTGGAAGAAGCCACGTAAGCACCAAAAGAGCCAATTAGATTTGAGCGGAGCTACGAGACCAAATTTGCCTTTTTGCCCAAAAAGTAAAAAGAGATAAGTTAAAGCATTCACCCGCCGTCCCCTGACCAACCAAAGGAAGCCACGTGATCTGCTGAACACTAAGGAATAACTTTGATAGGAAAAAGACACCCGTCAGACCGTCAAAACATAGAAATTCACCATTCATGCTCAGAACTGATTTTTGCTAAGGATGAAATTTTTTTCAAAACAAAACTATGTGGATCATGGTTCCGAGCATCTTTTGACCATGGATTTGGATTTTCAAAGGCATACAAATATAAATCGATCATTTTCGAGCTTCCATGGTCGAGGAAAATAGGAAAAATGACAAAGCTCGTGGATTTTGAAGAAATTAGGGAAAAAACAGGGAAAACTCAGAGACTTCTTCAAGGAGGAACATGAAAATGGATTCTACAAATAACTCGGGGCATTCAAATGGAGGTAAAGTTTTAAAAGCATCCATATCGATAAATAAAGCATTTCACAACACACAGTTCGCGAGGAAAATTAGGGTAAAATTTTGAGAGGTCAAAACGAGCACCAACACAACAAATACCATACCCCCGCAACATATGATAGGCCCACAACTCGTATATAACTACACTAAGTATGTTGGTCGCAATGTAAAAGCAGACTCATCTGAATCATATCTTTCAAAACCCCCATCGATTCCCAAGCATATCTCCCATTGTCTAACTCGGGTAGTGCATAGAACCCAACTACCACCACCATAGAATTTCTAATCTAGTCTCACATGGATGGGCTTCATACATATTGCCATCAATTATGCTAGCATTGTGATCTCTTAACTCACCCATCATCATTTGGCGCTTTGTACAAAGACCTTTTAAGACTAAGTTCAAGGAACCAATGAATCCTTATCCTTCTTTCCTTAACCTTCCTTATATTTCTCCCAAATTTTGTTGTTATGTTCATCCACATTTTCTTCCTACCATCACACCATATGTTTCCAAAACTTTATTATCGGTATGTATGTCCCACTTCTTTCACTTGCCTTTTCATTCTCATTTCTTATTTATACAATCCTTTGGTCACTCATCACTATCCATCTATTGGCCCATATGGGACTTGTTCAAGCTAAACAAAATTTTCCTTGGACACCACACACCTTTGCTACCATAACAATAATTACATATACTACTTGAAGTAACGTCGACTCCTCCGGTAAGGAAAAAAGTAATAGATTCTATAATGGCACAACTCAAAGCCCCAAAAATGAAACTCATGTATGATACTCTCACAAGAACCTAAAGAGGGTCAAAAGGAGGAAGTTTGCACAAGGAGCTTCTCATATTTACATGGAAACACAAGAGTACATTTTGAGGATTTCAGGAAAGCACACAACAATAATAACAACAATGATAATGACAACAACGACATCACAATGATGACACACCATGATGAAAATTTCCTTTAATAACCATGAAGGTACACTAAACACCACAAAAACTACACCCGTTATTTGTCCTTGATTCACTCTCATCACTTTTTATGCGCATTTTTATTTTTATAATTCCACGCTACTCCATGTTTTTCATTATGTCATTCCGTGCTTGTGTCTAGTCCATCAACACGTCTCTGCTTCACTCTTCGTGGATATCGGGTATGCACTTCTTATATTCTTTATGTTACTTGAGATTTATTCTCACCACCATAAAGAGGGAGAAAAATGTAGTCACAAAATCTTGCACAATACACATTATTTAGCTCGGTTTTGTCTTTGTGAATTTAGAGGGTTTTAAGTGAATAAATTCCTAATTTATCCCTTCTTTTGGCCATCTTATTTTATATTTTATTTTTTATTTACCTCACATTCCCACACACATGACCAGCCATTTTGGCATGTTCCCAATATTTTATCCTAAATTCATGCTTCAAAGCATGTCTTAGGAGCACCCAGTGGTACCCCGGTCCCACTTAGGGCACCCAAATTCTTTTTCCAACTTTCCCATTTATTTTGGGATCTTTCTAAGTATTTTTCATTCTTATGTTTTTCATAGTCAGCCATTTTGAGGTTAATTACGAAATTGGAACAAGAAAACCCTATAAAATACAATGTTATGAGACCATAATGAGGTACTAAGCGTCGCATACTACTATCACTCCATCTAGAGTTACATCCATTGCATCACTTCCATCAACATAGTGCCATGTATCAAGGCTAGGATATCTGCATCGAAACACATAACATAGGTGGATTGATTCTATTCTATTCCATGCATACATTATAATACATTTTCTATAGTTACTATTGCTTGATACTTCACAAAGTGTGATTAACACAAGAGAACCTAGGGCACAACATGTACAAGAACAAATACAAAAACTACATTTGGGTCCAAATTGTAGTACAACGCTTAGCTATAAGACCACAAGTTTAGTAGTTGAGGTCAATCAGACCCATTCACTTTGCATATTTATTTTTCCTATGGTTTGATGCTTCCTTTTCTATTACAACTTATCAATTCATTACCCAACACATCTGGCACTACTTTGTATATCCACTATGATAGACATAGATTATGTCGGCACACTTTCTCACTAGATAAAATTTTTGTTTTGAGAATTTATAAAGATAAAGGTTCCTAATTTGTATATCAGGGTGCCTAATTAGTTCGAGTCATCTATATTTTTCCTTTGTAGGAGCTTTGAGTGGTTGTTCTTGCTCCTCTAAAATGCAACGAGACTTGTGACACTTTGTGATAGTCTTCATAGATAAGCTAAGTCATTTCCTCTCATTTCCTTACATAATTAGGGTTTCATTTCATTTGATATTATTATTTAAAATTATTCCATACTGTTTACTTCATCGTTATGGGTTTTTATGTCCTCCTAATTAGGTTACTATTTTTCTTCATCTAGTTAATTTTAGTTAGTGAAATTAAAGTTTCCAGATTAAATCCCTATTCTAAATCATCCTTCTATAGACCTAACTAAGATAAGAAACTCTAAAATGGCTATAATATTCAAATATAATCCCTAAATAATGTATCTTCCATGTATTGAATCTCTTATCCCTTGAATGGTCTCTTAAGTCCAATAAAAGTTAAACGCTAGGCTAGGGTTTCATTACAAAATTGAACAATATTACTTTTACTATAATAATTTTTATTCCCAATATCAAGGATTTATTGTTCATCTTGAAACTCGACACACCTATTTCAAGGCTCTTGAGATATGGAAGATCCAAAATGTCAAAGAAATCTGTTAAGGAGGTAATTTCTGATGAAGCATGTGTTTTCTATCATTTCTAGGACTGTACATATTAATGTCAGTCTCACTTCTATTTCAACCTTCCTCATAGTGTAATTTTTAGAAAATAAGCTTATAAGTCTTAGATCATGACACTTTGTAGAATATTTCACACTTTTTTGACTACTACAACAAAGTTTTCTTGCCCAAGCTTACAATTATAGTTTTCACTTTTACTGCCCTGTTATAGTCATGCAACAACATACTACCACCAATATGAACTCACCCAAGAATCCATGCATATAAGGTCATGTAAGAGAATTTTTATTCCTAACCATTTTCCATCATCAACTAGATTTCACCTTATACTACTTGCAATTCATACAATGAAGATCAAAACTTAGAGATTTGGATTACTCATAGTCGAGTCAAAAATAACATTCATTCGTTTAGGGTTTGTGTATTCTCAAAAACTTGGAATGCTCAATACCTCTATCTTTGAGTCTTCTCCTTCTTTATGAATTTAAATCACCTTTCAGAGATTTAGTACTATATATCCTTCACAGTCCACACAATTTGACTTCTAAATGCTTTCCAAGACCATAAAAGATATTCTTAGCGGTTATAGAGTTATGTAGATTCTTCATGAAGAAAAAGAATGAAATGGATGTTTTTGTTGCCTAGTACCTAATGGACATAATGTGAAACCCATAGACTCAATTTCTTGTTATACGGTCTCAAGGTATTTTAGCATTATTCATGAGATAGGATTTCAGGTCCTCCAACCAAACACAAATTGATATGAACTTAGTTTTGTCTAAATGGATTCTTTTATCCATTCTTCATGTTTTAAATGTTTTTAAGGATCTGATGACAATACATAGACCTCCAAGAAGTGTTACATTGATTATTTAACAAATATTTCTTCCTTCTAGTCTCCTATAGTTCATTTTATAATCAAACAAGGTTTCTTGCATAATCTCAACCCTTTTTTGAGCTCTAGCATATGCTTATTTTTCTCCACTTGATCAACATATTTCAAACTGATTAAACCTTTCATATGATCATGTCGGGTATTCTCTTGGACTCTCCTTGACTAGTTATTCACTCAAATTAACCAATCATGTTTGTGAATCTAAATATATTAGTAGCATTTTGAGAATCTTGATAATCTCCAACTGATGATAACTTACCTTCAAGAACATATCTTTCTTCTTCCAACTAATTCATTCCTGCTAGAAGCCTAGAAAAGGAATATCACCTCATGGTATCACCTTAAAATAGTAGGAGGTCATCAAAGGAACTTGATGACTCATTCTTTCCTCCTTTTTCTCTGGACACATCCTCAATCTGATCACCCCTTCCCGATATATTGCTTGAGTTGGTCTCTCCCATTAAGTTCTTTGACACACTCTTATAGTTATTTTTCACTATGTAGACCTTCTTGACCTCTTTAGCATTCTCTTGAGGTTTTGATTTTTCCACTTCCTTCTTCTTATAGACATATAGCTTAGTTTTGCAATGTTTGGCATAGTGTCCAAGTTTTAGACATTTGAAGAAAATGATATGTTTTTTATTTCTAGGAGATCTATTTGTGAAAATTTGATTCCTAGGATCTTCCAAGCACCACCTAGCTTCATGACCTCTTTCATGGCAATTGAAACATATCCTATTATTCTCATACTCGGGTCAACAATCTGTCTATAGATGTTTGTTTTCTACATTACACCATTTACATTCTCAAACCTTGTGACCAAAAACGTGACATGAAAAACATAAGCCATAGAAATTACTTGGTATTTTCCTTACATTTGGCTATCTAATTATCTTAATTCAGCTCTTTGAATCCTCAATTTTACTTTGAATGTCTTTGTGTAGCTTCATTGTTTTCCTTGTCCTTCATATTTTCTTTCTTTTCTTAGTTCAGTTCCTCTACAAGTGTCTTTATGGATGAAATTAGTTTATCACACTCTTCAATTTTTCCCTTGAGGGCCTTAGAGATAAGATTGAATTGTTCCTCAAGATCCTCTATCTCTTTGTCATGTTATTTCTCTTATTGGGCCTACACTTATTCGTGGTGTTTAATTTTACCTTCTCGTTCCATTACTAATGTCCTTAACCTAGTAACCTATTCTTCCTTTATTTTGAGAGAGTCTACTAAATTATCTAATTGAGAATCATTTTCTTTTCACCCTTTAGTATGCTCTTAATCATGTTTACTCTATTTATTCTCTAGAAGGTTGATTTTTAACTCATAGGATTTGATGTAGACTTTCACCTTATTATTATTTTCCTTGACTTGTCTAATTATTCCAAAGATACACTTTGACACTAAGATTATAGTTTTTCCTATGCTTCCTCATCATCTGAATCATGCATAGAGCTGTTACAACCTCCCATTTCCATCAGCAACCTCTCTTTGTGCACTTCTTCCCAATTCTTCTTTTGAGTTGAGCTTCCCATTTTGAGCCTCTAGAATGACCTTCAAGCTGTTAGGCTTGAAAAAAGGAACACACTCTAAAATACATTTTTAGAATATTTAGGAATGAGAGGGGGTGAATTAGTCCTTACTCAAAATTTTCAACTCTTTTTGTAATCCTATTAAATAGTGCATTCCATGGATTCAACTAACCAAATTTAGATCAATGAAATACAAAAGATAGAGAGATGCAAAAACATAACAAGGACACCTCATGTAAGTGGGAAACCCATCAAAATGGGAGAAAACCCACTGAAATCATAGCTCTATATGGGATAACTATCCCTAGATTACAATGATCTATTTAGTTGAGCCACCACTCAATAAGGAGCTACAACCCCTAGTTTAGCCTAGCTACCACTAGACAAGGAACTACAATCCCTCACTTGCCCAAGCTACAAATCAGACTTATTTACCAAGCTAAAACTTGCAAAGAAGCTTCCAATTCATATAAATACCAAGAAACCACTTGGTTTACAATAATTTTTACCATTTACAAACACAAGTTTCTTAACTCAACAAATATGGTCACTAGATCAGCTCTTCTCTCTTTCTCTCTCTCACCCCTTTACACAATGAAATTCTTAGACATATGATCCTTTCTCATTTTCCCTCATATTGACACTTTATCATCATATACAATTGGAATTAATTACATAGAAAAAACTCTCAAGATTACATCTAATTCAAATCTTGATCTCTCTTTCCCCTTGATCTTCCATGACTGCTCCTATCTTTGATTTTTCAACTTTTTAGCTCTAATTTACAACCTACATGTATGGAACTATTCTCACACTTTTTTTTTATCATTTTCACATGCTAATAAAATCTATTGATACTTCAAAATTCGTTCACATGAATTAGAAAAACACTAAAACCAAAATTGCCAAGGTGTAATCATTACACTTCTAATAATTTTAGTTCAACTTACTTCCATTATTGGCTTTTCGCATGTAAATATTGCCTTATCCTGTGATATTGAATAGTCATTTGATTTTCTTGACTTCAAACGAAAACTAACCACCTGAAATACATGGAATATATTACACATTAACCTCTGTAAACTGACTTGTAATCGTCATATCGGTTTTATCCTATAGTTCACAAGTGAGTTCATCATTTTTAGCTCAAAAACTAGTCAAAATAAGTTCCAAATTTGTGTGAACTATAAAGTGGTCCCAAAATTCAAAATAAATCATCTACATGTCAGTAATTTTAACACATCATCAAAAAAAAGAAATAATACTTTTAGTTGTTCTCAAATCAACACCTACAAAATACAGTCCTGAAGATCATGCTATTTGAAGTGCTTCCACTTACCTTAATAATACAAAAAATATATGAAATTTAATCTTAATAAGTTTAATTTAATATAATAAAATCATTAAGAGCCAATTCAAATCATAGGTCATAAAAAAACTTTTCCCACAACTTGTCTGGGGTTCCTAGGTCTCATAATTTTGGTCTGCAAAACATCGGCTGATTCAAACCTCAAAATTCACGTCATGGGGAAATTTAAATATAAATGGAAATACATTTAAGTATACTAACTCACCAAATAATTTTCATACTCCAATTCATATCCTAATGCCTTAAAAAACATAAAACGAGAGATTGGTCTAGCTGATCTTGAGAGTTCAAAAAATAGTCTTCCATGCAACATAACCAAACCTCTCCAAGTAACTTATCATGACTTGATTTAATATTTTATACTTTAAATGAGATGTATATGACTTATTCGAGAACTTATAACCATATATAAAATGCATAAACACTCACCTTCATACCCATTCATACATACTTCTAAAATAGGCCCAATAGGGCGCTTTGGTTCAAAACCTTTAAGAAAGAAATAAAAATTACAAACTGAACTATGACATTATAATTATCAGATGCAACATGAAAATAGTGATCAAAAAAATAAATCTTATAAATTCAATGCAATTCAACATGGTTACCTTCATTTTTCTTCACTAGCTTCTCAAAACAAGATCCTTTTACCGGTAAGCTCAAATATGCAACCATTGCTCCAATTTTCTCCAAATACATAAACCAAACGAATTCATGAATTTGAATAAAAAATTACCAATATCATCCACCTCAAATTTTAGAACGCATTCCTTTCTAAGTTTTTCCCGTATACTTGAAATCTTCACAAAACACATTTTTTCTATTGGGGCCCACCACTCATAATGAACTAAAAATACCATATAAATATTTCTTGAGGAGTCCTATACATGTTAAAATATATTTTGAATAACAAAAATTTCATTAGGACACCTATCCAACTGAATTTTCCAAAACTGGTACAAACCGGGGCTTAGAGAGTTACAAATATGCTCACAATAATGAGATAGAACTTATAAAATATTTTTAAAATAACCAAAATAATTTATGAACCATAATTTCATCCCAATTTAATTCATTTTTTTATCTTGTGAATTATCCAAATGAGGGTGCATAAATTCTCTTGATTCTTAAGAAGTTTGGTGCTCAATTGTCATACTTTGAAAAACCTTGTTTTTGAAACACTTGCATGACTTGAAAAATATTCATCTTCAGCTTCTAAATTTTTCTCCCACCTTAAGGAAACATCCATATAAAACCTAATAGTGATATTATTCTCTTGTTCATCTTGAGTATTAAAATTCCATCTCATGTAATTTCCCTTTGGTATACGAGTCTCGGGAGTTGAACGTGTTGACTGTAAAAGTTCCTAAAACACTTCAATAACTACCTATGAGGAATTTTACATGGCATACATCATAATTCCATGCTCACACAATGTTTTTTTCATCATCACCACTTGGGTCAACATTTCATGAAACTTTACACTTGACCAAGAACTAGAATGACTTGACTTAACGCATACATTTGATGATTGGACCATGTGGAGATGCTACATGCTCATTGAAATATCTCACTCACATCATGGCGCTCGTTTAACCTTCATACCACTGTGACATCACTAAAATTTTTGTTAATGACAAAAAAGTGAAACACACTTCCAACATCCTTGTGACCCTAAAAATTAACTCCTAATTGATCTCATAAGTCTTGCCCTTGAAGGTGAAATTTCTATTAGGGAAATTAAGAGAAATATGGGTATCATGACCCCTTACCTTGTGCAATAAATTTTAGTATTCTCTTTCCTTGATGGTATTCCACATATATGATTTGACTCTCCATGATTCATTACAGATAGGTTTGATAGTATAGATATGTACCCCTATTGTGATCTTCCCGCACCTTTCTTTGTTAGAAAAAAGTGGAAGTATTAGATTAAAGTGAAACACAAAACATTCTCAATGCTTTGAGTGGGTGAAATAAATACATACCCATTGTACATCCAAAATTAATCCAATATACTCATTCCATCTTTCTTCCCTTGATTAAAATACGTGCTTAACAATTCCCAATCTTCTCTCGCATGGCAATAATTACACAAATAATCACTTTTGATTATCCAAATCACTATGGATATTAGCACGAAGATATATGGGGATATCTTCCAAACTAAGTCAATTCACATTATACTCATGTTCATCAACTCTAATTTTATTATTGTAAATTCTTTAGAATTGAATTATATTACAATAATAATTTTGTACGATTCAAGAATTATATCATATAGTTATATATACTAAAAGATCTGATTAACTGACTTCATCCTCTTAATTTGAAATATGTCATTTAATACTCTATTTGATTGGTAATTGTTCTTTGCATCGTCATATTCATTTCTTAACAGGGAAAAATAAATTCATTTTCATTCTAAATATTTTTATTTTTATTTCTTAATTCAATATTAAAGATGAAACGATAGGGAAAATGATAGATGAAGAGGAGTGGTCAATTGATCATATTCCTTGGAAAATATTTTCAACTTCAAGGGATTTTCGAGATAGTTTCCTATATACTTAAAATTTCTTCTTCATTAGAAGTTGGTTCCTACCCTATCTGCATTGTTAATTTCATTATTTCTACATATTTCTATAAGTAATTTTTGATCAAATCCTCCTTTATCCACTCTAAAGTAAAACATTCACTATACGTATCATTGTCTTCTTCCTTTCCTGTAGCTGCTGATACAAGATTGTAATTGTCGATATTGAATCCACAACTTCTAACTACACATCCTCCATTTTTTTTTCCTCCTACATGTATTAGACAACAAAATAAGAGAAAACTTATATTTCAAAATTTGTGAGCTAATGTTAATGATAGAGAGCTTGTCATGAAGGTTTGTAATGACATACGATGCATTGATGCACCATTTTGAACAAGGAAGTATATATAGGTTCCTTGATCTCCAAGTAGGGTACATAATGATGATCAAATGATTGTCATTAAATAGGGACAAAAGGATAATAGGCTCTATTTGAGGCATATATTTGGGTGACAACTTTTACTTTAAAATGGAGCTCTCTGTAATTGGCTTGCATGCTCCATCTCGGGATGGTGTTACTTTTTAGTGTTGCTTTGATAATGTATGGAATGAGAAATTTTATTTTAATAATGTTGTTTCTAAATGTTACGAATAAAACTCAGATAATAGTGATGTACTTATTTATAGTTGATAGGGAGGAAAATAACACTATTCATCTAAAAATCTCTTTTCGACCAAAAGCTTAAAGATGGTAATTTTTCTTTGGAGAGAAGAAGGAACCATGGAGTTGAGATTAGATTCTTCGAGGGCATGTAAAACCAGGTATGAGTTTTTCTTATATTCATAATATGTATGTTTATGATGGTCTCTATAAAATGGAACAATCTTATTTAGATAAAGGGATTAAAGATTTGGTGTGTTTGTGTGTATAAGCTTAAGAAGATAGAGGTCATAAAGACATGGTATCCGAAATTATGAGGAAGGACATGTAATGGAATTTGATACCAACTTTAAGACCTATTTTTATTCAATCAACTAATATGGTATGGAAGAGTGATAATTTTTTTCATGGGGTTGTTAATGAGGTTGACAATAAAAAGGGTTCCCGATTTTGATTACATTAATAATGTTATGTATCATACTTCCTTAGTCCTCAAGTCTTTGTAAGGATGTGAATGTGTAGGTTGATGTGACTGTGTATCGAATCGTGTGTGCTCTTGTATTCGGATGGATGGTGGATATATTATATAGAATTGATGTATTGGATTGTTATAGAGATAAATCCTTTGATTTATGACTGCGATGACCACCGCAGTCCCTCCAAGATGCCGAGAATAAGGTAATTGAAAAATATTTGAATAATGTTCAATTGGAGGTGTTCGAACTAATGGTTCTTAACATGGTTATAAGGCTAATGGATGGGGTACATGAGATCCTTGGATTCTATTGCAGAAGTTAGTTTTATTTCATAATATATAGGGAAGTTTGCTAAGTATAATATTCCTCCTCTCATAGAGCTGATCCTTGACTCTTATTGAAACAAGTTCCTTGAAATGTGGCATAAAGGTTGTCAAAAGTAATGTAAGTGTGATTTTACCATACATCTATCAAACAAAAATCAAGAAAAATTGCAAAAAAATCAAGTTTTATACTATCAATTTGTTAGGACATGTTAGGTACTTTACATTATAAATTACATTTAATCGTAACATGCATTGTTCATATGTTAAGTACATAAATATCAATTTATAATTACTAATTAGCCAATGGGGCTTTATAGAGTTGATTCCCTTGATAATGAAATCATCTTTATCTACAATATTATTTAATTTTGTACTTGTTGACATTTCATTATGTATTTTAATTTCTATCATTCATTTAATAATTTCCAGATAAGAATTCTAATGGTGAATAAAGAAATATGATTTTCGGATAAAATAGTAATGGACATTGCTACAGCGTAAAAAATGATTTTTAATAAAGAGCCAAAAATGTTAGAAATTTAGTTCCAAAAGAAAGACACAAGGGTTTTGGTTTCCTTGTAATAAATGAAATATTGAAAATATAACATTGTTTTTATAAAATGTACAAATATATAGCTATTCTAGCAAAAAAGTATATTTTATGTAGATTAGAAAGAGGAGAAACAACAACATTAGGAATGATTCTTATGCATGTAGATAATTTGTACCATTATTTTTCACGAGAGCTCTTAGAGGCAACAAAAGAAGTATTTGAATTTTGTCAAAATAATTCATTGATATTTCCTTGCAATGTAGATTGTTTCAATCACGTGGTGCACGAGATTTGATATAAAGCATGTTGATATTGAGAAAATATTAAAAAAGTTTTGGTTGATGCATTCAAGGTCTCGTTTGACTTTTTCATATGTTTTCTCCTTTATAAACTATTATTTTTTTCTATCATTGCTTCTCATATTTATGTATATATGTGCATGTTTTGTCTAACTTCTTATGCATTGTATATCAAAATTGAATTAAGTACTGCCACTCCTTTAAGTCCCGCTTTCACTACATCATTAATGACTCCCACTATTACAATTGTACTCCTATAACCTTGCTAGGTAAGCTAAATTCCATCCTATTTTCCTAGGATTTTATACACTACACTATATCATATTTTTTAATTTTCTTTAATTTTTAATTTTAGTAAAGTGAAAGAGTGGGACATAGAGTTTTCTTGAAAGAAAATTCCCTAAACCCAATATGAATCATATGCCTATGACGTTTTTATCCACCCAATCATCTGCCTTTTCACTTATACAATTATTCTCATTTTTAATTAACAAAATATAGATCAAAAAAGAAATAAATTAAAAGTAAATAAATTAAACTCCATTCATTTAAATAAAAATAAAAATCAAGCCTATCGGCCTTTCAAAAACACTGGATTCTTTTTCTAGTAATAACTGTTATAATAAAAATAGTTATTTTCATGGAAGCATCCAGAAATAACGATCAAATGATTGTGACTATTGATATATTCAACATTATTGGGATTAATATTAAATCATAAAAATTATAATAAATGGTTTCTCGTGATCACCTACTGTTAGAATCAACATCTAATGGGGCATGCAAATGTATAATAAATATAAACATGTATAAACTTGTTTAACTTGACCCGTATAAAATCTCCTATAATAATCAATAATTATTGAGAACCATAAAAATGACAGGTAAATATCAATTTCCATTAATCATTTACATACACCGTAATGTGTAATTGATTCTAATAAACGTGCAAGTATAGAAACTTCATCCCATAGAAAATTAAAATATATGAAACAACCTTTAATCAAACCAATATATTGTGGTGTCGATACATCTGTAATGCCTGCTTAGTTTGTGAAGCTCTGTTTCTGTCTCTTTTCCTGTTGCTAAACATCGAACATGTATATGAGATCCCTTATGATTGTAACATATTTGTAATTTTTTTACGAAGTAATTTAGTGTCTCCTCTTTCAGTCGTGACTCACAGTGCCGTCATTTTACTTACTCGTTGTTTAGGTTGCCCCGTAGCATCGATTTCGAGCATCCCCTCTTTAGGTGCATTGATCTATTGATTAAGTGGTTTGCCTAATGACATTATTGCTTAAAGTTCTAAAGGAATATTCAAATTTGTTTCAAAGGGTGAATTTGACATATTTATAAAGAGACCTATTATTCTAGGCTAATCTATTTATTTGATCATCCACCGAAGGCTTAACCATGGGGCAAACCATGGTCAAACTTGATTTGAGTAAGGGAGAGTTTTTGTTGGTGGCGCCATTGTTTGGGAGGTTGATTTATCGGTAAAGGTTTGGATTAATGTCTTCAACTACCAACTTTCCCTTGTCAACAAGTTGGTGCACGTTTTCCCGAATGTTTAATTCTAAGTTAATGGTAAATTGGTTTTATTCACCCACCAACCTACCAATATTTATGGTCAAGTATTGAACCTACTTGGAGTGAGGGAGAAGCTTGTCCCTTGGGTTTTTTTTTTTTTTTTTTTGTTCTTGTGGTGAATGGTGGGTGGTTTTGCACCTCACCCAATTATTCCTCTTCTTTGGGCGTAGTTGTCCTTTTCTACCGATTTGAAACCCCTTGTTTATTTTAATTATTGCTTTTACGGCAAGAGGATGAATGGGGAAGATGGTCACCTACTTCAATTGATTTTGGTTATTAAAATCAGCCTTGGATTATTTGTTTTGGTCTACATATGATTTTCTCTTGTGCACGGCCACATGGGCTACCATGGGAGGCAATATTTATTTGTTTTATGGAGTGAAGTGCTAAAGAAATTGTGGACCACATGGATCGCTTTGAGGAGAAGACCTGCCCAATTTGTGGCTATTGAAAAGGCCTTGGAATTCTCTTGCTAAGGTGTTTAGTTGTTGTAGAGGCATCCTCCATGGCTTCTTCCATTTTTCCCTACTTGTGCCTTTCATGGCGAGCCTAAAATGAAGTGTGGACACCCAACAAGCTCGAGGATAGTGAAATTTGGCTTGATGTTTCTTTTACAGAGCCTACTAGGTTATATGCTACTTGTGGAATCATAAAACATGCATGATAAGCTACCCAT
This sequence comes from Taxus wallichiana var. yunnanensis, assembly GCA_018340775.1. Lineage (NCBI taxonomy): Eukaryota > Viridiplantae > Streptophyta > Pinopsida > Cupressales > Taxaceae > Taxus > Taxus wallichiana. Next base: position 114,598,822 of record CM031241.1, on the reverse strand, counting down.
ATCCATAATATGCTAAGATCTAACAATCCCCTGAAATGAAATTGGTCTTTTTACTGATTTGGCTTTTCGAGTAAGGATTTTTTAGTTTACGTCTGATCTGTTGATGTGTAATCACAACACCCTAAATGTTTGCAACTCAATATGTCGAAATTGTCGGTGTGAGTGCATAACATGGACCTTTCCCCAAATTTTGGGACTTTTCAATAAGGAAATATCTCTAGATGAATGTCATTTCCTATTCCTCTATTCGAATTCACACATCCAAATTGTAAATGATCTACTCTATCTTTCCATGGAGACAGGGTTAAGAAGATTGCAAGAAAATAAATCTAAACTAATAAAGGTGATGTAAAAAAGGAATTTTGAACACCTTATTTGCATAGGGATGGAAACCACAATCAGATTAATAAGAATGATAATGCACCATAGATCAATCCACATGAGAATCCACTAACCATTAAAAATGTAATAAAACCACCATTCATATATAACACAGATTGTAATGAGAGATCAAGAAGATGCCATGAACATAAGAGAGGGTTGAAATTCATCCACATAATTATATTATTGCTCCACAAATTTGATACAGTGTATTACAATGGCCAATAGGTGAGAAACATGCATTACAATTTGAATGAGAGGTTTAACCGCACAAATTCACTTACGATAAGAGATGAAGGGATGATGCAAAGAAAAATTATCCAACATTAAAACAATGACCCTCCTTAAAATATGTATAAAGAATGAGAGAAAAAAATAAGAATCTGAAATCTTCCTTGAACCACCAAAAATGCATTGAATTCACCTACAACAACGATGGGTGCCACCGTATAACCCATAATTCCATGTATTATGCCTTATTGGACAAGAAAGGTATCCCATACCTTCCTCATTTAGGTAAGTGACAAAAAGAAACACCCTCTAAAATAGCGAACTATATTTTTCATGTTAAATAACTATGTAGAGGACGCCGAGGGCTTTCCAAAATTCCTATCCTATGAAAATATTGGCTCCCAATCAAAATTTATGTCCATCTAAAGATTGGGGTGCCAAAATGATTAAAATGTGATTAATTAGATCTATTTCTTCCCGACTCTGAAATGCCTTGCAACCTCCAAAATCTGAAATTTCAGACTTTCGGGCATTTTAACTTCTAAAGTTGTAATTATTGTTCATCAACTTGGGCAGTAAAAATCTAAAACTCGAAAGATCAAAATCCAAAATTCAGACTTCAGGTTTCGACCTTTTCCTTTTTGGGGTTTATATTACTATTCATTTCCCAAGGCATCTTGAGAGTTTGAAACTCTTAAACTCCAAACCCCAAACCTTGAAAACCACAAAGTGAGAAATTTAGACTTCGGGTTTGGGACATTATGCTTTTTGACTGTGACCTTGTTCATCCGATAAATCCCATCGATAACTTTGAAAATCAGACCCCAAACCTCTAAAATCCTGAAACCTGAAATTTAGACTTCGGGTTTCAAACATTTTGCATATCGGACTTACTCTATCTCAAACCAAAACAAAACCACCTGAGACCTTTGAAATTATGAAATTAGAACCTCGAAAGTCTGAAAATTCTTTCATGTTGACCTCAAAACCAAGTTTGACCTCCGAAATCTGAACCCTTATGGACTTCATACTTTTGGGATTTTGAGCTTTTGGTTGATGTTTACTTTTTTTCTCGGTGGAGACTCCGAACCTCCAAAGTCTGAAATTTAGACTTCAGAGTTTGGACTCTAAAACCTCGATGCATGGCCTTTGTTTATCCTAGGTATGTTCTACTCATAGTGGTTTTTGTCACTTACGGAGCATTGTTACCTTTTCAACACTTCATGACTTTTCATACTTATTGATTCATCTACACAGACAAGACCTTCGATACTAAATTTATGGGATTTATTTTCCTTTTACCTACATTTTACAATCATCACCAACTTCATAAACTCATCTTACACATTGTATCTTACCTATTCAACCTTGACTCCACCATGTCTTATCAACCTAAACACAATCATACCTAACTTATCTTTACCATTTAATAAAACTTAAAATGAACCAACCTACATATATAAATAATACAAGTATCTCAAAAAGTGTCATATACAATCTCGCATCTATGGCGCGTGAGGCCGGTATATATGTAAAAAAATCAAATACATTGTCTATCTCAATTTTGTCTCAAGCATGAGAGGGGCCTACATCTCCGCCACTATCTCTAGTACCCTCATCTAGTCCTAGTCTCTAACCTCTCATCATATTCTCCTTACCCTCATTTGGGCTCGACTATAGAAACTAGTAACCTCGCCTTGACCACCGTATGTGGGCCGACGTCCCCTTATGTTGCAAGACCTATGAGTCTGGGACCATATCCTCTCACTTGATGCTGTTGGGCCCTATAATTAGCATATGATACAACCTATACACCAACCTCTAAGAACTGGTCATGTTAATATCTCACCTCTAATACTAACCTATATACAAACCTATGATACAACCTATATACCAACCTATAAGAACTATGCCTAAAACCTCGATGATAGATATCATCTAGGGTGGTGTGATGGCTTTGGCACCTACCTATAGCCCCTGTGCTGGTACAAGTGGTCCCTACCCTAGTATCTATAAAAAATACCCTCTCTCGGTGCCTATACCTTCCCAATGGGACCTGTCCCACTTTTTAGTGCATGTGCTAGTGCCTCAGGTAGTTAACTACACATGTAATGTAGCCACCTATGCTGTGAAGCTACTAATCGGTCTGTAAGGAAGCTACAGGCCTATAGTGTGGAAACTTGTGTTTGTAATGTGGCAACATGGACCCCTTCACCTATCTCTACCTAATCTATATGGATTTGCAACATCGCTAATTATGCTTTTAACCCTTGACTGTCCCAGGAGGGTGGTCACATGTGCCTAAGGCTGAGTCATTTGTAGGTGTAAAACAACCACCTCACCCTCCAACCGATCCCTCCATACTATCCCGGTGGCCAAGTCTAGCTACCTTTATCTAGGAGGTGTTTCCCATAACTATGTTACCCACCGCTATCTATATGAAATAGTGGTGCCTACATCATCTATCCTCTTATCCACCACTTGATCCTCCTTCCTTGTTTTCCCTATCAGATGGGGTGGAGATAATGATCTCTCCACATCATCTCTATGGTACTGAGAAAATGGTGGAGGGAAGTCCTATTATAGCCTAAAATGACGTCGAGAATCTATCCAATTGAATCATCTCATGCTCCCTAGCATGCCTTAACTATGTCCATCGGACTAACCGTAATCCCGCTAACTCCTTAACCATGCTTCGTAAGACGGAAAATCCATGTAGGGCCACCATAAAATATCGAATGCCAATACTCAATCCAACATTCTCCTGTATTAGGTCACACCTCATGATGCCTCCTCAACTCGTGGTGTGTCCCAAATAACATCCATCTCCTTAATCCAACCGTGTAAATCCCACCATACCGGTGTTATCATGGGAGTTCCTTTTGGCACATAATCGTTATGTGATCATAGGCCCAACTATGTAATAGATAGGTGCAACAAATACCATACCCCACAACATCCGATAGGCCCACAACTATGTATATAACTACACTATGTATGTTGTTCATCATGTAAAATAGACTCGGTCCTCAATCATATCCTGAAAATCCCCCATCAATTCACGAGGCATATCTCCCATCCTCTAACTCGGGTAGTGCATAGCACCCAAGCGCCACCATCATCATAATTGTTAATCTAGTCTCATGCGGATGGGCTTCGGACATATCCCTAGAAATAATGCTAGCAATGTGATCTCTCAACTCACCCATCACCTCTCCAAACACCACAACTATGGGCTTAACTAATGTGTATGATGAGATCGATATACTAGATCCCTAACATTGACAACTAAAAATCCTGTAAAAATGTTCCAAAGTGTGATTGTCATCTCACCAAAGAGGTAAATCAAAGGTGTTGGTCGTTACATCCCATCTATTGATGAGAGCCACCATCAAGCCATGATCTCGAATAATGTGCCTATAAATCCTCACCACACCAAGTCCCACATCTCACATGTGACCCCACTCATGCTCTAAAATTCTAGGCCACATCTCAGTCAAATAGCGGTGGTACCCTATCTCGCATCATAAGATGCTACCTCACTTCCATCATTACCAATTATTATTTTTTAATTACTTCCTATGTTTAATAATCACTTTGCACCTACCAGTGCCATTCCACAGAACAATTTTCCTAGACTAACTCTCTTTTACTAAATTAACTCGCCTACTTTTATTCTCTTTTCCTCAAACATTCTCACATATTTTGGTTTACTATTTTCCTACCTTCACCACAATTTTAAATGACCTACACCTAAAACTCGACCATTCATACCTCTATTCACTCAAAATCACACCAAATTATATCATTTCATACCCCAATCTATCTAATTTCAATACACTACCCAACCATCTATCCTACAAATCTATTCGTCTCAATTTTCATCATATAAATCTTCATTTTTAACACCTAGTAACTTTTTTCAATGACCAGACACCATCACCTTTACTGGTACTAGTCACCCTTTATCCCACCAATGCCAATTAAACCTTGACCGACATTAGTCACTGGGTTCGGCCCTAGGGACGAACCTTGACATCCTACTTTCTAAAAATGAAAAAATGCACCTAAAACCTACCCCAAACCTTCTAAATCCTTCCCACATTTCTTTTAAACTTATTTAAACTAAATTTCACCCTGCCCCTACCCGATTTCACCCCATTTTCAAAAACAATTTAAAAATTATTATAAAAACCTAAAATATCAATTTTTTTGTATTCAATTTAATTCCAAACACACATAGAATTCGAAACCTACCTCTACTCACCTCTATCGCCATGGTGGAATCTCTAGTCTTTACACTAGCGGTTCTCCCACACCCACTCATTCAAATCAACCATACCAAACTCTACTCTCTCACACTCTCGACCAATCAAATCTCACCAATCGATCACATGGGCCCATCAATCACAATCCAATTACCTCATACTTGATCGCTAACTCAACCCAAGGCCTTGTTTTTTTCTCCTGTCACAAATCTCTATGTCATTTTTACAAAAATTAGAAATGGAAAAATGATTCCTTAAAACGTGGTTATTACATTTTTAACCCAAATTTGACTTGGGGACACTGGTATTTTCCCTTAATTGACCGACGTCGGTTTCACATGAATGGTATCAGTTTACCATTGGCGAATATTGGTTAGCCTCTATAAACCATTATACCACTTTCAATCACATTTAGTTACCCACAACTATTTGTGTTCCTTCTCACCTTTACCCAAGCCCTTGTGGCCAAACCTTATTAGCTTATTACTTATATGCGAATTTTGTTTTATCTAGGGAAAACTTTGAACTATACTATGACCTTACTCATGTATTTACCTACGGCCTTACCTATGAACCCAACACAAACCTGCCCATTTGACACTTGAATTTTTTTACTCGCTCATCTTTCAATGATACTACATTTTTATTTTGGCCTATTGTACTTTCCTTGGCTAATATTTTGATATTTATCTCGACCAAACCTTTGGGTGCTCTAGAACATACCTATTTCCCATTCCTGCACCTTTCCTAGTTGTGATTAAGGACCGTATCCTATGGCATGGATACAGGAATCTGCATGAACATTGTTTGGATAAACTAATCGACCTTTGATGATGTAGAGTGTTTGCACTCTTCACCTAGTACCTTGTTGCATTTTATACATGTAAATGCATTCGAGTGCCACTACCTATTACCCAAAACAATATCACCATTACCTACACTCCACCTACACCTCATTTTTCATCACTTATCACTTTATCAAAGCACCTCTTGACTCAAGATAACACTTCCTTAGTTCCTGGTTTGAGGGGGATCACCTCCACCCATACTTGGGGAAACCTAAATTTCACTCATACTTGGAACACCTACCTCCTATTTTTGTCAGCATTGCTTATCAATACAAACTACATGACAAAAAGGGGAAAATGTAGACACCAAAATTGGGTCACAATCCCTTTTCTCCCCTTCCCCACATTGATATTAATTTAATCACCTTTAATTAAATTAATATTCATCCTCACATTATTAATTAATTTAATTACTTTAATTAAGTTTATTTACACCTCACCTAGCCACCTCACCTAAGACCTATTCCTAGCCTATTAATTAACTAAGACTAAGTCCCTACTTATCTCAACCAACTGGGACTTATTCTATCCCTAATATTAATTTCCTATTTCTCCTCCAACAACACTCCTACTTATCTATGTGCCATTTTCCACTTAAGACCCAAAATGAAGATTCAAATCACACCAAAAATAGCAAATATCAGGCTATTTTTGGCAACTTGGACTTATTCTCCTTAACCAATGTTGGTTATTCCTCAACTTGTGTCGATCACCTAACCACCATCAGTTAGGTTAAATAAGAGTTTCTAACTCTTTGATCGGGTTAATCGACTTCTTAGGATCGATACTTATTACATTCAAATGTGAAAGCATTCCATCGATCTTGCAATATTCCAGAGCCCATTACAAAATTCAAACATCATTTGGTTCACCCATAGATTCCTCCAGTTCCAAAGTACACAAGGGAAGCATCATGTTACCTTGTTGATGTATTCACTCTAAATAATCACCTTCTACAACAAATTTTATCATCCACCTTTGGGTTACATTCAATAAGTAAGTGTTTTATCTCCTTTGTTATTTCTAATAGCTTAATTCATTTTATTAAGTTATCTACCATTCCCTCTATTTCCACCTTACCTATATCTACTCTCTAGAGCCTCCGACAAACTTGTTATCCAAAATTCACCCCTCAAGGTAATATTGATAACATGCATCAAATTCTTCAGATCCCAAGCAAGTAGATTGATTCAGGCCTGAAATCATGTTTTGGGGCCCCCTCGGCTTCTCTCTAACTCTCCCATCCAAGAAAATCCCAATAAGTTATAAAAAATGGAAAAAATGCAAAAACAAGGTTATAGGATTGTTTTAAAGCATTTCGGGTCTGAAGGGTGCGGATCGTACCAGTGCGGAGTCGTGCTTTAGAGGTTCGTCGTACCAAGTTTGGGACCAAAAGGGGAGAAAATTGGCTAAGTCGGACATTTTTGTCTAGATGGTCCATGAAGCGGTTGGGACGTCGGGACACGTGGGACGTGAAAAGGCGAAATGGCCACAGGCAATAAAAATCATCAAGTTTTTGTTTCACGTGGTTTGGGATAGCCGGACAAAGTAATGCAGCGGACGGCCTTGAATCGGCCGATTTGCCGCATGAGACGGTCTATGCGGGCGGTGCGAGATTTTCGTCCGGGACAACCGGGACAAAAGTATGCGCGAGACACGCAAAGGTGAAAAAGCCACAAAAGGGGACAAGGAAGCCTGAATCAGCCGATGCAGGAGAATTCATCTAGGACATCTGGGGACGCACTGAGACTGATTTTGCGAAATAGGCTGCGGCAAAGAAGAAAAGTCAACATTTGATCCATGAACTTCAAATGGCCATAACTTTTGACTCCGAGCTCCATTTTCACAAAATTGGACTTTCTTATTTTTAATGAGGGTAGATATATTTAAATAAAATAAACATATTCGGCTCTAGTCAGTTAATGCTCATTCCCGTCAAATGACAGAAAACACCCGCGGACCCAAAACAGTGCCCACACTCAGAAGGCCATAACTTTGGTATTTCTCAACAAAATCACACAAAATTGGTACCATTGGAATCGTGGCTCAGAAAAATTCACAAAAATAAAGAAATTCTAGATTTGATGAGAAATCGGTGGGTATTTTTCATAAAACGTGGCGGGTTCATAACAATGTTTTATTTGGTAGTTGGGAGTGCAATTAAGAGGCATGGTCACCATTTTTCTCTGCTTTCTGACACAGGGACAGTATGGGGAGCCTTTTTCAAGTAATATACAATAATTTTACTCCATTTAATGCCTCTTACAAGTGGTTGAAGGATAGATTTTGGGATTTCCATTTTCCTTCTCTCTCTCTTCTCATTTTTCTATAAATTGGAGTGTTGGGCTCATTGTAAAGGGGGTAGTTTTTGTAGAAAAGCTCTGCCAAAATTGCTTTGTGAAGCCAATGTCTTTATAGGCCCTTGTTGTGGACTCCTTGCATGGTGATCCAGGCCCTTATCTTGTAACCGATTGAACTGTGCATATCAGGAAGCAATAAAATATAAGTTTGTGGATGCATCTTCCCCTACTGTGTTTTCTTGCATTCTTCTTGCCCCTTCAACCTTGATTACAAGAATATTGTGTCTATTATTATGTTCTTGCAGGGATCCATTATCATTGTGTATGTTTGAAATATTGTTGTGAATGCATTTTTCTAGATTATGGAGAACTGTCATCACCCCTTCTAGTGTGCACTTTGCTTCTGTATCTCATGCATTTGAAGACTACTCTCACACCCTCCTTTTCTGGTGTATCACCACTGTAGTGTAGGCTTTCATTTTATGCATTCTCTCTCCCTGGTCCCTTGGAAATTTAGATTAGAATAGTTAGTTTCCCTGCATTAGAGTAGATTGTGGCAGGTAGTTTAGGAGCAAGAACCAACTTTCTCTGGAGGTCTATCTCAAGTAGCAAGTCCTGACTTAGAGATAGTACCCATGTTATCCAATCACATCATGAGTTCAAGTATATGCTCTTGTATAAACATAGGGTGCTTTGTGATTTGGTGATAACAAAACCTTCTTCATTTTACCCTCCATCAATCACCTAAACTCTTATATCAACATCTTTTAGTATTGCTTAAAATCCCAATCCACCATTATTCTTTGTGCACTCACAAAGAGCACCCAAACCTTAGTTTTTGACATTTCTACCATATTGCCCCTACCGACACTGGTCACCCAACCGATGTCAGTGACTACTCTATGTCGACATCGGTTGCCTAACTCGACATCGGTCTCTACGATTAATAATATTTCTAAAAACAACGAGCTTATATCTCTTTCCAAACTACCCAGAATCTAATTGTACCTTAGCTAGACTTCACCTGTAATACCCTTTTATCGAGACTTGCAGGACCCAAATCAACTAACCAATAATCTAAAATTAATCCCGATCTTTCATGTTAAGTTAAATTCACCTAATATATGTTAATTGGAGATACCTAAATCTTATCAACTATAATAGGAATTTTTATTTCTTACATTAAGTTGTATTGAACAAAGGATTGACATCTATTCGAGGAAGTGTCACGCTTCCCGAGATCTAGCCTTCTTTGAAGTCATCTGAATCCAACTATTTAATACTATTTGGCGGTCTTTCTCTATTTCTTATAAAAGTAGTTATTTATAGAAAAAGGAGTTTTCTACAAATCGAGTCTGATTCAACTTCAACAACACATGTAACACCTTCATCATCTACATAACCCAAGTATTCCTTTTATACCCATTACCTTCTTATATGTTTTATCGCATTACTTTGAGGTGAAACAGGGAAGTAAGTAATATTTTTTTATTTTTGGGTGTCCAAAAAATAATCATAGCCTCCAAGGGTCTCTATAGATATATTTATTTTTATTAATTTGATATCAAAGCAAGAATAAGTGTAATGCCCCCATTTTCAACACCAAAGTAAAAAAAAATGTTTTGCAAAATATTTTTTTCATTTCTTTCTCGATCATGATACCACATGGGATCAAATAGAAATATTCAACATCACATAAAACACTTACACAAGCATGGCCCCACATAGATAAAATGATAACATAGGTTATTGTATGGATGAAAATAAACATGTGACCTTGAACCGCTTTCAATTCCTTGAGTTCATGCCGATCTGGTGATATAGAAATATATATGGCTAAATAGTAGAGTAAGTGGTAATGAATGAAAGTGTGAAGAAATGGTATGGAAAGGTTTTCGGAGAAATACAATGTCTTAAACTCACAATAATGGAATTTTCTCGTTGAGTAGAACAAAATCCTATCTAACCTAAATGGGTTGGATCGTGCATAAGAGAAGAAAATAAAGTAGAGACTCCAACCAATATAAAGATCTGCAGAGATTCTCTATAATGTTTTTGAAACATGTGCAATGCTAACTAGCACCTTGTAATGATTTCCGAGACAAGGTCATGAAACAAACGTGAGAGGTGTGAATCCATTAGTTCATGGATGGTTGGTAGGTTCGGTCCAAAATGAGAGGGCTTGATGAGAATATTCATTTAGGATGTTAAATTACCTAATGATGTTAGGAGGTAATGAAGAGGTTATAAAAACTAGCACTCTCAATCTAGTGCCTACATCTAGTTGGTTATCAGTCTCATTTAGTTGGGGAATCGTTAGATAACGATTGTAAATTATCTCTAGTTTTGGTCTCCTTACATTCATGTGGTGTGATATTAAATCTATTCCTAGGGAAAGTTGGGTAATCTACGCATAGGGGTGGTCCAATAATCGTAAGCCTTGTCAGCTTCTACGTTAAAAACTAGGATTTTTTCAATCTTTTGATAATCTTGTCTTTGGGATATATAAAATTTTATCCATAATCATATGTCTATGTTAGTGAATAAATATTCCAAGTTTGGTTTTCCAACTATTGGATCACTAGTGTAAGTGTTTTCTTGATTTTGTTCATTCATGGTCATGTCAATATTTAAATTCTTTCCAAGAAATCTATAATTTTGTTTTTTGACCAAAAATCATATGTTTTTCATCTTGATGTTGACACATCTAATCGTTTAGTGATTGTTCTTAGATCTATGGTTGTTGAGAATACATTTAATCTAAGATCTTGATCAATATTTTTAAAGCAAGCTGCTAGATTAGGCTTGGTCACTATTGGTCCAAATATGAAATCTTTGGGTTCTCCATGCCCGATATTTATCATCCAAGAAATGATTGAATTAATCTATTGAAGTAAACAATTTAAGAAAAGGAAACCTACACTATATTTTTGGTATTTTTAGAGATGTAAACTGAACAAATGAATAAAAGAATCTAATCTAATGAAAGTAAATGTTTTTATTCCTTTATAATATTCTAGGAACAAAGCTTCTAATCTAAATAAATTAATCTAATCTGAGAAAACTAACTGGATGTTGCTAATTGTCTCGTATACGATTGTGTATTAAACATAAACTAACTTAAAACAAGAAAATTTACAATTACTCTATGATAAATAGAAAAATTCCTACTGAGATATTCACTTATTCATATGCATAGGGATGGGAAGGAGAAAATCCGTCACAAGGAGCTCTTTATGAAAGATGTAATGCCTCTTGAAATTAATTAACTACTTATAAAGGAAAAGAAACTAATTTTATACTCTATTTGATATGATGGAAAAGTAATAAATCATTGAAATCAATGAAATCCAATAAATCCAACATGGAATTCAAAGAATAGAGAGGTAAATCTAGCCGTGTGATGATTTTTCTCCTCATTTTTGTCTTTTCATTCTCTATGTGTCCATGAAAAGTCCAAGGAATCGGGAATCTGCAAAGCCAAAAGCATGAGAAAGAACTTGAGTAGTGATACTTGTTCAATGCAATTAGAAGAAAGATAACACAAGTGAACAGCATGGATATGTAATTTCTAGAAGGATTATCACAACAATACTATGCAAGATACACAAAAATTATTAGGGCATTTACACGAATACAAGTAATCAATTTATAGAAAGTTAGTTTTAGAGTGCACAAACACACTTAGAAACAATGAGATGCAAAATCATTACATGAAGTGTTAGTTAACTATGCAATCAAAAATCATAAGTGAAAGAGGAGTTTTCCATGAACAAGTGAAGCCTAAATTTAGGATATTTGACTTGGAAACAGTCTAAAAACTGAATTGTAGCTAACTTACACGTGTTCAAATTACGATTGAAACATTATGAAAAGTTTGCACATTATTGTCGCCAAATGTAGAGAGTCGATTCACAGGGACCACCACCCTTCCCGCATACTAGCTACAAAATTGCCACAAAAGGGGTGCCGCTTTGACTCAAAAATCCAAAACAAAGGAAAATGAAGCAAGAAGTTAGGACAAAGTATGTAGAGGCTAAGTAAGACATACTAGGCTACACATAAAAAATGTGAGTAGTCTTAGGATCTCGAAAACCTTCTGAAAAGACATGGATCATCATTGGGGACCTTTTCGTAACTATTTCTAACAATATAACAATTACAAAATTGTTTGTGTAAATATTTCCCCCTTGGAGAAGTGCTTTATCCATGAAGATGTGTAACATGTAGAGTCCGAGAATGGGGTTCTGGAATAGGGTGTTAGAAGCTATACGACACGTCTATGTGTCGTAGTGTCACCATACAAGTTCGACTACCTACAAGAGGAAAGGAAAACTCAAATTCAGATAGATAAAAATATCAAAAAATAAGCACTAAATTAAAACGACAAGAGGAATTACCATTTGTGCAGGGGTAGGAATAGACCTATGCATAGGATCTAGCCCTCTTGTCATACACTCAAAATGAAGTGAAAACACAACATATATAAACAACTCATTTTTCTAATCATTTTCCCATATCGTAGTAGTGACTTTTGAGATCGAGGATCACTATGACCATTTTGAGTCACAATATATCCAAAATGACCATTGTGACAAGGTGAAGATGGCTCCAAGAATGAGAAACCCAACCACGCAGTAAAAGCTTAGTTTTTCTCACTTATTTATTTTAAAATCTAAAATATAAAAAGTTTAAAATATAATCCTACAAATTATATTTTAAAAATTTCTTGTTTTGAAGTGGTCCCTAGGGGGTGCACATGGGGTAGTCTTTTATTTCACCTAAAATGGTCTTTTTTCCCATTTTGTGGTTTTTAGGTAGAAAATAATGGCTCGTTAGATTTATATAGGATTGTTGTCTTGTGCACGGTGGTAGTTATAGGATTGCCATCTTACGAGGGTGGTTGTTATAGAATCACCTCCTTATAAAGGTGGCATTTACAAAATTATTGATCCGTATAAGGTGACATTTTTGTATTTTGTTTTGTTTCAGTATATTTTTACGATATTTCCTATGTTCTTGACTCAATCTTTTGTTATTTTATGAATTCGAAGGAGGAGTATGCCCACTAGTCTTTGGGAGAGAGAATGTGAGTGGCTATCATCTATACTCGACCAATTGACAAAGACCGAGATAGACACACTAAACAAAGAATCGATTTGGAGGATTACTCGGATACCTCACATTGTTCCTACAAGTCGGTTCTTATGTGATTTATTCTCTTATTGGAAAGTGGATTGAAACACCTTCCATTTTAAAAGGATTAGAGGAGAGTGGACCATCACTCTTGAGGATGTATATAGGATACTTGGGTGTTCCCATACTTTTCCGATGATTGACACTTGAGAAGATGGGATCTACAGACAGGGCCAAACTTTGGGCCACTTACTTGGGAGATGATGGGGTGTCACCAAGCACCAAACAAGGTATGATACTTCTTTACCCCTAGCTCCTATTCCCGCACTCTGAGGCCATCATAAGTATCTTTGGGGACAAGTATCTGCATTTTTTTGCCCCAATAGTAATGCAAATAGAGTAGTATGGGCATACCTATGCCTAGAGAGAATATATATTGGGAATTATGTACCATGATCCATATTGGGTTGTCGGACTAAAGGATCGAGTCCACTAGCCATCCCACACTCGTTATGAGTTAGGTTTATGAGAGGATTATCCTCTACGTGAAGAATACGGTATAGGATTCGGGGGTCGTTAGGGTTGTGAGGTGGATAGGGATGTAGGCTCTTAGGGTTCCACATTAGCTAGTGGCTTCCTTGACTACCATTAATTTTTAATTTACACCATACTATGGCATGATAGCAGATGGGGACCGGATGGTAACAAAGTGATATCTTCCGCCACCACCGTCGTTAGTTGACAGATTGGGGAAGGAGAAGACTCATCTATTTAATAGAGTCCCCTAGCGGTTTGGAATACCATACATTGACATTCTTCCTCATGTGTCAGTCATTTATAAGAGTGTTAGGGAGTCTCATTGAGGTCTTAGAGGTGACCATGGTTGGACCATTGTGACACTAGGAGTTTCTATTATAGTGAGACAATTTTTTTGCTCATAGAGTAGCTAGGCCTACACCACTTCTCAGCTGCTCAAGGCTACACCTACTCACGGTGTGGAGGAAAAATAGGCAGCTATTCATTTAGTCTTCAACACTAGGGTAGATATGGATGATGATACGATGAGGAGGTAGGTGGGAGCCCCACGAAAAGAGGGGGATGATGAGGAGGATAGTGACACTTGATTGGCATGACACTCATGAGATATCCATGGATGAGCGAGAGGAGGTAGAGATAGAGATGAAGACATTAGTCTCGGAGAGAACCCATTTTCTCGTGATGGAGGAGGAGACAAGTGAGTCGAGTTATGTGACAACGGATTGCCTCAAGAGGTGGAGAGGCACAATAAGTAATTGCAAATTTCTGCAACAACTACACCAAAGATGTACCGTACATGGGTTCTTAAATATCCGACTTTGTAGTTTACTCTTTTCTCAACTTTGTTAGGCTAGAACTGTTAATCACTATGTATCACACTTCTATTTTTTTTAAGTTTTCGTTATTTTGTAACTTGATGTATATTTTATTTGTTTTACATTGAACGCTAAGGAATAGTGATATCTTATTCATCAAAGTCGGCATGGACACCTTCTTCAAGTTACAAGGTAGACCAGAGTGGAGATGTTGGATGATGTGTGACACCCTCTGCAAAGTGGTTGAAACACCTACATCTTTAATCATCTTTGGAAGGCATCGAAGACCATTTTTGATATGAAGATGAGTGTTACGAGGTATGAGACAACTAAGAGATTGATGAGGCATAGCCATGCCACACGCAATGAGATCATGGGTAGTGCTTGTACTCATTGTAACTCACACCACTCGGTGCATTCATGCTTCCGGAGAAGAAAAAGATGTCCCAAGTCAAGCGTCCTCCTTCTCGGGGATCCCATAAGGATTTATGGAACATTGATTATTTATTACTTCATTACCATTTTATGAGGCACATATATGATTAAAATTTTTTTGGGGTCATTGCTAGAGTTTTGACCACACGTAGTGCATGATGGCATTGTACACAAATCATAATTTTATTATGATATGTGTGTGTGTCTGTGTGTGTGTGTGTGTGTGTGTGTGCACGCGCGTGCATGTGTGCGTGTGTGTGTGTGTGTGTGTGGCGCGCGCTTCTTTTTGGTTTAGTTATCCCTTGCATAGAGTTGAATTTCATTTATGGTTTTCTTCGCATATGTAATCTATATGTTTAGAATTTTTTGGCTTGGTATGTTTCTCGAATGTATGTAATCTATGATAAATGCTAACAAAATGAACTCTTTTTTTTATTTCGTAATGTTGATTTGACATGATTATGCAGACATATTATAATGTCGAACTTTACATTTTTCAAGTAATGTTTGGTATTTCATTTTGTTTTGGAGATATGTAATGAATAATGATATGATATTAAAATGAATTCACTCCACTCCTTAACCCACACAAAAAATAAGATGCGAGGGCTCAACACTAAGAGCTAGGAGGGACGTGAGGTATACAATTTTGATAGAGATGGAAATGGTGAGAGAAAGAAAAGTGGTATCTCTCGAAAAGACACCCGTAGAGAGATGGCTTCAGGTGTTATAAGCTTGCAAATTTTATCTCTCTTTCATATATACAATGAAAAACCTTAGGTCTGTGGGTATACCTAGTTTGAGGTGAGTCTCCTGTATCATGGCTGGTTCCTTTTTGATGTATGCTAAACTAATTTTTTTCGGGGTTTTTAAGGGTAAAAGATGACTGTAGAAAAATGAAATTAAACCGAGTTGATACACTAAACTTGTATGAGGTCTTTGGTGAGTACATGCACAATTGATATGGAATGAATTTCTGATGCACGAGCCCAATAGGTTTCTAAAGATAATTAAGGGTAAACATTTTGATGTATTAAGGGATAAAGTCACAACAAGATCTTGTGAAACTAATGGAAACATACAAAAGAATGCATAATATCATGTAGAAATTATTGAATTTGCAACATGGTATGATGATTAATTAGGGAATTCAAATTCACAAGATTAATGGAAATATACAAAAGACAACAAATATTGTAAAGGAAGAAAACACTTCACATTCAAAGAGAAAAAGCTGATGAAACTACTTCAGCACTCCCGTATCCAAAATTCCTCCTCCTTGTGCATTGCCAAGGTACACAATATATAGCAAAATTAATTTACCCACCCTTCCTAAAAATAGACTAAGGTTGTACTTACCCATGCATTCTATTTTATCCTTTATTTAATAATAAATAAAGGAATAAAATAAAGAAAACTAATACAAAGAGGCATTAATAGCCTTTGATTACATACATTCAAACTGCAGTTGACTATTCTATTTTTAAGAAAAGCATGGGTGAATAATTTGCTAATAATAAATCTTGCTTGATGAGCAAGTCTCCTCTTAGTGCATGTAATTATGTCCTTTTGTTGATCTATCCCCTTGTGAAGGCATGCAAAACTAACTCCCTATGAGTGAGCAAAATAAATTACATTAATTGCAATACTTTGCAAAATAATTCATCCAAATATCTACTTGATGGGGACCACCTCCAAGCTCAGGTTCTAATGTTGACATTCCTTGTCTTCTAGTGGTCACATGGATAGCACACTGTAAATCATCTCCAACCCCCTCAATAGTGGGGACCACCTTTGCAGTTCAGTATTAGTCTCACCATGATTTGGCCACTCTTGTGGACTTAGCAAATCACCATGATTTCTCAAACACATGTGGGAAGGTAACTTTGCAAAAATCCATCATCCTATATTCGGCCACCTTTGTATAACACATAGTCATACTATAGTCCACCACCTTTGATTAATATTATATTGTATAGTTGGTCGGCTTTGTATTGTGAATAGAATAAGGTGGACACTTTTGGTTTGATCATTACATGACATGATTTGGTCGGCACTTTTGTAATATTTGAACTTGGACTATAGTTGGTATGTCCATTGCAAATAATTTTGAAATAACAAAGGTCAGCCCCTTCATGACAATGACTCACCCCTCCATGCATTTTGTCTATGGTATTTTAACTCAAGTTGAGTTTGCTTTGAAAATTGGTGATGATCTTGGGCCGTTGATTTATGTACTATTTAATCACAAACCGTCGATCTCAAACCTGTGGTTAGGGTTTCTAGCTTGCATTGAATGTGGTTGGTGACATCTAACCATGATAGTTTGCTTTGATTTTGGATATCGATCCCTGAGCATTGATCTTTGTACTTGTTGAATGTTGATCATTGGTTACTAACCCTTGGTTAGGTTTAGGTTAAGCCAAGTTAAGGTGGGTGAGTTAAAACAACTCGAACTTCATTCATTTTTTCATTTCGCATCTCGGTTTACCTTAGGGGGAAGTGCTAGAATTTTTTCTATTGATGCCATTTTCATCCTATGAAGCTCAACTTCCATACTGTTGAAGATCGATTCTCTCACTACATTAATGCAGCTTTGTATTTTCTTGTTAATGGTTGTTTGAGTTTTATGAGGAGGTGGTCGTGGAGTTTTTCACCATTTTCGTGATATTTGATCTTGGATCTTACTAAAGATGGGTATTGCATCTATATTTTCTATGATCATTTCTAGCCGAGCTTGGCTCTTGAACTCTCTGCTGCAAGGTTTTAATAGCCACCATTTTTTGATTATTTTGAGTTACTGGTTGGCTTTCCTTGCAAGATCTTGGTCAATTTTACCAGATGCATTGCTTCAAGTTTGGATTTTACTACAAATGAGGTCTCTGTCTTCGTTCTTAGCCACCATTGTTCAAGTATGTGAGCTCGGTCCTTCTACACAAATGATCACCCATTGCTCTCTCGACATCTATATCATCATTATTTTAATCATGGCTTTGTGCTTTATGATCTCCTTTGTATATTGATCATCCTGAGATTTGTAAGGTTTTATTTGTTTTTGAGATCTCTACCTGGTGTTGTCTCTTGTCCACCATTATTGTTTTCTACCGAGCTCGGTTCATTTTTCTGAGTAAGATTCGAGCTTGGTTTTATAGTTTTCTACCTTCCTATAGAGCTATGTGAGGCTTTCTTACTAGACACCGTTGTTGGCACTCGAGCTCGGGATTTGGCTTTAGAAACCCTGGTTGGAGTTCAATGCTTTGAGTTGTATTTTCTATGTTGAAGGCCTTCGAGCTCGGGACTATGTAATTGTCATACTATTTGTCAACGAATGGTAAGCTTCGATCTCCTAAGCACCATTGTTACTTCATCTTTTCCATTTCGACTTCAAAATACTGATACTCATTTTTCCTTTGCATTTTTGTGATTTCTAGGATAACATTGGTCTCTGAGTTGAAACTCGTTCTAGGTTCTTCTTTTTGGTTCTGAACTTGATGATCTCTTGAGGGTTTGCTCAACTTTGATTTAAACCGTAAGTCCTTGTTTCTTATTCGATTTTAGTACCCATTAATGGGTTTTTCAATTAAAACTAGGATTTTTCACTTTTCCTTATATACTACAATTCAAACCGATTGGTTTAAATGAGAGTGTTAACTTCTGAAAAACTTGGATATTTCTTCAACTCGGATGTGCATGCATTTTAATTCAAAGATTTTCTATATGAGCTTGTATTCTGAGTACTAAATGGGTATCCTTATTTGCTCAAAATTTCCAGATAGAATGTTTATTGATATGATTATTTGAAATCCTTCATTCCTTTTGATTTTGCAATATGTTCTTAAGGAATATAATGTTTTCTGAAAATTTGAAAACCACTTCACATTATCCTAAGTTCTGCATTATCTGATTTGATTCAACCATTAATACCCACTGAGTTTGTGCTCTCTTAATTTTTGAAACCACTTTGAGCTTTTGTAAGTTGTTTCCTTTTGCAAGTTTCTCTAACCATTCTTCATTGTCACTGATTTGGTTCATCTTTTCTTAGGGATGACATTCTTTTCACTTAGTGTAACATTTTCTCACTATTTTTCTTTTGTGCATTCCTCAGTGACTTTGTGATCATATCTGATTTCTTGAACTGATTCCTTGCTTAAATAGTTGTAATTTTTTGATGGTAGCATTTATGTGTACTCATACTTGCTTCATTTGAAAACTACAATTTAAAATGGTTGAACTTTGTAAGATTATCTTGAAACTTCATTTTATTCAGCTATTAAGCTATAATGAATGCTCCAAAGTACTTCAATTTGATGAATGATAGTGAGGTCCATTTATTTTCTACTTAAATACTGCATTTCCTTTTTATTACAACTTTGATATGCATGTTGGAAAATTTAAAATGTCCATTTTACATGGCGAAGCCCTGTCAAAATTTTCCCATATTTCTTTCTTCTTTATTCATTTTTCATTGTAATAGATGTACTTTTGGTTTAGAATCCAAAATGTATCACTTTTTCTATTGAATCTGATTTGTATCTTGATCATGGCATGCTTTTCTACTTTTTGTATCACTTATTTGATTTACATACAACTTTTAAAGCATGTATTAGTTAAAAACAACATGATGGAAAGATGTAAATGTCCATTTTACATGGCACAACCCTGTTAAAATTTTCCCATTTCTTTCTTTTATTCCTTTTTTGGTGTAATCTTCTCTCTAGTTAACTTTAGCCTTTAAATTTTGACTCTTCTTCTTCAATTGTAATCTGGAACATGTAATTTTATCTGCAAGTCTCTCCTCTATTTTGTAATGTAATTTCTTCTATTTCTAGAATAGTTTTTAAACTTTGAGTTGCATTCTTCCTTCATACCAGTATGTACTTGTCACTTATCTACTTCATGTACCATAGGATGTAAGCCTTTGAACTCTACATTCTTTATCTATAGTGAGGACAATAAGATATGATTTATTTCTTCTTGAATGCAACATGTACTTGCACACTTAAGAAAACAATTAGAAAATATTTAGGCTTTTTGGCCTCTCTTATGTCCATGTTTTTCTTTTCTTCTCTTTCTTTATGAGTGAGTAAATCATGTATGTTGTTTGATCTTCATGTAATCTATATCTCCTGTTGTTAAGAGATCCATATGCATGAATTTGGATAGTATAGGAATATGGATTAACCCTGAGCTCTTAACTGATAGATTTCTCTTTTCTTCTTTTCAGGTATGGTGCTTTCAGTAATGAAGATGAAGAAGGAACAAGCTAAAGATGAAGATGCATCAACCGAAGGAGAAACCCCAAGGAAATGATGGGTTCATTCATACTCCTCTATTTTCTCTTTCATGCATGTGTACCTCTTATTTTAGTAGTTGTACTTTACTTTTCAGTTACATCCCACGGCTTGTGTGGGAACATTTGACATTCCTTATGAATAAAACATTGAATTCCCGAAAGTTGTGTATTTCTTTCTACATTTCAACTTTCGTATGGATTGAATGATGAACTAAACAACTTAGTAATTTAATTAAATGTCTTAATCATGAAGGAAGAACATTAAAGAATACATGTAATATCAAGTAATTAACTCGATTTCTATAATCTACATTTATGTTTGCTATTCCAAAACATAACATTCCATCTATTATACAATTTGATGTCTTCATCAAGACAACACAAATTGTCCTTCGGGCCTTTGTGTTCTTTTGCTAAAGATAGTCATAAAATTGCAAACTATGTGATTTGTTACAATTTGTAACAATCTACATAGCTATGTAGATTTCAAGTAATCATTAATTAATTCAATAAGTAACAATATTGTCTGAAAGAACTTCCCCTAGCTTAGGTATACTTCACCAATGCTATCCATCGTAACAAACTTTCGAGTGTCCCATTTTGCATAAGCACAAAAATTCTCAAAAATAAGGTTTTGACATAAACCCAATTAGCAACATATAACTCAACTCTGCATATAATTTACTACACAACTTAGAATGTGATTGCTAGAAATTTTATCTAATTTTAGATCTAAATATGGCCTCTTGATTAAGCACCTTTTATTGATGGAAATTGCTTAAATTTATTATTTTATATGAAGATACCCCCTACACCTTGCCCTATTCTACCAATAGGAATAATAAGATCATTTCCAGGGGACAAGGCATAAGTGAGTAATATAACACCTCTCCTTTCCCAACCTCGCGCCACCTATGAGGTGCACAGGCTCAACATCAAAGGATGGTGGGGAAAAGAGGTGTGTAAATAAAATTTTGATTTGAGATATTTACTTTTTATTTGTTTTGGATTTGGAATTTAAGTGTGCTTTTGGGAAGGTAGGCTCACCCCTAGCCTTAACCCCACACAACTAGTAAGATGTGAGCGCTCAACACAAAAGTTTTAGATAGGTGAACAAAAATCCCAAGTGAAAATGTTTATAATGTTTTTATACCAAACATATTTTTCTAGGGTAAGATATGACATCAAAAATCTTCTAGAACTGACACTAAGCAAATATAACTATGCTAAAAGAAATGTATAAGCAAAACCAATTATGCATACCTTGGTAGGAATAGTGCCAAAATACCATTTTGTATTGTAGAACTTATGAAATGATAATACATGTCGATGATAATGTCTTGAATAGTTGACAAGATATGATTTGAATAACTGCCAATGTTTTGTAGATGTTTTTGAGAGTAACTAGAAAATAAGTTCCTTGATTACATGTTTCACAAAATGAGACGAAAAATGATAATGTGGTAGAAAACATATGGAAATGTTAGTGAATTACGCGTAATATCTTTTCAGATGAAGAGAGTTTAAATATTCAAAAAAATTCTCACCTTCTAGTGTACATAGGCAATATGCCCCATTGTTGTAGTTCTCTATGACTTGTTATGGGCCCTACCACTTCAGCCTATAATTCCTTCCTTTGCTAGTCTTTTTATCTATTCGTATCTCAAGTCTTAATAACAAATCTCCTTCACAAATTTTGTGCTCATAGACCTTGTTATTATATTGAAGATCCATTTGATCAACGTATGCTCTATGCCATTATTCAATGTTACGCTGAGATTCATCAAGGCTTTCTAACTAAGAGATTCATGCCTCTCGATAGCCTTCTTCCCCCAAAATACCTTGTAGTGAAATGTGGAGACCGGGAAATTCAACTTTGAGTGTAAAACTTATTCTCGAGATATATAATAAAGAAAATGGGGTTTCCCCTATCAACGTTATTACTGATGTCCTATAGGGCCACAAGGATGGAAAGAGCTTTAGGTGCTAGTCATTTTTATTCAACTTGACAGTTTTGAGGAGAATGGACGTTAACGTCTTGTTTCTAGCCTCAACATGTCTATTGGCCTAAATTTATTAGAGAGAAGTTGTGTGGTGACTTATATTAAACTTTTCACATACTTCACACACTTCCTCATTTTTAAAATACGTACCATTATCGGAGATTATGATTTGTGGGACATTGTACCTACAAATAATTGGATTGAGAATGAACTTTGTAATTACACATCCTTGTACAATGGTAAGAGGCACAATCTCTACCCACTTTGTAAAGTATTATGAGGTCGTAATTATGAAGTTTGTTGTCATTAGTTAATGAGGGAGAAAACTTCCCTATCAAATCTAGGCCCCATGCGAGAAAGGGCCATGGTGTTATAATCAATTGTAGAGCTGAGCGAGTATGTGGATCTTATCAAAGAATACTTGACATTGGTGACATTTGCACACGTATTCCACTTTGCATCATACTCTAATGTAGGACAAAAATATCTAATATGATTTATTTTTAAGTGGTGGCATGACCTCTGAAATGGCCTCCACACACTCCGTTGTGGGATTGATAGAGGATATTTGAGACTCCTCCTCATCAATACATCAAAGTAACATTTCATCAAAGGGTTTGTGATAGAGCACTTATTCTAAGATTACATACTTAGTGGCTATAATGTGTAGCCATATTCTCTGTTGTGATGTTTCCCCTTGAGTACGAATGATCCAAAATGAAATTAATAATGTCAATGTACCATGGGCACATAGAAATGGGGGGTTTGGTTTTGACATAACATATGCATTCATTAGGGAAGTCCATGTTATCTAGATTTCCCCCATCTAGTGGGTTTTCAGCTAATTGGTCTACAATAATTTTTCCTTTGAAGAACTTTTTATTAACTAACGTTAGCTCGAACCCACCCATCGAGTGATGAGACCTCAAAATTTCTTAGATAACAACCCTTGCATTATGAATGTTCGAAATGATATGTTTTAATAATGACTCTTGTTTCTGGTTAACCATATATTGTCTTAAACACTTTGTTGCAAAACCTATAGCCAAGCATTGTTTCTCTTTTTGAGTATATCACATCTCGTAGTCAAGCAACATTTGACTAATGAAATAAATTACATGCTTTCATTGGTCATTATCCTCTTGAGATATCATGCGAGATAATGAGATATTTGTGGCCCGTGAATATAAAATTAGAGGATGAAATGATTTAGGAAGCATGAGTGTGGGAGGTGAAAATAAGAATCATTTGACTAATTCAATAGCCTCGTGAAACTCTTCCATCAAAATGTTACAACAATCGTTCCAATAAAATATTTATTGGATGAATGGTGAAGGTCGAATTAGGAATGAACCTTTGGATTGCACCAAGATTTCCAAGGAAAGACATAATGATAGGTTTGTCTCATGGTGGGATCATTTCAAACACTGCTCATATTATCAGTGGATCTACATATATCCCTTGTGAAGAGATGATGTATCCCATTAACTTCCCTCCCATCACATTGAATAAAAACTTTTAAGGATTCAACGTAAGAATGTACTTGATTAGAAGAGAGGATGATGTGAAGAACTTAAATGGTATTGCATCATTTCCTAACCTTAGCTAGAAGGTCATCAACGAAATATTCCAAAATCTTATAAATAAGATCATTGAATATATAAGTCATACCTCGTTGGTAGGTTGCTCTAGCATTCTTATGTCTGAATGAAATGACTACATAATATTAGGTTACCAAAGGAGTGATAAATGTCATATTTTCCGATCTTCCTTGGAGATCCCGATTTGCTTGTACCGGAAAATCCATCCATGAGGGATAACAACTCATAACGAGATTTTGTGTAAATGATGACATCAATGGATGGTAATGGGAAATTGTACTTGGGACATGCTTTGTTGATGTCTTGAAAAACAATATAGATGTTATTTTCTCACTTGTTTTTTAGAATGGGGATGTTGTTAGAAACCCACATTGAGTAATCAACAGGTTTAATGAACCCTACCTGTAGGAGTTTTATCACTTCCTCTTTGGCCATCAAGGCCACTTATGGATTCATTTGTCTAGAATTTTGATTGATGGACTTAACATTAGACGTGGTCACTAGGTTGTGAACTGCTACATGAGGAGTAATTCCTGTCATTTCTTTGTAGTTGAATGCAAAATATTTCAAATGATCCTTATGGATTTTTGTATGTATATCTAATTCTTCATGAGTTAGTGAGGAACCTCATTTCACAATTTTCGTATCTTCATCTGTCCTAATATTAATATCAATAGTTCCTTTGATCAAAAAGGTGTTACCCTCTTCATAATTAGGAGAGGCCAGAGGTAATTCTAACCCTCCTTCCTCTATTTCACAAATTTTGAGACCTTCCAAGGAGGAAATGTCCATTGTGTGATCTAAAAAATAAGAGGAGTGAGAAAGACAGCAGTGAAGCCTTTATTATGATGCAAGGGATGTAATTTTGTGTAGTTATATAGGTATCCTAGGATAGCCTCATCATTTTCCTCATAGTCTAAAGTCACGGGTTGTTTCTCGGTATCAATGTACACCAATATTGGGCTTGTTTGAACATTGTGCACTAAGGGCTCTGGACGAACCGAGACTATGAAAATGGTTTCTTGTAATTATCTTCTTGGATAGAAATCACAAGCAAAAGTGGCTATTAAATATGTGATAAGGTTTTGTTCCCATGGAATGGATTCAACTCGAGATAAATTCAAAACATTTCGTCAAATTAACCACTACAATTTTGTAAAGTTGTAGGTGTTCTTCCCTAGTTTTGTATACTTATGGAACCTAATTATCGACTACTTATGATTCACCCAACACTCTTACGTTACAAGAACCAATCCTCTTGGCTACTATGAGACCAAGAAATATATCCTTGTACTATGCACTATCGATTGTGTAATCGAAATATAGTTTAAGGGAGAAAGACATCATTTTGCAATCCGAGAGATGTAAGAATCCCACACTGCCTCGGTGTCCAAATCACACTTTTCTCCATCCAAGTGAAGAGTCCAACAATTTCTGGGAAGATGGATGGTGGATCATTCTATGTATCCTCTTTCTTTACTTCTGAAATTTCAACTATGAAAATGTCATAAGCCAAAAGAGAGCCAAGTGCCGAGAACATATCTTATGCCCATGGAATCAAAAATGGAAGGAGAATCTTAAAATAATTCTCTAACAACATGAAAATATTTTCTTTGGTTTCTATTGACAATCGACTCCATGAGAGTTGTTTCTTCCTTGACTATAGCAATCCCCTTGATCAAGTTAGTGGTATCTAAATCTGTTATAGTAACTAGTTTTACTTTGGGTGATGAGCTAGTTGGTTTTTTAAGCTGGTTGATAGGGAGCTCAAACTCATAATGGACCCATGGTCTCTTCTTCATGTTAGCTATGTGTATGTCAAAGGATTTTTGTCACCCTGTTCAAGGAAGACCTTCCCCAAATGTAGGAATATTTCTTCCTAAAAAAAAGTGTAGGAAATCACCTTCATGCAATGTATCCAAAGATGATCGAGGATCACACTATAGTAGGTTTTCAATCTATAATATAAAACTCTATTTGAATTGTCTTCTGTCCCAAAGGTGATTGATAAAACTATGGTTCCAATTGAAATTTCTTTAAGGATGTCATAACCTCTTAAATTGTTGCATGTTGAGGAGAAATTGGTTTCTCCAAAACCTAATTTATACTGAGAAAATAAAAGGGGATGATGTTGATTACTTCCTCATCATCAATCATTGTGTGCTTTACATAGTTATTGTAAATCGAACATGTAAATACAAGGTCCGATCACATGTACATGTTATTTCATTATCTGTGTGCATATAGTTGATGTTGAATACAAATATGACATCTCTTTCATGCTGCCCTAGAGGATAGATGTAGTGCCCCTTCAACACCTTTTGTTATTGATCATGATATTGTTGACTATATTTATATGGACATTATTGTAGCCTTTGAGTTGGTATGATGTTTGATGTTGGAGATCATGGACTGCTTGTTTATTTTGATTGATAAATGATGCATGTGGATAATTAGAGACATTTTATACTGATGTTGTTATGATGTTGACATGGTGATATATATATATATATATATATATATATATATATATATGTGTGTGTGTGTGTGTGTGTGTGTGGTGGACATGTGTTATTTTGTCATATTGAATGGACCTATAAAATTGAACTAATCTTGTGATCATATGGTTATGGATGAAATTGTAAATGATATTGTTGTTTTGCGTGGATGATGTTTCAATTGATATATATATAGATGATTTGGATTTATATTTTATATTTATTTTGGATGTTTTGATGTGGCCATGAGGCTAAAGGAGGTATTTTTGTTTTGCAAGTAAACATGTCACAACAAACATCAGGGGATTGGAGACCAACCACATTGGAATTCTAGATGAATTCAACAAGGGTCACCATGACAACGTGTATTTGTTTGTATGTTTGTTTGGTTTGTATTAGGGGTTCCCATGGGGGATCACCTTTAAATGTGACCAAGGGGTTATGTGTATTCTTTTATTTAGTTCTTTTGTTTAATTTTAGTATGTGATTTTTAGTGTTGTATTTTCCCCTTTATTATTTATTTATTTGTGGCTAGATTAGTGAGTAATCATGTTGTAAATAAATTAAAATTGGTAAAAGAATACATTTATTAGAGCTGATGGCTCTTGGGTTATGTGTTGTAAGTAATGTGTAAGTAAATTTGAGTGTGAAACACTCCACCTTCCTTTTGAAATTCGGATCTGTCCTTAGGAGCTGATTTTGGAGGCTTGTGGGACAAGTTAAACTTGCCCCACACCTCTTAAATTTTTATACCAACCTTACCTATGGTTGGGAAGTCAAAATTAGGAATTATTATGTATTTTGGGAGGAAAAGTTGTAAGTTTTAATTGCACTATCTTACATGAATTTAATTTTGGTCCTTGGGGTGTGGACTTGGTTTGTGTGTAGTAGCAAAAAGGTCATTTATTCACCCACTTTTTTATTATGCTTTGGAGTTTGAAATTGACTTTTGAGGTAAATTTGAGGATGTGTGATGTGGCATCCTACATGGATCCACCTCATCCTCCTCTCTCCCTTTTCTATTTATTCAAATTCCTTGTCTTGTTTTGGGGTTACTTCATTTAGTGATGTCATTTTAGTTACTACTTTTTGGTTTTGAGCTCTTGTAAATTTGGGAAGAGATTTTTTGGAATGCTTGTGGATTTTTGGAGCCTTTGGACTATTTGGGTTAGAAAAATCTTATTGTTGAACTTTTGGAGCAAACTCTACGATGGAGAGGTAGGATCTTGGCTCTTTAAAAAGGTTCTTCTTTTATCTATGCTTATGTGAATGCTTTGAATATTTTGGTGTGTTGTTGGCTGGTTGGGTAGATTATCTAGGTATGGTGTAGGAGAAGACTATGGGGATCTCTTGTGGGGAGGCATAAGAGTTTCGGGAGGTATTAGAGTTATTATGGAGGGATTTTAAGATTGGGTTCCACCTTGCAAAAGAAATAGCTTACATTTCTTTACTTGTTATGGGGTGCCAAAAGACTATGGGGGAGGCATAATAAAATGTGAGGTATAAGGGGTAATTGGAGGAGGCATAAGGGCATGTAGGGGATTTGAAATGATATATATTTATTGGCGGGTTTATCTTAAGGTGGGCACCAATTTCCCCATTGGGAGGTATAAGAATCTTTCCCATAGGTCTTGATCCTTTGGCTTATGCATGATGAAGCCTTAAGTATTGGTTGTTGTTCTTCCTACGGTTGCAAATTGTAATATGGATTTGGTTGTGTTTTGTTTGTGAAAATTGTTTTTTTGTTGTGGAAGCCTATTTGTTGCCATGAGTTGGAATATATTTATTATTGCTTTGTGGTTGGGGCTTGGGGGCCAATGAGGAGGAAGGATTCTCCTCTTCATTGGAATTCTTGGTTGGGTGGAGAGCGTTACCTCTCCTTTTTTTTTTGATCAAAAGATATATGGTGGATCTTCTTGTTGTTTTTCTGGAGTTGAGGATGAAGACAATTGTTTTAGTTTCTCCATGGGTTCCTTATTGTGAAAATTCCCACTTCAAGTGGATGGAATTGTAATATTATTGTGGTGGGAAAGTTGCTCTATTTTGAAATGGAGCCTACATTTGAATATGAAAGATGTACATTCTATATGTTGTATTTGAGGAATGAAAAAATAAGTTGTAAAATAATTTTGGAGTTCAATAGAAGTTGTTTTATTTACCACAAATGATATGGTTTTCATTTGAAATCTATATTTGAAAAATATTGTGAAGTCTCTGTTTGAAAATTGAAAAAGAAATACGTATGAAGAAATATTACATTTCTCTATTTCATTTGAAATGCATATTTTTAAGTAGAACTATATTTTGGTTTTCCACACATGGAATGAATTAAAGTTATACTTTGTAAGGTTAGAATGGAATGAACTTAAAAATTTAAACAATGGAAAATGAAAAAGATAAATCTAGTTTTGAAATACATGGATCTCTACTAGACTGTTTCAAACCTGTAATAAATGTCAGAAAAATATACAGAGTACTCTGCAACTATGAAATACAAATGAAAAATTAAAATGAACTAAGGATGATCAAAATGCATCCCAAAATAGTTTGTTTTTCTCAAGAAATTTACTTAGAACTTTATTAATCGAGCTAGAGGCGAAAAATTTTTACCAAGAAAAGAAAAGGAAATAAATCCGTTTTGAAATACCAAACATAATCAACTAATCCTTGCAAATCATCAAATTTCTATCAAGTGCGATCCTCCATGATTTTTGGCATGTTGAAGAAGAGAGAGAGGTGGATCGAACCAATTCTGGTAGTTGAAAAAGTTTAGTTCTCATTTTAATGGAAGGAAAGATGTTTTCTTAAATTTCACCTATCTAAGTTTGTTGAAATTAAGATTTTGTGCTTCCTATGCAAATAGGAGTTCGATCCCTTTCTAAAAGTCCTCATTTTCTCAAATCCAAGCTTCCAGTCAAAAGTTATGGCCTTCTGAAGTTTTTACTTCGTTTGGTTTCAAAAAGAAAAACTATTGTCAAAAATGAATTTATTGTAAATAAGACCCGCGGGCCCAAAAATTGCTTAGGGAAATTTTTACAAAAATGCAAAAGTCACAAATTCCTCCGTGGCCCCCTGACCCCGCCTATTTGCTTTAGGGAAAGTGCTTCCATGGGTTCGCGGGTCCCGTGCCTTTAAACTTTACCCCTTTGAAAAGGGTGAAAAATCTTAAGTCTCCCCACCGATCCGCTTCCTCTCCTATCACACTGTGGGTCTAACACGAGGCTTCTTCGCGTCGCATCGAGGAGGTGCGGGTTGTTTTTAACCCTCACGCTTTTTAAGAAAAATTCTTATACTTCCATGTTTTCCCCATCGGTCCACTCCCCGAAAACATTGGGCATGAAACATGGCATCCCTATGCATCGGTGGAGATGGGGGGCTTTTTGAACCTTGTTACTTTTAAAATAAAAAGAGTCAAAATCCAAATTACCTCCGATGACACACCTTCCCACATGGGCTTAAAAATGTGCCACGTGTCCCTTATGACTTTGGGAAAATTTTCTTCCCCAGGCCCCAGTCCGCTTTTGGGAAAAAAATTTCCCTCGGCTCGCAGGCCCGCCTTTGGGAAAATTTTATTCCCCTTGGGCGCAAAGGCCTGCCTTTGGGAAAAATTTCTTCCCTGGGCCTATAGGCCCGCCTTTGGGAAAAGTTTCTTCCCTAAGCCCGCTAACTTGTAACTTAAGAAATATGAGGAGTTAGAAGTAATTCTTTATATCATTAGAAAGGGGAAGAAATTTCCTATCTAATGGAATGTTTTTACAAAAACATTAAGTGAGTTAAATATGTGAAAAATTAGGTTGAAGTGCAAAGATGAGTCTGAGAGTGGGTAAGTGGGAAATTACCCTTTTAAATTAATGTTTAACTCTAGAGCATGGGTTGACCTTTTTGAAGGATCACATGAGAGGATAAAAGAATGTTTTCCATCCCATGTTGATAAGAACCTTGGTTATTGTTTAGACCTAGTCAAATTAAAAACCTTGGGAATTTAATTGTTTTTGCCTTTGTCCCTCTAAAATTAATTAAGGAACATTAAAACATAGTGTTAATTTAATTATTTATTAAATTAACATCTAAGAGAAATTTAACTAATTGGATTAAATTATACTCATTATTTTTGTGATGTGGATTTAATAATTGTTATAACGGAAAATTTTATTTATTAATTATGATTGACTTTGAATCCTTGTTGTGAAAATTTCTTGAAGCTGTAGTGGTGGACACGCTTTTCAAAAAATATTATTCCATATTTTTTCTATCTAAACCTAGGTTGTTCTTGGGTCTCGAGTGGTCGTTTTAGTGGGCATTACACTTGGTATTAGAGCCATGGGTTCAAATTTTGGACCCTTGGGCACACTAGAAAACTTGAGACATGAACACTAAACCTAGTGCAATATTAAATCTAGCACACTTTTAAATCTAGAAAACAACTTTGTTTGAAAATTACATATTTTAGTAAACATGGAAAATTGAATAAAACCTAGAATAACGAACTAAATCTCACCTTGGTCTGTGCAGGAGTCACAAACAAGACGAGGGGTCCTTTCACATAGATATAGACTTGCCACCTCCAGATCATACTGTAGTATCCATCCTACCTTATATTTTACAGATGCTTCAGGATGTTAATTACACCTTCGTGGAGGGCCCATAGTAGGACAGTCAGCCAAACATGATAGGGAGAAATCCATTGAGGCACATGCATCTCCTTGACCAGCAAGGAGCATTGAGGAGAGAACTCCCACATGGAATTAGGTAGAGGAGAGTCACCGTGAGGGGACATGAAGACCAAATGTCTAGACACGGGGATAGGTCTCGAAGCCCTAGGCTTAGGGATGAACATGCGAGAGAGCCTAGGGGTCATTAGACTATAGCTGCAAACATATCAGGGAGATCCTAAAGCTTTGACCATCTCATTATTCTAGTGATAGAGGTGGGTTTCAGGAAGAGGCTTGGTTGGTGAGCTTGAGTGGGTGCTTTAAGATTTTCCCTTGTTCTAGTTATACAAAATATCGTGTTCACGATCCATCTTTTGAGGGATGGATCATGTCTCTAGTGGAGGACTAAGGAGCATAAGCTTCATGTTGACTCGAGAGACATTTACCTAGGAGCTCTTTGAGAAGCGGTTTATGGAGTAGGTAGTTATCTTGGAGGTTCACACAACAGAGAGGATAAATGAGTTTCACACCTCGAGGAATCTCGATGGTAGCTGAGTATGAGAGTCATTTTGGACCTACTCAGTATGTTGACTACATACATGATGAGTAGGTGAGATCCATAGATTTATCTCGGGGCTTGAATGTAGATTTGGGTGGTGCGGTGTGTATCCATTATCCCTGCAGACATTAGATGAGGCCGTTGAGAAGGCCTATATAGCAGAGGAGACTCGGGAAAGAAACAAGAGGCCGAGAGATATAGTATGGATCCACATCCAATAGATGTAAGACAACGAGTCAAGGGGGTCAGCTCCTCCTCCTTGTGGTGGACCGGGTTTAGCACAATCATCCTTTAGACCATAGCAAAGCAACAACAACAATCTCTCCCACCTTATAGATCTACATATATTTGATGCATAGAGGCATGGGAGTATGAGGCCTCCTCCTAGGGGTCCCATTAGGAAACAAGGTGCACCAAGAGCTTAGTTAGTAGGGGATTGTTTGTAAAGACCTTAGCAATCCATACCTAGATCATCGGGATCCGCAACACAAACCTCTAAAGTACTTGGTTGGACCTAATACTCATGGGAGAGGATCAAGTAGTTGTTTTGGTTGTGGTGTTGCTAGAAATTTTTGGAGAGATTGCCCACATAACCCTAGTAACAAGGGTAAGATGTAGATCTCAAAGCCCACTGTTGGTGACATGGGGTGCGATCATTAGATTTATACGGTGGTTGAGAACCACCAAAATGAGTAGTAGAGTACCGTGATTGAGACGACATGTAGCATTGGTGATGTTCCTACCTCCATTCTATTTGATTCTGGTTCTTCTAATTATTTTATTACACCATATTTGGTAGAGTGATGCGGGCTAGTGGCGGTTAGGTAGGGTTTTAGTTGGGATGTCAAGATGGTTTTGGAGCCAAGATATCTGTAGACTCCTAGTTAAGGAGTGTGTAGTTGATTTGGGCCCTTTTACCACTACCTCGGATCTTCGTATCCTTCCATTGGGTTTGTATGGAGTCATCTTGGAATAGACTGGTTGTCTGCACACATAGCCAGGGTGGATTGTTACCATAAGATTATATCATGTGCAGATGATCTAGGAGTTGAGTCAATAATAGTAGGGGTTAGGAGACTTATTTCCATTCGCACCATCTCTACCATGCAGCTTAAGCGGTGTGTGTGAGGTTGTTAGATGTATCTGTCATAGTTAGTGACCGATCGTAGGATGAGTCTAGTGGACCATTGCTTGATGACCATCCCATATTGAGAGAGTTTTCGATGTCTTTCTAGGGGAGCTATCGGGGTTACCACCCCCACATGAGATAGATTTTCACATAGATTTGGTTCCAGGAGAAGAGCCTATCTCATGAGCACCTTATCGGATGACTACCCCTAAGCTCTGCGAGCTCAAGTTGCATCTTGAGGGCCTTTTGGAGAAATTCCTAATCCATTCTAGCATATTCCCTTGGGGTGCACCAATGATATTTGTAAAGAAGAAGGATAGATCATTGCGCTTGTGTATTGGTTACATGAAAGCTAAACAAAGTAATGATCAATAATCGTTATCCCCTTCCGTGTATTGATGATTTATTTGATTAGATGAAGGGGCCATAGTTTTCTCTAAGATAAACCTTAATTCATGTTATCATCAGTGAGGATTACAGAGATGGACATTCATAAGACTGCCTTCTATACAGATATGTCCACTACGAGTTCATGTTGGTGCCTTTTGGTTTGACGAATGCTCCCCGCGTAATGTTTATGAGCTTGATGAATGGCATGTTTAGGAAATTCTTGGATTGGTTTGTGCTCATCTTCCTTGATGAAATTTTGATTTACTCACGTATGCGTGAGGAGCACAAGGGGCACATTCGCCAGGTTCTTGGTTCTACGTGAGCAAGCAACTTTACGGGAACCTAGAGAAGTGTGCATTCTTTCAGATAGAGGTGCAATATTTGGGCCACATAATTTCTAGGGAAGGTATCATAGTTGATCCTTCCAATATTTGAGCTATTATGGATTGGCCAGCACCCACTAGTGTGATAGAGGTGTGCAACTTCATGGATTAGAAGTTATTATAGGAGATTTGTTCAAGACTTCTCTTGAGTTGCACACTCCACCACTTCCCTTCAACGGATAGGGAAGAATTTTTTTGGTCGAGATAGATGCGAGTAGGCCTTCATGATGTTTGAAGGAATGCCTCACGAAAATTCTGTTCTTAAAGTGCCACATCCACAGGGTGAGTTTTTGTATGCACGGATGCTTCTTTGGCGGGACTCGAGAGTGTTGATGTAGGAGGGAAGAGTAGTTGCTTTTGAGTCTCGTAAACTCAAAGATTATGAGCTAAATTATTTGAATCATGATCTCAAACTTATGATAGCTATTCACACCTTGGTTTGATGAGACACTTCCTTCTTGGGCTGAGATTCACACTCGGGACTAATCACTTGAGTCTTCCACGACTCTTCACGTAGCCCAATCTCGGTGCTCGTCGGTGGTGTTGGATGGAGTTGCTTTGTGAGTATGACATGGAGATAGAGCATGTGAAAGGGAAGGGAATATAGTTATAGATGCTCTTAGTAGATAGAGACATATGGTTATGACCACCTCGGTGAGCATAGATTTGTGGAGATTCTTCAACAAATTCCTCACGACAGTTTCTAAATTTTAGTTAGAGTAGAGATCGAGTCTTAGAGACCCCTTAAGGGGAATTTTCATGGTGTTTCACTAGAGGTGGATGGCCTTCTTAGGTAGAAAGGCTGGATTTATGTTCCCGAGAGATGAAGGCTTGAGGCGGACATCTATGAGTGAGGAGGCACATCATGCACCCTATTCAGCCCATCCCGAGATGAATAAGATGCACACCACTTTGATACAATTGTATCATTTTAGAAGGGGAATTTGTAGAGACGTGGCTTAGTTTGTGTCATGTTGTTTAGAGTGTCGAGAAAGTGAAGGCTGAGAATTAGCATCTAGCTAGCCTTCTCTTTACTGCATGCTTATACTAGGAATTGAAATGGGACACCATTTCCATAGAATTCATTGTTGGGCTACCAATTTCAAGATACCACCATGACGCTATCATGGTCACGGTGGATAAATTGATGAAAGTGGCTCATTTTTTTGGTGAAGACCACCTATACCATAAGTGTTAGTGCGGTAGCATGGGTATATCTAGATGAGATTTTCAGATTACACAGATTCCACGGAAGATCGTTTATGACCGCGATCCTATAAATAATTTCAACTTTGGAATACCATGCGGCATGTGCTCGGAAGAAGATAAATTTCAACACAACGTATCACCACGAGACAAATGGACGAGATGGAGCGGGTGAATCAGATCTTAGAGGACATGCTTAGGATGTATCTTATTTATCACTAGTCGAGATGGGATGATTATTTATACTTGGTGGAGTTTGCCTACAATAATAGTTTTAGAGTTTGATAGGCATGGATCCTTTTCGAGGAGCTGTATGGCGAGAGAGTGCGGGATACCTATTAGTTGGGATAGGTTAGAGGATAGGGTTTCTCTTGGGCCAACTTTATTGTAGGACATGGAGTAACAGGTGGTTATGATTATATAGAGAATACGGGAGGCACAAAGCAAAGAAAATAGGTATGCGGATCAGCATAGGACTCACCATAGATTTGATGTGGGCATGAAGTTTTCCTTCGTGTCAGGGCCACATAAGAGCCCTATCCATTACGGAAAAGGTTCTAAGTTAGCTCCTAGATTTGTGGGCCCCTTTGAGATCTTGGAGCGTATCGGTCCTTTGGCCTACCGTCTAGCATTTCCACCTAGCTTGTCTCACATCCATGATGTGTTTCATGTTTCAGTACTTAGGAGATATATTTCATACCCTTCTCATATGCTAGATTAGACCTCATTATAGGTGCAAGATCAGGGGTAGGTGATGGTGGAGCCCATCCGTATTTTATAGAGCGTAGGACCTTAGGCCTTCGATGAAGAGAGAGATTGACTAGGTTTGTGTGCGGTAGGACAAATATGATGAGACAATGGCTACATGGGACGATGCTACCTTTCTACAGTCAAGTTTCCATTCCTATTCCAGGTGACTTCTAAAAGGAAGTCAAGTATAAGGGAGGGGTATGTAGTGCCCACTTCCCTTCGACATGAATTTTTCTTATTGATCATGATATTATTGAATATATTTATGGACATTATTGTAGCCTTTGAGTTGAAATAATGTTAGATGTTAGAGATCAGGATTGTTGTTGATTTTGATTCATATATGATGCATATGGATAATTAGGGACATTTTATACTGATGTTGTTATGATGTTGACATGGTGTAATATATATATATATATATATATATATATATATATATATATATATATATCTGTGTGTGTGTGGTTGGACATGTGTTATTTCATCATATTGAGTAGATATAGAAAAATGAACTAATCTTGTGATCATATGGTTATGGATGAAATTGTAAATGATATTTTTTTTTTCTTGGATGATGTTTTGATTCATATATATAGATTATTTGGTGTTATATTTTATATTTATTTTGGATGTTTTGATGTGG
Source organism: Taxus wallichiana var. yunnanensis (assembly GCA_018340775.1). Taxonomy (NCBI): domain Eukaryota; kingdom Viridiplantae; phylum Streptophyta; class Pinopsida; order Cupressales; family Taxaceae; genus Taxus; species Taxus wallichiana. The sequence goes on along the minus strand of CM031241.1, from coordinate 114,562,761 downwards.
TCACGAGGCTGAAGGAGATATTTGTGTTTTGTAGGTAAACATGTCACAACAAACATCGGGAGATTGAAATCAACCACATTAGAATTATAGATGAATTCAACAAGGGTCACCATGACAATGTTTATTTATTTGTATAATTGTTTGGTTTATTGTTAGGGGTTCCCATGTGGGGTGATCACCTTTAAATGTGACCAAGGGGTTATGTGTATTCTTTTATTTAGTTCTTTTGTTTAATTTTAGTATGTGATTTTTAGTGTTGTATTTTCCCCTTTATTATTTATTTATTTGTGGCTAGATTAGTGAGTAATCATGTTGTAAATTAATTAAAATTGGATAAAGAATGCATTTATTAGAGATGATGGCTCTTGGGTTATGTGTTCTAGTAATGTATAAGTAAATTTGAGTGTGAAACACTCCACCTTACTTTTGAAATTCGGATATGTCCTTAGGAGATGATTTTGGAGGATTGTGGGACAAGTTAAACTTGCCCCACAACCTCTTAAATTTGTATACCAACCCTACCTATGGTTGGGAAGTCAAAATTAGGAATTATTATGTATTTTGGAGGACAAGTTGTAAGTTTTAATTACACTATTGTACATGAATTTAATTTTGGTCCTTGGGGTGTGGACTTGGTTTGTGTGTGGTAGCAAAAGGTCATTTATTCACCCACTTTTTTATTATGATTTGGAGCTTGAAAATGACTTATGAGGTAAAGTAGAGGATGTGTGATGTGGCATCCTACATGGATCCACATCATCCTTCTCTCTCCTTTTCTATTTATTCGAATTCCTTGGCTTGCTTTGGGGTTACTTCATTCATTGATGTCATTTTAGTTACTTCTTTGTTTTGAGATCTTGTAATTTTGGAAGAGATTTTTGTGGAATGCTTGTGGATTCACTGGAGCCTTTGGACTATTTGGGTTGGAAAAAGCTTGTTGTTGAACTTTTGGAACAAACTCTACCATGAGAGGTAGGATCTTGGCTCTTTAAAAAGGTTCTTCTTTTATCTATGTTTATGTGAATGCTTTGAATATTTTAGTATGTTGTTTGCTGGTTGGGTAGATTGCCTAGGTATGGTGTAGGAGAAGACTATGGGGATCTCTTGTGGGAGGCATAAGAGTTTTGGGGAGGTATAAGTGTTATTATGGAGGGATTTGGGATTGGGTTCCACCTTGTAAAAGAAATAGCTTGCATTTCTTTACTTGTTATGGGGTGCCATAAGAGTGTGGGGAGGCATAAGAGAATGGGAGGTATAAGGGGTACTTGGGGAGGCATAAGGGCATGTAGGGGATTTGAAATGATATATATTTATTGGCGGGTTTATCTTAAGGTGGACACCCATTTCCCCATTGGGAGGTATAAGCAGCTTTCCCCATAGGTCTTGCTCCTTTGGCTTATGCATGATGAAGCCTAAGTATTGGTTATTGTTCTTCCTATGGTTGTAAATTGTAGTATGTATTTGGGTTGTGTTCTTTTTGTGAAAATTGTTTTTTTGTGTTGTGGAATCTTGTTTGTTGCCATGAGTTGGAATACATTTATTATTGCTTTGTGTTTGTGGTTTGGAGGCCAATGAGGAGGAGACGATTTTTGCTCTTCATTAGAATTCTTGGTTGGGTGGAGAGCGTTGCCTCTCCTCCTTTTTGTTGTGATCAAAATATATATGGTGGATCTTCATCTTGTTGTTCTAGAGTTGAGGATGAAGAAAAAATAATAATTTCTCCTTGGGTTCCTTATTTTGAAAAATTCCCACTTCAAGTAGATGGCATTGTAATATTACTATGGTGGGAAAGTTACTCTATTTTGTAAATGGAGCTTACATTTGAATGTGAGAGATGTATATTCTGTATGTTGTATTTGAGGAATGAAAAAATAAGTTGTAAGAGAATTGTTTGAGATCAATATAAGTTGTTTTAGTTACCAAATGATATGGTTTTCATTTGAAATTTGTGTTTGAAAAATATTGTGAAGTCTATGTTTGAAAATTGAAAAAGATATACGTATGAAGAAATATTACATTTCTCTGTTTCATTTGAAATGCATGTTTTAAAAGTAGAACTATATTTTGGGTTTCCATGCATGGAATGAATTTAAGTTAAACTTTCTAAGGTTAGAATGGAATTAACTTAAACGTTTAAAGCTTGGAAAATGAAAAGATAAATCTCCAGTTTTGAAATACGTGGATCTCTACTAGATTGTTTTAAATCTGCAATAAATGTCAAAAAATATAGAGAGTTCCCATTAACTATGAAAGACAAATGAAAACTTAAAATGAACTAAGGCTGATCAAAATGCAATCCCAAAATAGTTTGTTTTTCTGAAGAAATTTAGTTAGAACTTTATTAATTGAGCTAGAGGCGAAAAATGTCTTTACGAAAAGAGAAAGGAAATAAATCGTTTTGAAATCCCAAACATAATCAATTAATCCTTACAAATCCATCTAATTTCTATCAAGTGAGACCTTGATATTTTTTGGCATGTTGAAGATGAAAGAATAGTGGATCGAACAATTCGATAGTTGAAAAGTTTAGTTCTCATTTAATGGTAGGAAAGATGTTTTCTTAAATTTCACCCATCTAAGTTTGTTGAAAATAAGATTTTGTTCTTCCTATGCAAAGAGGAGTTTGATCCCTTTCCAAAAAGTCCTCATTTTCTCAAATCCAAGCTTCCAGTCAAAATTTATGGCCTTCTAAAGTTTTTACTTCATTTGGTTTCAAAAAAAAAAATTCAAAAGGAATTTTTTGTAAATCGGATCCATGAGCCCAAAAATTACTTAGGGAACTTTTTGCAAAAATGCAAAAAGTCACAAATTCCTCCATGGTCCCACAGCCCCACCTATTCACTTTTGGGAAAGCGCTTCCATGTGTTCATAGGCTGTACCTTTAAACTTTACCCCTTTGAAAAGGGCGAAAAATCTTAAGTCTCCCCCCCGTGCCCACGGTTCCTTGCCTATCACTTTGTGGAAAAAATTCCGACACGTAGCTTCTTTAGGTTTTGAGGGAGTTGTGGATTCTTTTTAACCCTCACCTTTTAACACAAATGCTTATACTTCCTAGTTTTCCCGCCGGTACTCTCCCCCACTAGAAACTTTGGGCATGACACGTGGCATCCCTAGGCGTCGGTAGAGATGCGGGGATTTTTGAACCTTTTTACCTTTAAAATAAAAAGAGTTAAAATCCAAATTACCTCCGACGACCTGCCTTTTCATGTGGGCTTAAAAATGTGCCACGTGTCTCTTGTGCCTTTGGGAAAATTTTCTTCCCAGGCTGCTGCAGCCCGCATTTGGGAAAATTTTCTTCCCTAGACCCATGAGAGCCACCTTTGGAAAATTTTTTCTTCCTTGGGCCCGTTGGCCCGCCTTTGGGAAAATTTTCTTCCCTAAGCTTCCGTAGGCCCACCTTTGGGAAAATTTTCTTCCCTAGGCCCGCCGGCTTGTAACTTAAGAAATATGAGGAGTTAGGAGGAATTCTTTATATCATTGGAAAGGGGAAGAAATTTCCTATCAAATGGAATGTTTTTACAAAAACCTTAAGTGCATTAACTATGTGAAAATTTATGTTGAAGTGCAAAGATGAGTCTGAGAGTAGGTAAGTGGGAAATTGCCCTTTTTAACTTAATGTTTAACTCTAGAGCATGAGTTGACTTTTCTTAAGGGTCACGTTATGAGAGGATAAAAAAATTTTCTATCTCATGTAATAAGAACCTTGGTTATTGTTTAGACCTAGTCAAATTAAAAACCTTGGGCATTTAATTGTTTTTGCCTTTGACCCTCTAAAATTAATTAAGGAACATTTAAACATAGTGTTAATTTAATTATTTATTAAATTAACACCTAAGAGAAATTTAACTAATTGGATTAAATTATACTCATTAATTTTGTGATGTGGATTTAATAATTGTTATAATGGGAAAATTTTATTTATTAATTATGATTGACTTTGAATCCTTGCTGTGACAATATTGCTTGAAGCTTGGTAGTGGACACGCTTTTCAAAAAAATATTATTCCATAATTTTTCTATCTAAACCTAGGTTGTTCTTGGGTCTCGAGTGGTCATTTTAGTGGGATTCACACTTGGTATCAGAGTCATGGGTTCAAATCTTGGACCATTAGGCACACTAGAAAAATTGAGCCATGAACACTAAACCTAGTGCAATATTAAACCTAGCACACTTTTAAATCTAGAAAACAACCTTGTTTGAAAATTACATATTGTAGTAAACATGGAAATCTGAATAAAACCTAGAATAACAACCTAACTCTCCCTTGGTCTATGCGGAGGCGCAGACAAGACAAGGGTCCTTTCACATAGATATAGACTTGCCACCTTGAGATCATATTATAACATCCATCCTACCTCATATTTTACTGGATGCTTTAGGGATGTTAATTCCACCTTATGCGAAAGGCCCATAGGAGGACGACTAATCAAACATGATAGGGGCCATCCATTGAGGCTCATGCATATCCTTAACCTAGTGGGAGCATAGAGGAAAGAACTCCCTCGTGGAGTTAGGTAGAGAAAAGCCACCACTAAGGGGACATGAAGACCAAATGTCTAGACACATGGATAGGTCTCGGAGCCCTAGGCTTAGGGATGAACATGCAGAGAGGCCTAGGGGTCATTAGACTATAGCTGCAAACCATATCAGGGAGATCCTAAAGTTATGACCATCTCATTATTCCCAGGTGACATGGGTGCGTTTCGGGAGAGAGGCCTGGTTGGTGAGCTTGAGTGGGTGCTTTAAGAGTTTCCCTTGTTCTAGTAACATGAAATATAGGATTGAGATCCATCTACTAAGGGATGGAGTAGGTGTCTAGTGGAGGACCGAGGAGTAGAAGCTCCACGTTGATTCAAATATGGTTACCTGGGAGATATTTGAGGAGAGGTTCAGGAGTAGGTACTTATCATGAAGGTTCATATAGAAGAGGATAAACGAGTTTAACGACCTCCATAGGAATCTCGATGGTAGTTGAGTATGAGAGTTGATTTCTGGACCTACTCTAGTATGTTGACTACATGTAGGATGAGCAGGTATGGATCCACATATTTATCCCGGGCTGTGAATGTAGATTTGGGAGGAATGGTGTGTATCCATTTTCCGAAAATTTGTTGAGGCCATTGAGAAGGCCTATATAGCAGATGAGACTCAGGGAAAGACAAAACATGTCAGAGATAGATTACGGATCCACATCCAGTAGATGTAGGACAACAGGTTGAGGGGGTCAGCTCCTCCTCATGGTGGACCGGGTTCAACACAACCATCCTTTAGACCACAATAGTAGAAACAACAATGTCAGTCTCTCCACCTTATAGATCTCCACGGAGATTTGATGCATAGAGGGGTTGGAGTATGGGGCCTCCTCCTAGGGGTCCCATTAGGACACAAGGTGTACCTAGAGCTAGGTCACCAGGGGGCTCATCGAAAATACTCAAGCGGTCTATATCTAGATCATCGGATCATAAGGATCTGCTATAAACCTCCAGTACCGGGATGGACCTATTACTCATGGGAGAGGATCGAGTAGTTATTTTGGTTGTGGTGTTGCTAAACATTTTTGGAGATACTGCCCACAAAACCCTAGTAACAAGGGTAAGACACGAGATCTCGAGCCCACTTTTTGGTGACATTAGGCATAGTCATTGGATCTATCGTAACAGATGAGAACCACTAAGTTGAGCACCCAGAGTATAATTATCCAATCATATGCCTTTTCACTTATGCAATTATTCTTATTTTTAATTAAAAAATATATATCAAAAAAGAAATAAAATAAAAGTAAATAAATTAAACTCCATTCATTTAAATAAAAATAAAAATCAATTCTATCGGCCTTTCAAAAACACTGGATGATTTTTCTAGTAATAACTATTTGTAATAAAAATAGTTATTTTCACGGAAGCATCCAGAATTAATGATCAAATAATTGTGACTATTGATCTAATCAACATTATTAGGATTAATATTAAATCATAACAAAATTATAATAAATGGTTTCTCGTTATCACCTACTTATTAGAATAAACATCTAATGGGGCATGCAAATGTCTAATAAATATAAATATGTATAAACATATTTAACTCGACCCGTATAAAATCTCCTATAATAATAAATAATTATTAAGAATGATAAAAAATGACAAGTAAATATTAATTTCCAATAATCATTTACATACACCATAATGTGTAATCGAATCTAATAAACCTACAACTATAGAACCTTTATCCCATAGAAAATTAAAATATATGAAACAACCTTTAATCAAACCAATATATTGTGGTGTCGATACATCTGTAATGCCCGTTAGTTATCGACTCCCGTTTTATCTATTTTCCTTGTTCTTAAAACGTTGAATGTGTATAGAGTTCCCTTTTGATCGTAAGGTATTTACATTTTTTTGTAAAGTAATTTAGTGTATCCTCTTTTATTCATGACTCTGGTGCCGTCATTTTTCTTGCTCATTGTTTAGGTTGCCCCATAGAATCAATTTTGAGCATCCCCTCTTTAGGTGCATTAAGCTCTCAATTAAGTGGTTTTTCTAATGACATTATTTCTTAAAGTTCTAAAAGATTATTCAAATTTGTTTTCAAGGGTGAATTGGGCATATTTATGAAGGAACCTATTATTCTAAGCTAATCTATTTATTTGATAATCCACCAAAGGCTTAACCATGGGGCAACCCATGGTCAAACTTGATTTGAGTAAGGGAGAGTTTTTGTTGGTGGTGCCATTGTTTGGGAGGTTTATATATCGGTAAAGTTTGGATTAATGTCTTGAACTACCAACTTTCCTTATCAATAAGTTGGTCCACGTATGTCCAAATGTTTAATTGTAAGTTAATGGGAAATTGGTTTTATTCACCCACCTACCTACCAATAATTATGGTCATGTATTAAATCTACTTGGCATGAGGGAGAAGCTTGTCCCTTGGGTTTTTTTTTGGTTCTTGTGGTGAATGGTGGGTGGTTGGGTGCCTCACCCAATTATTCTTCTTGTTGGATGCACTTGTCCTTTTCTACCAGTTTGAAACCCCTTGTTTATTTTAATTATTGCTTTTCTGGCAAGAGGATGAATGGGGAAGATGGTCACCTACTTCAATTGATTTTGGTTATTAAAATCAGCCTTGGATTGTTTATTTTGGTCTGCATATGCCTTGCTCTACTAGCTGGCCACATGGGCTACCGTGGGAGGCAATATTTATTTGTTTTATGGAGTGAAGTGCTAAAGAAATTGTGGACCACATGGATTGCTTTGAGGAGAAGACCTGCCCAATTTGTGGCTATTGAAAAGGCCTTGGAATTATCTTTCCAAGGCATTTAGCTGGTGTAGAGCCATCCTCCATGGATTCTTCCATTTTCTCCTTGCTCGTGCCTTTCGAGGGAGCCTGGAATTAAGTGTGGACACCCAACAAGCTCGAGGACAATGAAATTTTCCTTGATGTTTCTTTTGCAGGACCTACTAGGTGATATGCTACTTGTGGAAGCATAAAACAAGCATGATAAGCTACCCATATCCATAATATGCTAAGATCTAACAATCACCCAGAAATGAATCTAGTCTTTTTCCTAATTTGGCTTTTCGAGTAAGGATTTTTAGTTTATGTAAAGTCTGTTGATGCGTAATCACAACACCCATAAATGTTTGCAACTCAATATGTCGAAACTATTAGTGTGAGTTCATAACATGGAGCTTTCCCCAAATTTTGGGACTTTGCAATAAGGAAATCTCTCCGGATCAATGTCATTTCCTATTCCTCTATTCTAATGCACACATCCAAATTGTAAAGTATCTACTCTAAAATCTACTCTATCTTTCCACGAAGATAGGGTTAAGAATATTGCAATAAAATAAACCTAAACTAATAAATGTGATGCACCAAAATGAATTTTGAACACTTGCTTTGCATAGAGTTGGAAACCACAATCAGATTAATAAGAATGACAATGTACCACGATCAATCCACTAATGAGAATCCACTAACCATTAAACACAAAACATTAAAAATGTAATACAACCACCATGCATATATAACCAAGATTGCAATGAGAGATCAAGAAGATGCCATAAACATAAGAGAGAGTTGAAATTCATCCACATAATTCTATTATTGCTCCACAAATTTGATACATTGCATTCTGATGGCCAATAGGCGAGAAACATACATTACAACTTGAATGGGAGGTTTCAACTGCACAAATTCACTTATAGATAAGAGATCAAGGGATGGTGAAAATAAAAATTATCCAACATTAGAACAATGACCATCCTTAAAATATATATGAAGAATGAGAGAAAAAAAAGAAGAATCCAAAATCTTCCTTCAACCACCACAAAATGCATTGAATTCACCTACAACATTGATGGGTGCCACTGTAAAACCCATAATTCCATGTATTATGGCTTATTGAACAAGAAAGGAAGCCCATACCTTCCTCATTTGGGTCGGTGAGAAAACTAGAAACACCATCTAAAATAACGAACTATATTTTTTCATGTTAAATATTTGTGTAGAGGATCGCCGAGAGCTTTTTAAAAATTCCTATCCTATGTGCAAATCCGAGCTCCCAGTCAAAAGTAATATCCATATGAAGATTGGGGTACCAAAATGAATTAAATGTGATTGATTAGTTATGTTTCTTCCGACTACGAAATGCCTTGCAACTTCCAAAATCTGAAATTTTAGACTTTCGAGACATTTTAACTTTGAGAAGTTGATGTTATTGTTCATCTACTTAGGCATGTAAAAACTTTGAAACTCAAATATCGAAGTCCAAAATTCAGAGTTTGGGTTTCGGACCTTTTCTTTTTGGGGTTTAAGTTACTATTCATTTCCCAAGGTGTCTTGAGAGTTTGAAACTCCGAAAATCCAAACCTTGAACCTCAAAACCCCGAAGTTATAAATTTAGACTTTGGGTTTTGGGACTTTATGCTATTCGGACTATGACACTATTCATCTAATTAATCCTACCAAGACCTTTGAAAATCTGAGACCCAAACCTCTCAAATCCCAAAACCCAAAATTTAGACTTCAAGTTTCAGACATTTTTCCTATCGGACTTCTGTCTATCTCAAACACAAAACAAAACCCCAAACCGAGACCTTTAAAATTATGAAATTGGAACCTCTAAAAGTATGAAAAATATTTCACGTTGACCCCGAAACCAAGTTTGACCTCCAAAATATGAACCCTTATGGATTTCAAACTTTCCGGATTTTAAGCTTTTGGTTAATGTTTACTTTTTTTCTTGGTGAAGACTTCGAACCTCCGGAGTCTAAAATTCAGACTTCAGAGTTTGGACTCAAAACCCTCAATCCATGGCACTTTATATCCTAGGTATGTTCTACTCATAGTGGTTCTTACCACTTATAGAGCATTTTAACCTTTTCAACACTTCACCGCTTTACGTACTTATTGATTCTTCTACACAGGACAAGACCTTTGATACTTAATTTTTGGGATTTATTCTCCTTTTACCTACTTTTTACAACCATAACCCACTTCAATCAACTCATCTTACAAATTGTAGCTTACCTATTCAACCTTGACTCCACCATGTCTAATCAACCTAAACACAATCATACCTAACTTATCTTTACCATTTAATCGAACTTAAAAACAACCAACCTATCCACCTACCTCATCTTATTCTTCCCTATCATATGGGACAACTACATCAGCCTAAGTCCCCTTTTCACCGGGCTATATAGGCAACACTCGAGGGCACGAGACCCTTGGATGTTAGCTCAACCACTCTTTTCCATATAACATTTCCCCTCTAGCACAAATATAACTTAGTTAGTCTCTATAAACATATAGAAGTTGGAAGTTAACGTATAACAAAACATACATCATCTCATACATCCATAAAATCCCATCCTACAATATAACTCAACTATGCCTAAAACCACCTAATTTCCATAACGAAAACATTTAGTAAATTTTAACTCAACCATGCCTACATCTAACTCAACCATTCCTAATAAACTTAGAATAAACCATGCCTACATTCATCTACTCTCTAAATAGAAACCCATCCATCAAATTAAGTTTTCTTAATAGCAATACTTTGGAAATAAAATTAAAAAATCAATTATAAAATCTCATCACTAAGTATATAAATGGAATATCTATGTATCAATACATACATGCACATGTATAAATAATACAAGTATCTCAAAAAATCTCATATACAATCTCACATCTTTGGCACACAGAGCCGGTATATATGTAAAAAATAAAATACATTGTCTATTTTAATTTTGTCTCAAGTATGAAAGGGGCCTACATCTCCGTCACACTATCTCTAGTACCCTCATCCGGTCCTAGTCTATGACCTCTCATCATCTATTCCTTACCCTCATATGGGCTCAACCTATGGAAATTAGCAACCTCATGCTGACCTGTTTGTGGGACAAACGTCCCCTTGTGCTACAAGACCTATGAGTCTTGGACCAGATTCTCTCACTTGATGCACATTGGGGCCTATACTTAGCATGATACAACCTATACACCAACCTCTAAGAACTAGTCCCGATAATAGCTCACCTCTAATACTAACCTATATGCAAGCCTATGATACAACCTAGATACCAACCTATAAGAACTATGCCTAAAACCTATAATTGATATCATCTAGGGTGGTGTGATGGATCCGACACCTACACTGTAGCCCCCGTGGCTTTGGTACCAGTGGTCCCTACCCAAGTATTTATAAATAAATACCCTATCTCAAAGTGCCTATACCTTCCCAATGGGACCCGTCCCTTACTTGAGCATATGCTAGTGCAGGGTGGTTAACACACCTTAATGTAGCCACCTATGCAGCTGAAGCTACTAACTAGTCCTATAAGAAAGATAACTAGGCTGTGGTGTGGAAACTTGTGCTTGCAATGTGGCAACATGTACCCCTTCTCCTATCTTTACCTAAGCTATATGGGTCTCCGGTGTCACTACTTATGCTTTTAACCCTTCCACCTGTCCTTGGAGGGTGGTCAATCGTGCTGAGGCCGAGTTAGTTGTAGATGTAAAACAACCACCTCACCCTCTAACTAATCCCTCTACACTATCACGGTGGCCAAATCCGCTACCTTTATCTAGAGGTGTTTCCCATAGCTATGTTACCCACCACTATCTATATGAAATAGTGGTACATACATCATCTATCCTCTTATCCGCCACCCGATCCTCCTTCCCTGTTTTGCCTTCCAGGATGGGGTGGAGATAATGCTCTCTCCACATCATCTCTATGGTACTAAAAAAATGGAGGAGGCACATCCTATTATAGCCTAAACTAACGCAATCGAATCTATCCGATTGAATCATTTCATGCTCCCAGCATGCCTTCACTATCACCACCGGACTAGCCAGTAAGCCCGCTAACTCCTCAACCATGCTTCGTAAGATGGAAAATCCACATAGGGCCACCATAAAATATCGAATGCTAATACAAAATCTAACATTCTCTTGTATTAGGCCACATCTCATGATGCCTCCTCAACTCATGTATGTGTCCCAAATAACATCCATCTCTGAATCAAACCGTGTAAATCCCACCGTACTGGTCTTTATCATGAGATTACCTTTGGGCACATAATCGTTATGTGCTTATAGGCCTAACTATGTAATACTTAGGTGTAACAAATACCATACCCCGAAACATCGTATAGGCCCACATATTTGTATATAAGCTGCACTAAGTATGTTGGTCGTCATGTAAAACACACTCACTCCTCAATCATATTTTGCAAAGCCCCCATCAATTCCTAGGCATATCTCCCATCCTCTAACTTAGGTAGTGCATAGTACCCAACTTCCACCACCATCGAATTGCTAATCTAGTCTCACGTGGGTGGACTTCATACATATCCCCATAAGTGATGCTAGCAATGTGATTTCTCAAATCACCCATCGCCTCTCCAACACCACAAATATGGGATTAACTAATGTTTGTGATGAGATCTGATATACTAGATCCCTAAAAATTGACAAAAAAATCCTGTAAAAATATTCCAAAGGTGATTGTCATCTCACCAGTAGAGAAATTTAAGGTATTGGTCGTTACATCCCATCTATCAATGAGAGCCACCATCAAGCTATGATCTCAAATAATGTGCCTATAAAGCCTCACCATACCAAGTCCCACATTTCACATGTTACCCCACTCATCCTCTAACACGTTAGGCCAAATATGTACAAATAGCGGTGGTACCCTATCTTGCATCATAATATGTTTCCTCACTTGCATCATTACCAATTAATTTTTTTAATTACTTCCCTATATTTAATCATCACTTTGCACCTACCCAAAGCCATTCCATAGAAAATTTTCCTAGACTAACTTTCTTTTACTAAATTAACTCGCCTAGTTTTATCCTCTTTTTCCTCAAACATTCTCACATATTCTGGTTTACTATTTTCCTACCTTCACCACTTTGAAATGAGCTACACCTAAAACCCCAACCATTCATACCTCTATTCACTCAAAACCCCACCTAATTATATTCATTTCATACCCCCAATCTATTAAATTTCAGTCCACTTTGCCCAACCATCTATCATATGAGTCTATTTGTCTCAATTTTCATCATATAAACCTTCATTTTTAACACCTAGTAACTTTTTTCAATGATTGGCACCAGTCACCCTAACTAGTATAAGTTTACCTTTGATGAATATTAGTTAGCCTACTATAAACCATTATACTGCTTTATTCACATTTAGTTACGTGTAACTATTTTTGTTACTTCTCACCCTTACCCAAGCCCTTGTGGCCAAACCTTATCAGCTTATTACCTAATACGTGAATTTTGTTTTATTTGGGAAAAAATTTAAACTATACTATGATCTTACTCATGGATTCACCTATGGCCTTACACTGTGAACCCAACACAATCCTTCCCATTTGACACTTGAATATTTTTACTTGCTCATTTTGCAATGATGCTACTTTTGTATTTTAGCCTATTATACTTTCCTTGGTTAATATTTTGACATTTATCTTGACTAAACCTTTGGGTGCTCTAGAACATACCTATTGCCCATTCCTACACCTTTCTTAGTTGTGATTAAGGACCATATCCTATGGCATGGATACTTGAACCACATGAACATTGTTTGGATAAACTAATCAACCTTTGACGATGTATAGTTTTTGCGCTCTTTAGCCTAGTACCTTGTTGCATTTTATACATGTGCAAGCATTTGAGTGTCGTACTTATTACCAAAATCGATATGACCATTCCCTACACCCCACTTACACCTCATTTATTATCACTTATCACTATATCAAACCACCCATTGACTCGGTCTAACACTTGCTCGAGTTCATCGTTTGAGGGGTATCACCTCCACCCATACTTGGGGAAACCTAACTTTCATTCATACTTGGAACACCTACCTCCTATTTTTGTAAACATTGTTTATCATTGCAAACTACATGATAAAAACGGGAAAATGTAGACAACAAAATTGCGTCACACTCCCTTTTCTCCCTTCCCTAAATTGATATTAATTTCATCACCTTCAATTAAATTAATATTCGTCCTCACATTATTAATTAATTTAATTAAGTTTATTTACACCTCACCTATCCACCTCAGCTAATACATATCCCTAGCCTATTAATTAACTAAGAATAAGTCCCTACTTATCTCAACCAATAGTGACTTATTATATCCCTAATATCAATTTCTTATTTCTCCTCCAACAACACTCCTACTTATCTAAGTGCTATTCATCACTTAAGATCAAAAATTAAGATTCACAACGCACCGAAAATAGCAAAAATTAGGCTACTTTTGGAAAATTGGACTTATTCTCCTTAACCGATGTTGGCTATTCCTCGACTTGTTTCGATCAACTAACCACCATCGATTAGTTTAAATAAGACTTTCTAACTCTTTTATCGGGTTATGAATCTGATTTCTTAGACTGATACTTCTTACATTCGAATGTGAAAGAATTTCATAGATCTTGCAATCTTCCAAATCCCATTACATAATTCAAACATCATTTGGTTCACCCATATATTCCTCCAGAGTTATAAAGTACACAAGGGAAGGATCATGTCACCTTGTTGTAGTATTCACTCTAAATAATCACCTTCTGCAATAAATTTTATCATCCACCTCTGGGTTACATTCAATAATTAAGTGTTGTCTCTCTTTTGTCATTTCTAATAGCTTAATTCATTTTATTAAGTTATCTACCATTCCCTCTATTTCCACCTTACCTAGATCTACTCTCTAGAGCCTCGACCAACCTTCTACTCATTTTACCCTCCATCACTCACCTAAACTCTTATATCAACATATTTTAGTATTGCTTAAAATCCCACGAAGCTGTCTCATCCCCCATTATTCTTTTTGCACTCAAAGAGAGCACCCAAACCTTAGTTTTTGAAATTTCTACCATATTGCCCCTACCGCCATTGGTCAACTAGCCAATGTTAGTCACTACTCTATACCGATGTCGGTTTCCTAAATGACATCAGTCTCTATAATTAATAATATTTCTAAAAACAATGATCTTATTTCTCTTTCTAAATTACCCAAATTCTAATCTGTACCTTACCCGGACTTATGTAATACCCTTCTATCATCTACATAACCCAAGTATTCCTCCTATGCCCATTATCTTCTTATCTATTTTATCGCATTACTTTGAGGTGAAACAAGAAGTAAGTAATATTTGTTTGTTTTTCGGTGTCCACAAAAATAATCATAGCCTCGAAAGGGTCTCTATAGATATATTTATTTTTATTCATTTGATATCAAAGAAAGAATAAGTGTAATGCTCCTCATTTTCAACACCAAAGTAAAACAAAACATTTCGCAGAATATTTTTTCATTTCTCATAACACGACACCCCATGGGATCAAATAGAAATATTCAACATCACATAAGACACTTACATAAGCATGGACCCATATAGATAACATTATAACATAGGTTATTGTATGGATGAAAATTGACATATGACCTTCAACCACACTCAACTCCTTGAGTTCATGCCAACACAACTAATATAGAAATATAGATGGCTAAATAGTAGTGAATTTGGTAATGAATGAAAGTGTGAAGAAATGGTATGGAAAGGTTGTCGGAGAAATAAAATGTCTTGAACTCATAAAATGGAATTTTCTCATTGAGTAGAACAAAATCCTATCTAACTTTGAATGGGTTGGATGGATGGATAAGAGAGGACAATGAAGTAGAGACTCAAATACATATCAAGCTCTACAGAGATTCTATCCAATGTTTTTGGAACACGTTCAATCCTAACAGGAACCTTGTAATGATTTCGAGAAAGGTCATGTAACAAATGAGAGAGGTGTGAATCCATTAGTTCTGACGTGGACGGTTGGTAGGTTCGGTCCAAAATGAGAGGGCTTGATTATCATATTCATTTAGGATGTTAAATTACCTAATGATGTTAGGAGGTAATGAAGAGGTTATAAAAACCAACACTCTCAATCTAGTGCCTACATCTAATTGGTTATTGGTCCCATTCGGTTGGGAATCGTTAGATAACGATTGTAAATTATCCCCTGGTTTTGGTCTCCTTATGTTCATGTGCTACGATATTAAATCTTCACCCGTGGACGGTTGGCTAATCTACGGATACGGGTGGTCTAATAATCGTAAGCCTTGTCAACTTCTATGTTAAAAACTAGGAGTTTTTCAATATTTTGATAATACTTGTCTTCGGGATATATAAACTTTTATCCGTAATCATATGTCTATGTTAGTGAATAAATATTCTTAGTTTGGTTTTCCAACTATTGGATCACTAGTGTAAGTGTTTTCTTGATTTTTTTCATTCATGGTCATGTCAATATCTAAATGCTTTCAAGGCAATCTCTAATTTTGTTGTTTTGACCAAAATCATATACATTTTTGTCTTCAATTTTCAACACGTCTAATCATTCGGTGATTGTTCTTAGATCTATTGTTGTTCGAATACATTTAATCTAAGATCTTGATCAATATTTGTTAAAGCAACTGCTAGATTAAGCTTGGTCACTATTGGTTCAAATATGAAATCTTTGGGTTCTCTACGCTTTGATAATTATCATCCAAGAAATGATTGAATTAATCTATTGAAGTAAAAATTTAAGCAAAGGAAACCTACACTATATTTTTGGTATTTTTAGAGATGTAAACTGAATAAAGCAATAAAAGAATCTAATCTAATGAAAGTAAATGTATTTTATTCCTTTCTAATATTCTAGGAACAAAGCTTCTAATATAAATAAATTAATCTAATACGGACAACTAACTCTTGGACGTTCTTAATTTTCTATGCAATTGTGTATCAAACATAAACTAACTTAAAACAAGAAATTTTACAATTACTCTATGATATATAGACAACTTCCTACATATATTATCTTCTTCATATGCATAGGGATGGGAAGGAGAAGATCCGTCACAAGGGGCTTCTATGAAAGATGTAAAGCCTCTTGGAAATTAATTAACTACTTGTAAAGGAAAAGAAACTTATTTTATACTCTATTTGATATGATGCAAAAATAATAAATCATTGAAATCAATGGAATAGAATAAATCCAACATGGAATTCAAAGAATAAAGGTAAATCTAGGCTGTGTGATGATATTTCTCCTCGCTTTGTCTTTTCATTCCCTATGTGTCCACGAAAAGTCTAAGGAATCGGGAATGCGAGAGCCAAAAGCATGAGAAATAAATTGAGTAGTGATACTTGTTACAATGCCATCGGAAGAAAGATAACACAAGTGAGCAGATCTTGGATATGTAATTTCTAGAAGGATTGTTGCAACAATACTATACAAGATACAAAACAATTATTAGGTCATTTACTTGAATACAAGCAATCAATGAGATGCAAAATCATTGCATGAAGAGGTAGTTAACTATGCAAACAACAATCATAAGTGAAGAGGAGTTTTCCATGAACAAATGAAGCCTAAATTTAGGAGGTTTGAATTGGAAACACGTATAAAATCTTAATTGTAGTTGAGTTAAGAGTGTTCAAAGGATGATTGAAACATTCGATAAGTTTGCACATGATTGTCACCGAATGCGAGAGTACGTATAGGACTTGCCACCCTTCTGCCGCACAGTGGTTACAAAATTACCACCCAGTGCGGTGCCGTTTTGACTCTAAAATCCAAAAACAAAGGAAAATTAAGCGGGAAGTTAGGACAATGTATGAAGAGGTTAAGTAAGACATACTAGGCTATAAATATAAACTGTGAGTAGTCTTAGGATCTTGAAAACCTTCCGAAAAGACATGGATCATCATTAGGGACCTTTTAAGTAATCTGTTTCTAACAATATACCAATTGCAAAAATTTTTGTATACATATTTAACCCTTAGATAAGTGCTTTAGCCATGAAGATGTGTAAAATGTAGAGTCCAAGAACGGGGTTACAAAAATAGGGAGTTAGAAGCTATACGACACGTCTATGTGTTGTGGTGTCACCATCCAAGTTCTCACTACTGTAAGAGGAAAGGAGAACTCAAATTCAGATAGATAAAAATATCAAGAAATAAACACTAAATTAAAATGACTAGAGGAATTACCATTTTTGCGGGGATAGGAATATATCTATGCATAGGATCCAACCTCTTGTCACATACACTCAAAATGAAGTGAAAATAAAAACACATATAAAAAAATCATTTATCTAGTCATTTTCCCATATCGTAGTATTGAATTTTGAGATCGAGGCCCACTATGACCATTTCGAGTGATAGTATATCTGAAATGACCATTGTGGACGAGGTGAAGATGGCTTTGAGAATGAGAAACCCAACCATGCGGTAAAAGCTTAGTTTTTATCGGTTATTTTTATTACAACCTAAAATATAAAAAGTTGAAAATCTAATCCTAAAAGTATATTTTAAAAATTTCTTGTTACAAGTGGTCCCTACGGGGTGAACATGGGTAGTCTTTTATTTCACCTAAAATGGTCCTTTTCTCAAGACCGGGTCGAATTTGGGCAACTTACTTTGGAGATTATGGGGTGTCACCACACACCAAACAAGGTATGAGGCTTCCTTCGCCCCTAGCTCCTATTCCCGGACTCCGAGAGGCCATCATAGGTATCTTGGCCTCACAGGTTGACACATGATAAGGGTGGGGACAAGTAGTTGTATTGTTTTGCCACAATATTAATGTAAATAGAGTAGTATGGGAATACCTATTCACGGGGATAAGATATATTGGGAATTATGTACCGTGATCTATACTAGGTTGTTAAACTAAAGGGTGGAGTCACTATCCATCCCACACTCGTGATGAGTTGGGTTTATGAGAGGATTATCCTCCGTAAGAGGGGAGTACAGTATAGGATTCAGGGGCTAGTCGGGGCCGTGAGGTAGATAGG
Organism: Taxus wallichiana var. yunnanensis; assembly: GCA_018340775.1. Classification (NCBI taxonomy): domain Eukaryota; kingdom Viridiplantae; phylum Streptophyta; class Pinopsida; order Cupressales; family Taxaceae; genus Taxus; species Taxus wallichiana. The sequence goes on along the minus strand of CM031241.1, from coordinate 114,544,387 downwards.
GATCTCGGCTCTTAGGGCGCCACATTAGCTAGTGGCTTCCTTGAATACCGTTGATTTTTAATTTAGACCATACTAGGACATGGCAGCAGATGGGGACCGGATGGTAACATAGTGATAGCTGCCACCACCGGTCAGTTAGTTGACAGATCAGGGAAGGTGGAGACTCATCTGTTTGGCAGAGTCCCGTAGCGGTTTGAAATACCATACATTGATATTCTTCCTCATGTGTCAGTCACTTATAAGAGTGTTAGGGAGTCTCGTTGAGGTCCTATAAGTGATCATGGTTAGACCATTGTGACACTAGAAGTTCCTATTATAGTGAGACAATTTTTTTTTCTCATAGAGTAGCTAGGCCTACACCACTTTTTTTCTGCTAAAGGCTACACCTACTCATAGTGGGGAGGATAAATAGGCACCTATCAATTTATTCTTTGAGGCCGGGGTAGAGATGACCGATGATACCGATGAGGAGGTAGGTGAGGAGCCCCATGAAAAAGAGGGGGATGATGAGGAGGATAGTGACATTGATTGGCATGATACTCAGGAGATTTCCATGGATGAGCGAGAGGAGGTAGATACAAAGATGAAGACATTAGTCTCGTGAGGACCCATTTCCTCATGATGGAGGAGGAGACGAGGAGACAGGTTATGTGACAACACATTGCCTTAGGAGATGGAGAGGTACAACAGTGCAACTTCAACAACCGCAATACAGCTACACCAGTGTACCCTACATGGGTTCTTAGAGATCTAACTTTGTGGTTTACTCTTTTCCCAACTTTGTTATCTTAGAAATGTTAATCACTATGTATCACACTTCTATTTGTTTTAAGTTTTCATTATTTTTAACTCGATGTATATTTTCTTTGTTTTACATTGAATGCTAAGGAATAGTGAGATATTATTCATCAAGTTGGCATAAACACCTTGCTAGAACTTATGAGGAAGACTAGAGTGGAGATATTGGATGATGTGTGATAGCCTCTGCGAGGCCGGTCGACACACCTATATCTTTAATCCTCTTTGGAAGGCATCGAAGACCATTTTTGATATGAATACAAGTGTTGCAGGGTATGATACAACTAAGAGATTAATGAGGTAGATCCATGCACATAGTGAGATCATGGGTAGTGTTCATACGAGCATGGTAACTCACACCACTCAGTGCATTCATGCTGCCGCAGCAGCAACAGATGTCCTAAGTCAAGCGAGACTCCTTCTCGGGGATCCCATAGGTATTTATGGGCCATTGAGTCTTTATTGATTCATTACCATTTTGTGAGGCATAGATATGATTAAAAAAATTTGGGGTCATTGCTAGTGTTTTGACCACACCTAGTGCATGATGGAATTGTACACATAACTCAATTTTATTGTGTGTGTGTGTGTGTGTGTGTGTGTGTGTGTGTGTGTGTGTGTGTGTGTGTGTGTGTGTGTGTGTGTGTGTTTGTGTGTGTGTGTGTTCTTCTTTTTGGTTTAGTTATCCCTTACATAGAGTTGAATTTCATTTATGGTTTTCTTCATATATGAGATCTATATGTTTAGAATTTCGGCTTGGTATGTTTCTCAAAATTTATGTAATGTATGATAAATGCTAATAGAATGAAAACTTTGTTTTATTTTGTAATGTTGATTTGACATGATTATGCGGACATATTATAAGAATGAAATTTATATTTTTCAAGTAATGTTTGGTATTTCATTTTGTTTTAAAAATATGTAATGATTAATGATATGATATTAAAATGAATTCACTCCACTCCTTAACCCATGCAAAAATAAGATGTGAGGGCTCAACACCGAGAGACAAGAGGGACGTGAGGTATATGATTTTGATAGAGATGGAAATGGTCAGAGAAAGACAAGTGTTATCTCTTGAAAAAGCACCTGTAGAGAGATTACTGCAAGTGATCTAAGATTGCAAATTTTATCTCTCTTTCATAGATACAATGGAAACTCCTTAGGTCCGTGGGTATACCTATTTTGAGGTGAGTCTCCGATATCAAGGCCGATTCCTTATTGATGTATGCTAAATTGATTTTCTAGGGTTTTTAAGGGTAAAAGATGACTATAAATAATAGAAATTAAACTGATTTGATACACCAAACTTGTCTCGAGGTCTTTGATTGAGTACATGATCAATTGATATGGAACGAATTTTTGATGCACAAAATTCAACAAATATGTCCGAATATAATTAAGGGTAAACACTTTGATGTATTGAGGATAAAATCACAACCATACTTTGCTAAGTTACATGCTCATTAATATCATGCAGAAATTACTAAATTAATAATTAGGGAATTCAACATTCAAAAGATTAATGGAAACATACACAAGATTGCAAATAATTAGAAAGGCGTAAAACACTTCACATTCAAAGAGAAAACTAACTGTAAAACTACTTCAAAGACTCTCTGTATCTAAAAAGTCCTCCTCCTTGTGCGTTGCCATGGTACACAATATATAGCAAACTTAATTTACCCACCCTTCCTAAAAATAGACCAAGGTTGTACTCACCCATGCATTATATTTTATCCTTTATTTAATAATAAATAAAGGAATAAAATAAAGCAAACTAATACAAAGAGGCATTAATAGCCTTTGATTACATATAGTCAAATTGTAGTTGATTGTTCTATTTTTAAGAAAAGCATGGGTGAATAATTTTCTAATAATAAATCTTGCTTGATGAGAAAGTCTCCTCCTAGTGCATGCAATTATGTCCTTTTGTTGATCTGTCCCCTTGTGAAGGCATGCAAAACTAACTCCCTGTGAGTGAGAAAAATAAATTACATTAATTGCAATACTTTGCAAAATAATTCATCCAAATATCCACTTGATGGGGACCACCTCCAAGCTCAAGTTCTGATGTTGACATTCCTTTTCTTCTAGTGGTCACATGAATAGCACACTGTAAATCATCTCCAACCCCCTCAATAGTGGGGACCACCTTTGCTATTCAAGTATTAGTCTCACCATGATTTGGCCACTCTTGTGGACTTAGCAAATCACCATGATTTCTCAAACACATGTGGGAAGGTAAATTTGCAAAAATCCACATTCCTATATTCGGCCACCTTTATATAACACATAGTCATACTATAGTCCACCACCTTTGATTAATATTATATTGTATAGTTGGTCAACTTTGTATTGTGAATAGAATAAGGTGGACAACTTTTGTTTGATCATTGCATGACACGATTTGGTCAACACTTTTGTAATATTAAAACACGGACTATAGTTGGTATGTCCATTACAAATAATTTTGAAATAAAAAAGGCTAGCCCATTCATGATGATGAGTCACCCTCCATGCATTTTGTCTGTGTCATTTTAACTTGGGTTGAGTTTGCTTTGAAAATTGGTGATGATCTTGGGTCATTGATTTTTGTATTGTTTGATCACAAATCGTCGATCTCAAACCTGTGGTTAGGGTTTCTGGCTTGCATTGAATGTGTTCGGTGACATCTAACCATGATAGTTTGCTTCAATTTTCAGAGATCGATCCTGAGCATTGATCTTTATACTTGTTGAATGTTGATCATTGGTTATTGACCCTTGGTTAGGGTTAGGTTAAGCCAAGTTAAGGTGGGTAAGTTAAAACAACTCAAACCTCATTCATTTTTTCATTTTTCATTTGGTTTGTGGGTGAATCCTGCAAAATTTTTATTGACACCATTTTCATTCGATGAAGCTCAAATTTCATACTTGATTGATTCTCTCAGCTTGGTTGCATTTGTATTTTCTTGTTCTGGCTTGTTTGAATTTTTGAGGAGGTGGTCATGGCATTTTTCACCATTGTTGTGATCTTCGATCTCACTCTTACTACAAATGGGTATTGCATCTATATTTTCTATGATAATTTGATGTCGAGCTCGCTCTCTTAAACTCTCCACAAGGTTTTAATGGCCAACATTTTTTATTATTTTTAGTTCCGAGTTAGCTTTCCTTCCAAGATTTTGGTCAATTTTATGAGTTGCATTGCTTCGAGTTTGGATTTTACTGCAAGGGAGGTCTCTGTCTTCCTTCTTAGTTGCCATTGTTGAAGTCTGTGAGCTCGGTCCTTCTACACAAATGATCACCTATTGCTCTATGGAATCTATATCATCGTTATTTTAAGAAAGGTGTTCATGGCTTTGTGTTTCTATGATCTCCTGACTGTATATTGATCATCCCAAGATTTGTAAGGTTTTCTTTGTTTTTGAGATCTCTTCCTGTGTTGTCTCTTGTCCACCATTATTATTTTCTGCCAAGTTCGGTTCATTTTTTTGAGTAAGATTTGAGCTTGGCTTTATAGTTTTCTAGCTTCCTACAGAGCTATGCGAGGCTTTCTTAGTAGACACCGTTGTTGGCAATCGAGCTTGGGATTTGGCTTTAGAAACCCTTGGTTGGAGTTCAATGCTTTGATTTGTATTTGCTATGTTGAAGGCCTTCGAGCTTGGGACTGTGTAACTGTCATACTGCTTGTCAACGAATGGTAAGCTTTAATCTCCTAAGCACCACTGTTACTTTGTCTTTTCCATTTTGAATTCAAAATACGATACTCATTTTTCCTTTGCATTTTTTTGATTTATGGGATAACATTGGTCCTTGAGTTGAAACTTGTTCTAGGTTCTCAACTCGATGATCTCTTGAGGGTTTGCTCAACTTCGATTTAAACAATAAGTCCTTGTTTCTTACACTCGATTTTAGTACCCCTTAATGGGTTTTTCAATTAAAACTAAGATTTGTACTTTTCCTTATATCTGTAATTCAAACCGATTGGTTTAAATGAGAGTGTTAACTTCTAAAAAATTAGATATTTCATCAACTCGGATGTGCATGCATTTAATTTCAAAGATTTCCTTTTTGAGCTTGTATTCTGAGTACTGAATGGGTATCCTTATTTTCTAAAAACTTACTAGATAGAATGTTTATTTATATGATTATTTGAAATCCTTCATTCCTTATGATTCTGCAATATGTTCTTAAGGAATATAATGTTTTCTAAAAATTTGAAAACCACTTCACATTATCCTAAGTTCTGCATTATCTGATTCAATTCAACCATTAATACCCACCGAGTTTGTGCTCTCTTCATTTTTGTGAAACCACTCTGAGCTTTTGTAAGTTGATTCCTTTTGAAAGTTTCTCTAACCATTCTTCATTGTCACTTATTTGGTTCATCATTGCTGAGGATGACATTCTTTTCACTTACTGTAACATTTTTTCACTATTTTCGTTTGTGCATTCCTCAGTGACTTTATGTTCATACCTGATTTCTTGAACTGATTCCTTGCTTAAATAGTTGTACTTCTTTGATGGTAGCATTTCTGTGTACTCATACTTGCTTCATTTGAAAACTACAATTAAAAATGGCTAAACTTTGTAAGATTATCTTGAAACTTCATTTTATTCAGTTGTTAAGCTATAATGAATGCTCCAAAGTACTTCAATTTGATGAATGACAGATCCGGTCTATTTCTTTTCTCGCTTAAATATGCATTTAATTTTTATTATAGCTCGATATGCATGCTTTGAAAATTTAAAATTTCCATCTTACATTGTGAAGCCCTATCAAAATTTTACCATATTTCTTTCTTTTATTCCTTTTTCAATGTAATAGATGTACTCTCTGGTTTAGAATCCAATGTATCACTTTTTCATGTGAAGTTGATTTATTATTGGAAATTGAAACATAATAACTGGTATCTTGATCATGGCATGCTTTTCTACTTTTTTGATCACTTATTTGATTTACATACAACTTTTAAAGCATGTATTAGTTAAAAACATCATGATGGAAAGATGTAAATGTCCATTTTTATGGCACAACCATGTCAAAAGTTTCCCATATTTCTTTATTTTATTCCTTTTGCTGGTGTAATCTTCTCTCTCCAATTAACTTTAACCTTTAAATTTTGACTCTTCTTCTTCGATTGTAGTCTAGAACATATAATTTTATCTATAGGTCTCTCCTCTATTTTGTAATGCAGATTCTTCTATTTCTAGAATAGTTGCTGAACTTTGAGTTGCATTCTTCCTTCATACTAGTATGTACTTGTCACTTATCTCGCTTTATGTAACATATGATGGAAGCCTTTGAACTCTACATTCTTTATCTTTAGCGAGGATTGCAAGATATGATTTATTCCTTCTTGAATGCAACATGTACCGCATACTTAAGAAAATAGTTAGAAAATATTTAGGCTTTTGGCCTCTTTCATGTCCATGTTTTTCTTTTCTTCTCTTTCTTTCGAGTGAGTAAATCATGTATGCTATTTGATCTTTATGTAATCTACATCTCATGTTGTTAAGAAATCCATATGAACGCAATTCGGATAGTATAGGAATATTGATTAACCTTGAGATCTTAACGATAGATTTCTCTTTTATTATTTTTAGGTATGGTGCTTTCAAAGAATAAAGATGAAGAAGGAAAAAGTGAAGATGAAGAAGCATCAATCAAGGAGAAACCCCAAGGCAATGATGGGTTCATTCATAATCCTATATTTTCTCTTTCATGCATGTGTACCTCTTATTTCAGAGTTGTAATTTACTTTTCAGATTACATCCCACGACTTGTGTGGTAACATTTGACATTCCTTATGAATAAAACATTGAATTCTCAAAGTTGTGTATTTCTTTCTGCATTTCAACTTTCTCGAATGGATTATACGTTGAACTAAACAACTTAGTAATATAATTGAATGTCTTAATCATGAAGGGAAGAACATTAAAGAATACTTGTAATATCCAATAATGAACTCGATTTCTACAATCTGCATTCATGTTTGTTGTTCCAAAACTTAACATTTAATCTATTCTATTTTTGATGTCTTCATCAAGATAACACAACTTTCCTTTAGGGATTTGTGTTATTTTGCTGAAGATAGTAATAAAATTATAGACTATGTGATATGTTACATTTTACAATAGCACACATAGCTGTAGATTTCATGTAATCATTAATTGATTCAAGAGTAACAATTTTTTCTGAAATAAATTCCCTAGCTTAGGTATACTTCACCAATGCTATCCATCGTAACGAACTTTTCAGTGTCCCATTTTGCGTAAGCGCAAAAATTGTCAACAAGGTTTTGATATAAACCCAATTAGCAACCTATAACTCAACTCGCATACAATTTACTACACAACTTAAAATGTGATTGCTAGCAAGTTTATCTAATTTTAGATCTAAATATGGCCTCTTGATTAACACCATCTGGTTTTAATGTTTTGACTCTCTTTTGGAACATGCACATCTAATTCACCTTTTCTAGGATTTTATGATTTTCAAAGCACATTTTATTGATGGAAATTACTGAAATTTATTAGTTTATTTTAAGAGACCGCTTACACCTTTCCCCATTCTACCAATAGGAAGCATGGGATCATTTCCATGGACAAGGCATAAGCAAGTAAGATAACACCTCTCCTTTCCTAACCTCATGCCACCTATGACAGCGCGGGCTCAACATCTAAGGCAATGGTGGGGAAAGAAGTGTGTAAATAAAAAATTTGATTTGATTTTTGATTTGAGATATGTACTTTTTATATGTTTTGGCTTTGGAATTTAATTGTGCTTTTGGGAAGGTAGGCTCACCCCTAGCCTCAACCCCACATAGCTATTAAGATGTGAGGGCTCAATGTGTCAAAGCATACAAGTGTGTCCCACTTTGTGGCCATAAATATTTTAAAATCTGACTAGTAAATAAATAATTAAAAATACTATAAAAATTTAAAAAATCAGGTAAATTCTGAATGCCCTAAACCTTGGTAATTATAGCCTCTTAAAAATGCATGTTTGGTCATTTTATATGTGTTTGGTCATGTTTTGGTTGTCAGACATAGTTTCTTTGAAAGTACAAAAACTACAAAAAGTGGGACACAACTATATGCTTTGACCTCACAAAAATTTAGATAGGTGAACAAGAATCCTAAGTGAAAATGTTTACAATGTTTTTATACCAAAGATATTTTTCTAGGGTAAGATATGACATCACAAAAGCTTCTAGAACCGACACTAAGAAAATATAACTATGCTAAAAGAAATATATAAGCATAACCAATTATGCATACCTTGGTAGGAATAGTGCCAAAATACCATTTTGTATTGTAGAACTGATGAAATGATAATACATGTTGATGATAATATCTTGAATAGTTGACGAGATATGATTTGAATAACTACCAATGTTTTGTAGATGTTTTGAGAGTAATCGGAAAATAAGTTCCTTGATTACATGTTTCACAAAATGAGATGAAAATGATAATGCGGTAGAAAACATATGGAAATGTCATTGAATTATGCGTAATATATTTTCGGATGAAGAGAGTTGAAAGATTAAAAAAATTTCTTCCTTCTACCTATATATATAGGCAATATGCCCCATTCTTGTAGTTCTCTATGACTCGATATCGGCCCCACCACTTCAGCCTACAATTCCTTCCTTCGTTAGTCTTTTTATCTATTCGTATCTCAAGTCTCAATAACAATTCTCCTTTACAAATTTTGTGCTCATAGACCTTGTTATTATATTGAATATCCATTTGATCAACGTATGCTCTATGCCATTATTCAATGTTAAGATGAGATTCATCAAGGCTTTATAACTAAAGAGTTGTGCCTCTCAATAGCGTTATCCTCCCAAAATACCTTGTAGTTAAATGCGAGACTAGGAAATTCAACTTTGAGCCGTAAAACTTCTTCAGCTAAATAATAAATAAAATGGGGTTTCCCCTATCAACATTCTTACCGATGTCCTATAGGCCCAAAAGGATGGAAAGAGATTTAGGTGCCAATCATGTTTATTCAACTTGATGGTTTTGAGGAGAATGGACTTTAACATCTTTTTGTAGCCTCAACATGTCTATTGTCCTAAATGTAGTAGAGGGCCATGTGGTGACTTATTTTAAACTTTTCACATACTTCACACACTTCCTCATTTTTAAAGATGTACCATTATCGGAGATAATGATTTGTGGGAAATTGTAGCTACGAGATAATCTGGTTGAGAATGAACTTTGCGATTACACATCGTCAAATGCAAAGTGGTAAGAGGCATGACGTCTATCCGCTTTATAAAGTATTATGTGGTCGTAATTATGAAGTTTGTTGCCACTAGTTAATGAAGGAGAAAAATTCCTATCAAATCTAGGAGCCATGTAGAAAAGGGCCACGGTGTTGCAATCAATTATAGAGCCTAAGCGAGTATGTGGATCTTATCAAAGAACACTTGACATTGGTGACATTTGCACACGTATTCCACTGCATCATACTCTAATGTAGGACAAAAATATCCAATTGAATTTATTTTTAAAGCAGTGGCATGACCTATGAAATGGCCTCCACACACTCCGTTGTGGGATTGATAGAGGATATTTCGAGACTCCTCCTCATTAACACATCTAAGTAACATTTCATTAAAGGGTTTGTGATAGGGCACTTATTCTAAGATTACATACTTAGTGATTATGATGTGTAGCTAGCTTCTCTGTTGTGATTTTTCCGCTTAAGAGTACGAATGATCCAAAATCAAATTAATAATGTCATGTAGCATGGGCACATAGAAATGGGGGTTTGGTTTCGATATAACATATGAATTCATCAGTGAAGTTGAAGTTATAGAAATTTCCCCATCTAGTGGGTTGTCACTAATCGGTCTACAATAATTTTTCCTTTGACAAAATTTTTATTAACTAACGTTAGCTCGAACCCACCCATCAAAGTGACGAGACCTCAAAATTTCTTAGATAATGAGCCTTGTGTTAGGAATGTTCGGAAATGATTTGTCTTAATAATGAATCTTGTTTCTGGTTAACCATATAGTGTCTTAAACACTTTGTTGCAAAACCTATAGCCAAGCATTCTTTCTCTATTTGAGTATATCATGTCTCGTAGTCGAGCAATGTGTTTTACTAATGAAATAAATTGCATGCTCTCATTGGTCATTATCCTCTTGAGCTATCATGCAAGCTAATGAGACATTTGGGGCCCGTGAATATAAAATGAGAGGGAGAATTGATTTAGGAAGCATGAGTGTGGGAGGTGAAAACAATAATCATTTGACTGATTCAAATGCCTCTTGAAACTCCTCCATCAAAATGTTACAACAATCATTCTTCAATAAAATGTTTATTGGATGAATGGTGAAGGTAAAATCAGGAATGAACCTTTAGATTGCACCGAGCTTTCCAGGAAAGAGATAATAATAGGTTTGTCTCATGGTGGGATCATTTCCAACACTTCTCATATTGTCACCGGATCTATATATATCCCTTGTGAAGAGATGATGTATCCCATTAACTTCCCTCCCATCACACCGAATAAACACTTTTAAGGATTAAACATAAGACTGTACTCGATTAGTAGAGAGAGGATGATGTGAAGAACTTTAATGTTATCACATCATTTCTAGCCTTAGCTATAAGGTCATCAACAAAAGATACAAAAAACTTATGAATAAGATCATTGAATATATAAGTCATAGCTCTTTGTTAGGTTTCTCTAGCATTCTTATGTTTGATCGAAATGAATGCATAATAATAGGTTACCAAGCAAAGCGGTGATAAATGTCACATATTCACGATCTTCCGTGGAGATCCCGATTTGGTTGTACCGAAAATCCATCCTTGAGGAATAATTACTCATAACAAGATTTTGTGTTAACAACGACATCAATGGATGGTAATGGGAAATTCTACTTGGGACATGCTTTTTTGATGTCCCGAAATAAATGCAGATGTGATTTTTTCAATTCTTTTTTAGAATGGGTATGTTGTTAGAAACCCACATTGAGTAATCAACCGATTTAATGAACCCCACTTGTAGGAGTTTTATCATTTCCTCTTTGACCATCAATGCCACTAATGGATTCATTGGTCTATAATTTTGCTTTGATGGACCTAGCATTAGACCTAGTCACTAAGTTGTGAACTACTATGCGAGGAGTAATTCTTGTCATTTGTTTGTATTCGAATGCAAAATATTTCAAATGATCTTTATGGATTTTTGTATGTATATCTAATTCTTCATGAGTTAGTGAGGAACCTCATTTCACAATTTTCGTATCTTCATCTGTCCTAATATTAATATCAATAGTTCCTTTGATCAAAGAGGTGTTACCCTCTTCATAATTAGGAGGGGCTAGAGGTAATTCTAACTCTCCTTCCTCTATTTCACAAATTTTGAGACATTCCAAGGAGGAAATGTCCATTGTGTGATCTACAAAATAAGAGGAGTGAGAAATGAAAGTGAAACCTTTCTTATGATGCAAGGGATGTAATTTTGTGTAGTCATTTAGGTATCCTAGGATAGCCTCATCATTTTCCTCATAGTCTAAAGTCACGGGTTTTTCTCGGCCTCAATGTACACGAATATTGGGCTTGTTTGAACATTGCACACTAAGGACTCTTGACAAACTAAGACCGTGAAAATGGTTTCTTCTAATTCTCTTCTTTGATAGAAACCACAACTAGAAGTGGCTATTAAATCTATGAGAATGTTTTGTTCCCATGGGATGGATTCAACTAGATAAAGTCAAAACATTTCGTAAAATTAATCACTACAATTTTGTAAAGCTATAGGTGTTCTTCCCTATTTTCATATACTTATGAAACCTAATTATCGACTACTTGTGATTCACCCAACACTCTTATGTTATGAGCACCGATCCTCTTGGCTAGTATGAGACTAAGAAATATATCCTCATACTATTCATTGTTAATTGTGTAATCAAAATACGGTTTAAGGGAGAAAGGAATCATTTTGCAATCCGAGAGATGTAAGAATCCCACCTGCCTCAAGTGTCAAAATCACACTTTTCTCCATCCAAGTGAAGAGTCCAACAATTTCTTGGGAAGATGGATGGTGGATCATTCTATGTATCCTCTTCCTTTACTTCTGAAATTTCAACTATGAAAACGTCATAAGCCAAAAAGAGATCCAAGTGCCGAACATATCTTATGCCCATGGAATCAAATGGAAGGAGAATCTTAAAATAATTCTCTAACAACACGAACATATTTTCTTTGGTTTCTGTTGACACTCGACTCCATGAGAGTTGTTTCTTCCTTGACTATACAAATCCCCTTGATCAAGTCGGTGATATCTAAATCCAAGATAGGAACTATTTTTACTTTGGGTAATGAGATTGTTGGTTTTGTAAATCTGGCCCGGTTGACAGGGAGCTCAAACTCATAATGGACCCGTGGTCTCTTCTTCATATTAGCTATGTGTATGTCAAAGGATTTTTGTCACCTGTTCAAGGAAGACCTTCCCCAAATGTAGGAATATTGCTTCCTAAAATAAATTTTAGGGAATCACCTTCATGCAATGTATCTAAAGATGATTGAGGATCACATTATAATAGGTTTTTAATCTATAATATAAAACTCTATTTGAATTGTCTTGTGTCCAAGGGTGATTGATAACACTATAGTTCTAATTGAAATTTCTTGAGGATGTCATAACCTCTTAACATGTTGCATGTTGAGGAGAAATTGGTTTCTCCATAACCTAATTTATACACAAAAGATAAGGGGATGATGTTGAGTTCTTCTCCATCATCAATCACCATGCACTTTAAATAGTTATTATATATATGAACTTGTAAATACAAGGTCGGATCACTGTACATGTTATTTCATTGTGCTGTAGGTATATAAATGATGTCGAAAACAAATATGATATCTCTTTCATGCTGCCCTAGAGGATATATGTAGTGCCCACTTCCCTTCGAAAACTTTTTTATTGATCATGATATTGTTGGCTATATTTATGGACATTATTGTATCCTTTGAGTTTTTATGATGTTCGATGTTGGAGACCATGGATCGTTGTTTATTTTGATTCATATATGATGCATGTGGATAATTGGAGATATTTTATACTAATGTTGATATGATGTTGACATGGTGATATGTGTGTGTGTGTGTGTGTGTGGTTGGACATGTGTTATTTCGTCATATTGAGTAGACCTAGAAAATTGAACTAATCTTGTGATCATATGGTTATGGATGAAATTGTAAATGATATTGTTGTTTGCTTGGATGATGTTTTGATTCATATATATAGATGATTTGGAGTTATATTTTATATTTATTTTGGATGTTTTGATGTGGCCACGAGGCCAAAGGAGGTATTTGTGTTTTGCAGGTAAACATGTCACAACAAACATTGGGGGATTGGAGACCAACCACATTGGAATTCTAGATGAATTCAACAAGGGTCACCATGACAATGTGTAATTATTTGTATGTTTGTTTGGTTTGTTGTTAGGGGTTCCCATGGGGGGGATCACCTTTAAATGTGACCAAGGGGTTATATGTATTCTTTAATTTAATTGATTTGTTTAATTTTAATATGTGATTTTTAGTGTTGTATTTTCCCCTTTATTATTTATTTATTTGTGGCTAGCTTAGTGAGTAATCATGTTGTAAATAAATTTAAATTGGACAGAATAATCCATTTATTAGAGCCAATGGCACTTGGGTTATGTGTTTTAGTAATGTGTAAGTAAATTTGAGTGTGAAACACGCCACCTTACTTTTGAAATTAGGATATGTCCTTAGGTGCTGATTTTGGAGGCTTGTGGGACAAGTTAAACTTGCCCCACACCTCTTAAATTTGTATACCAACCCTACCTATGGTTTGGGAGTCAAAATTAGGCATTATTATGTATTTTTGGGAAGACAAGTTGTAAGTTTTAATTGCACTATCTTATGTGAATTTAATTTTAGTCCTTGGGGTGTGGACTTGGTTTGTGTGTGGTAGAAAAATGTCATTTATTCACCCACTTTTTTTTATTATGCTTTGGAGTTTGAAGTTGACTTGTGAGGTGGAGTTGAGGATGTGTGATGTGGCATCCTACATGGATCCACCTCATCCTCCTCTCTCCCTCTTCTATTTATTCGAATTCCTTGGCTTGTTTTGGGGTTACTTCATTCAGTGATTTCATTTTGGTTACTTCTTTTGGTTTTGAGATCTTGTAATTTTGGGAAGAGATTTTTGTGGAATGTTTGCTTGACTTTGTTGGAGCCTTTGGACTATTTGGGTTGGAAAAAGCTTATTGTTGAACTTTTGGAAAAAACTCTACCATAGAGAGGTAGGAGCTTGGCTCTTTAAAAGGTTCTTCTTTTATCTATGCTTATGTGAATGCTTTGAATATTTTAGTATGTTGTTGGCTAGTTGGGTAGATTCCTAGGTATTGTGAAGGATAAGACTATGGGGATCTCTTGTGGGGAGGCATAAGTGTTTTGGGGAGGTATAAGTGTTATTATGGAGGGAGTTTTGGATTTGGTTCCAGCTTGTGAAAGAAATAGCTTTCATTTCTTTACTTCTTATGGGGTGCCATAAGAGTGTGGGGAGGAATAAGAAAATGGGAGGTATAAGGGGTACTTGGGGGAGGCATAAGGGCATGTAGGGGTTTTGAAATGATATATATATATTAGCAGGTTTATCTTAAGGTGGACACCCATTTCCCCATTGGGAGGTATAAGCAGCTTCCCCCATAGGTCTTGCTCCTTTGGCTTGTGCATGATGAAGCCTGAGTATTGGTTGTTGTTATTCATGTGGTTGCAAATTGTAGTATGTATTTGGATTGTGTTCTATTTGTGAAAATTGTTTTTATGTTGTGGAAGTCTATTTGTTGCCATGAGTTGGAATACATTTCTTATTGCTTTGTGGTTGGGGCTCGGGGGCCAATGAGGAGGACGACTTCTCCTCTTCATTAGAATTCTTGGTTGGGTGGAGAGCATTGCCTCTCCTCCTTTTTGTTGTGATCAAAAGATATATGGTGGATCTTCTTATTGTTGTTTTGAAGCTAAGGATGAAGATTTTTTTCAGTTTCTCCTTGGGTTCCTTATTGCTAAAAATTCCCACTTCAAGTGGATGGCATTGTAATATTCTTGTCTTGTGAGAAATTTACTTTTTTTGGAAATGGAGCCTACATTTAAATGTAAGAGATGTATATTCTATATGTTGTATTTGAGGAATGAAAAAATAAGTTGTAAAATAATTTTGGAGTTCAATAGAAGTTGTTTTAGTTACCACAAATGATATGGTTTTCATTTGAAATCTGTGTTTGAAAAATATTGTGAAGTCTCTATTTGAAAATTGAAAAAGAAATACGTATGAA
Organism: Taxus wallichiana var. yunnanensis; assembly: GCA_018340775.1. Classification (NCBI taxonomy): domain Eukaryota; kingdom Viridiplantae; phylum Streptophyta; class Pinopsida; order Cupressales; family Taxaceae; genus Taxus; species Taxus wallichiana. The sequence goes on along the minus strand of CM031241.1, from coordinate 114,529,263 downwards.
GAAATATTACATTTCTCTGTTTCATTTGAAATGCATGTTTTGAAAGTAGAACTATATTTGGGGTTTCCACGCATGGAATAAAGTAAAGTTAAACTTTGTAAGGTTAGAATGGAATGAACTTAAACATTTAAAGCATGGAAAATGAAAAAGATAAATCTCCAGTTTTGAAATATGTGGATCTCTACTAGATTGTTTCAAACCTGCAATAAATGTCGAAAAATATATAGAGTACCCTGTAACTATAAAAGAAAAATGAAAACATAAAATGAACTAAGGATGATCAAAACACATCCCAAAATAGTTTTTTTTGTTGAAGAAATTTACTTAGAACTTTATTAATCGAGCTAGAGGTAGAAAAATGTCTTTACCAAGAAAAGAGAAAGGAAATAAATCCATTTTGAAATCCCAAACATAATCAATTAATCCTTGAAAATCCATCCAATTTCTATCAATTGCGACCCTCCATGTTTTTAGGCATGTTGAAGAAGAAATAATGGCAGATCGAACCAATTTTGGCATTTGAAAAAGTTTAGTTATCATTTTAATGGTAGGAAAGACGTTTTCTTAAATTTCACCCATCGAAGTTTGTTGAGTTTAAGTATTTTTCTTCCTATGCAAATAGGAGTTCAATCCCTTTCCAAAAAGTTCTCATTTGCTCATATCTAAGCTTCCAGTCAAAAGTTAAGGCCTTATGAAGTTTTTACTTCATTTGGTTTCAAAAAAAAAATTGTAAAAAGGAATTTATTGTAAATCGACCTATAGGTCTGAAAATTACTTAGGTACTTTTTTCCAAAATGTAAAAAGTCACACATTCCTTCATGGCCTTAGATCCCCACCTATTCACTTTTGGAAAGTGCTTTCAGGTAGGTCACAGGCCATGCCTTTAAACTTTACCCCTTTGAAAAAGGGTGAAAAATATTAAGTGTCCCCACTAGTCCGCTTCCTGCCTATCACTATGGGTCCGACATGTGGCTTCTTCAAAGGCGTCGAGGAGGTGTGGGTTATTTTTAACCCTTGTGCCTTTTAACGTAAATGCTTACACTTCTAAGTTTTCCCTGCTAGTGCGCTCCCCCACTAGAAACCTTGGGCATGACACATGGCATCCCTGGGTGTCGGCGGAGACGGGGTATTTTTGAACCTTTTTAACTTTAAAATAAAAAGAGTAAAAATCCAAATTACCTCCAATGACCCGCCTTCCCGCGTGGCCTTAAAAACATTCCATGTGTGTCTTACGCCTTTGGGAAAATTTTCTTCCCCAGGCCCGTAGGCCCGCCTTTGGGAAAATTTTCTTCCCTGGGTCTATAGGCCCGCCTTTGGAAAAATTTCTTCCTTGGGCCTACAGGTCCATCTTTGGGAAAATTTTCTTCCACAGGGCCCTTGCAGCGCCTTCGGGAAAATTTTCTTCCCTAGGCCTACCAACATGTAACTTAAGAAATATGAGGAGTTAGGAGGACTTATTTATATCATTGGAAAGGGGAAGAAGTTTCCTATCTAATGGAATGTTTTTAGGAAAACCTTAAGTGTGTTAAATATGTGAAAAATTACGTTGAAGTGAAAATATGAGTCGAGAGTGGGTACGTGGGAAATTACCCTTTTTAACTTAATGTTTAACTCTAGAGCATGGGTTGACCTTTTTGAATGGTCACATGAGAGGATAAAAAGTGTTTTCTATTCCATGTTAATAAGAACCTTGTTATTGTTTACACCTAGTCAAATTAAAAATCTTTGGCATTTAATTGTTTTTGCCTTCTCGAAATTAATTAAGGAACATTGAAACATAGTGTTAATTTAATTATTTATTAAATTAACATCTAAGAGAAATTTAACTAATTGGATAATTAAATTATACTCATTATTTTGTTGATGTGGATTTAATAATTGTTATAATAGGAAAAATTTATTCATTAACTATGATTGAATTTGAAACCTTCTTTGTGGACAACTGTTGCTTGAAGCTTGGTAGTGGACACGCTTTTAAAAAAAATATTATTCCATAATTTTTCTATCTAAACATAGGTTGTTATTGCATCTCGAGTGGTCGTTTTAGTGAGCGTCATACTTGGTATCATATCTCGTGGGTTCAAATCTTATACCATTGGGCACACTAGAAAACTTGAGACATGAACACTAAACCTATTGCAATATTAAACCTAAGACACTATTAAATCTAGAAAAGAACCTTGTTTGAAAATTGCATATTTTAGTAAACATGGAAAACTAAATAAAACCTAGAATAACGAACTAACTCTTGCCTTGGTCTGTGTAGGAGGCACATCAAGACGAGGGGTCCTTTCACATAGATATAGACTTGCAACCTCCAGATCATAATGTAGCATTCATCCCACCTTAGATTTTACAAATGCTTCAGGATGTTAATTCCGCCTTACATAGAGGGCCCATGGAGGATGTCCAGTCAGGACATGATAGTGAGCCATCCATTGAGGCTCATTCATCTCCATGACCTAGTGTGGAGCATAGAGGAGAGAACTCCCTCATGGAGTTAGGTAGAGTAGAGTCACCACTGAGGGGACATGAAGACTAAATGTCTAGACACAAGAATAGGTCTCAGAGCCCTAGGCTTAGGGATGAACATGCAGAGAGGCCTAGGGGTCGTCAAACTATAGCTGAAAACCATATCAGGGAGATCCTGAAGCTACAACCATCTCATTATTCTGGTGACACAGGTGGATTTCAGGTAGAGGCCTAGTTGGTGAGCTTGAGCAGGTGCTTCAAGCTTTTCCCTTGTTCTAGTAACATGAAATATCATGTTGTGATACATCTTTTTGAGGATGGATCGGTGTCCTGGGGACGACCAAGGAGTAGAAGCTCCATGTTGATTCAAAGACATTTACCTAGGAGCTCTTTGAGGAGTGGTTTAGGAATAGGTACTTATAATGGAGGTTTATATAGAAGAGGATAAACAAGTTTCACGACCTCGGACATGCATCTCTAATGGTAGCTAAGTATGAGAGTCAATTTCTTGACCTACTTGAAAGATGCCAACTACATGCATGATGAGAAGGTATGGATACACATGATTTATCTCGGGGCTTAAATTTTGATTTGGATGGCACGATGCCTATCCATTGTCCGCAGACATTAGCTGAGGCCATTGAGAAGGCCTATATAGCAGAGGAGACTCAGGGAAAGACACAACAGGCCAGAGATAGAGTACGGATGCTCATCCAGCAGATGTAGGACAACAGGTCAAGGGGGTTAGCTCCTTATTTTCATGGTGGACCAGGTTCAACACAATAATCCTTTAGACCACAACAAAAGAATAAAACAATAGTCTCACCCACCTTATAGATCTCCACGAGTTTTGATGCATAGAGGGGTGGGAGTATGGGGCCTCCTCTGGGGTCCCATTAGGACAAAAGGTGTATTAAGAGCTAAGTCAGCAGGGGGTCGTCGGAAAGACTGAGTAGTCCATGCTTGGATCATTAGGATCCGCACATAGATATCTAAAGTACCGGCTGCACCTCTACTCTTGGGAGAGGATCGGGTGGTTGTTTTGGTTGTGGTGTTGCTAAACATTTTTAGAGAGAATGCCCAAAGAACCCTAGTAATAAGGGTAAGACGCAGATCTCGAGCCCATTGTTGGTGACACGGGTGTAGTCATTGGATCTATGTAGTGGTCGAGAACCACCAAACCGAGCACCAAAGTACAATTATCTAATCATCCGCCTTTTCAATGATACAATTATTCTCATTTTTAATTAACAAAATATAGATAAAAAAGAAATAAAATAAAAGTAAATAATTTAAAATCCATTTATTTAAAAATAAAATAAAAATCAATCCTATCACCTTTCAAAAACACTGGATGCTTTTTTAGTAATGATTGTTATGATAAAAATAATTATTTTCATGGAAGCATCCGTAAATAATGATCAAATGATTATGACTATTTATATATTCAACATTATTGGGATTAATATTAAATCATAAAAAAATATAATAAATGGTTTCTCATGATCACCTCTTGTTAGAATCATCATCTATTGGGGCATGTAAATGTCTAATAAATATAAATATGTATAAACTTATTCAACTTGACTCGTATAAAATCTCCTATAATAATCAACAATTATTGAGAACCATAAAAATGACAGTAAATATTAATTTCCATTAATCATTTACATACAACGTAATGTGTAATTGATTCTAATAAACCTGCAATTATAGAACCTTTATCCCATAGAAAATTAAAATGTATGAAACAACCTTTAATCAAACCAATATATTGTGGTGTCGGTACATATGTAATGCCTTGTTTATTGACTCCGATTTACGTCTCTTTGCCCCCGTGCTAAACGTCGAATGTGTATATCGGTTCCTTTTGATCGTAAGGTATTTGCAATTTTTTTACAAAGTAATTTAGTGTCTCCTCTTTCATCGTTAAAATTCACTTACGAGATAAGAGATGAAGGGATGGTTCAAAGCAAAATTATTCAACATTAGAAAAATGACCCTCCTTAAAATATATATGAAGAATGATAGAAAAAAAGAATCAGAAATCTTCCTTCAACCACCGAAAATGCATTGAATTCACATACGACAATCGATGGGTGCCATTGTAAAACCCATACTTCCATGTATTATGCCTTGTTGGACAAGAAAGGAATCCCATACCTTCCTCATTTAGGTAGGTGAGATAACTAGAAACACCCTCTAAAATAGTGAACTATATTTTATCATGTTAAATAAGCGTGTAGAGGATACCGAGAGATTTCAAAAAATTCCTATCTTGTGTAAATCTGAGCTCCCAATCAAAAGTTATGTCCATATAAAGATTAGGGTACAAAATGAATTAAATGTGATTGATTAGTTTGTTTCTTCCTACTCTAAAATGGCTTTATGAACCTCCAAAATCAAATTTTAGACTTTTAGGAATTTTAACTTAGGAAGTTGATGTTATTGTTCATCTGCTTAGGCACATAAAAAATTTGAAAATTTGAAAGATCGAAGTCCAAAATTCGAGTTTGGATTTCAGATCTTTTCCTTTTTGGGGTTTAATTTACTATTCATTTCCCAATGCGTCTTGAGACTTTGAAACTCAAACTTCAAACCCCAAACCTCCAAAACCACGAAGTTAGAAATTTAGACTTTGGGTTTCGGGACTTTATGCTTTTTTGGACTGTGACACTATTCATCCGATTAATCCCACCGAGACCTTTGAAACTCGAACCACAAACCTCTCGAAATCCTGAAACCTGAAATTTAAAGTTCAGGTTTTAGACATTTCACCTATCGGACTTCTATCTATCTCAAACCCAAAACAAAACTATGAAACCGAGACCTTTGAAATTATGAAATTGGAACCTTTGAAATTCTGAAAAGTCTTTCCTATTGACCTCGAAACCAAGTTTGACCTCCAAAATCTGAACCCTTATGGACTTTGGACTTTCGTGGATTTTGAGATTTTGGCTGATGTTTTCTTTTTTTTTCTTGGTGAAGACTTCAAACCTCGATGTCCGAAATTCGGACTTTAGAGTTTGAAATCTGAAACCCCGATCCATGGCAATCGTCTATCCTAGGTATGTTCTACTCAGAGTGGTTCTTGCCACTTATGGAGCATTTTAACCTTTTCAACACTTCACCGCTTTACATACTTATTTATTCTTCTGCACACAGACCTTCAATACTTAATTTTTGAGATTTATTCTCCTTTTACCTACATTTTACAATCATCACCCACTTCAATCAACTCATCTTACACATTGTATCTTACCTATTCAACCTTGACTCCACCATGTCTAATCAACCTAAACACAATGATACCTAACTTATCTTTACCATTTAATCGAACTTAAAACCACCCAACCTACCCACCTACCTCATCTTATTCTTCCCTATCCTATGCGAGAACTACATTGGTCTCGAGTCCCTTTTCACCCGTGGATATGTAAGTAACTCTTTGAGGGCACAAGAACCTTGGAGGTTAGCTTGACCACTATTTTCCTTATAACATTTCCCTTCTAGCACACTAATAACTTAGTTAGTCTTTGTAAACATACAAAAGTTGGAAGTTAACATATAACAAAACATACATCATCTCATACATCCATAAAATCCCATGCTACAATATTAACTCAATTATGCCTAAAACCACCTAATTTCCATAACGAAAACAATTAGTCATTTTTAACTCAACCACTCCTACATATGACTCAACCATTCCTAATAAACTTAGAATAAACCATGCCTACATTCATCTACTCTCTAAATAGAAACCCATCCATCAAATTAAGTTTTCATAACAAAAAAACTTTGGAAATAAAAAAAAAAACGTCATCTATCAAATCTCATCACCGATAATATAAATTGAATATCTATGTATTAATATATATGTTCACATATATTAATAATACAAGTATCTCAAAAAGTTTCATATACAATCTCACATCTTTGACACGCAGTAGGTATATATGTTAAAAAAATAAAATACATTGTCTATCTAAATTTTGTCTCAAGCATGAGATTGGCCTACATCTCCACCACTATCTCTAGTACCCTCATATAGTCCTAGTCTCTGACCTCTTATCATCTTCTCCTTGCCCTCATATGGGCTCGACCTATGGAAACTAGTAACCTCACTCCCCGACCTGTCTCGTGGGACCGACGTTCCCTTTATGCTTTGCAAGACCTATGAGTCTGGGATTGGATACAACCTATGCACCAACCTCTAAGAATTGGTCCTTGATAGTATCTCTCCTCTAATACTAACCTATTTAAAAACCCGTGATACAACCTATATACCAACCTATAATAACTATGCCTAAAACCTCAGATAGATATCATCAAGGGTGGTGTGATGGCTTTGATACCTACTTGTAGCCCCCGTGTCTTTGGTACCATTGGTCCCTACCATAGTATCTATAAAAAGACCTGTCTCGGTGCGTATACCTTCCCAATGTGACCTGTCCCACTTTGTTAGTGCACATGCTAGTGCCCAGGTGGTTAACTACACTTGTAATGTAGCCACCTATGCATGTGAAGCTACTAACTAGTCCTACAAGGAAGATACACGGCTTCTAGTGTGGAAACTTGTGCCTGGAATGCGGAAACATGGGCCCATTCACCTATATTTACCTAAGCTATATGGGTATGTAGTGTCACTACTTATGCTTTTAACCCTTCCACCTATTCCCGGAGGGTGGTCACCGTGCCTAAGATCGAGTCATTTGTAAGTGTAAAACACCCACATCACCCTCCAACCGATCCTCTTCACTATCATGGTGGCCAAGTATGGCTAATTTTATCTAGGAGGTATTTCCCATAACTATGTTACCCACCACTATCTATATGAAATAATGGTACCTACATCATCTATCCTCTTATCCACCACCTAATCATCCTGTCTGTTTTCCCTATCGGATGGGGTGGAGATAATGCTCTCTCCACATCATCTCTATTGTCTGATAAAATGGTAGAAGCACGTCCTATTATAGCTTAAACCGACATCAAAATCTATCCAATTGAATCATCTCATGCTCCCTAGCATGCCTTCACTATGCCCATCGACTAATCAGAAACATGCTAACTCATCAACCATGCTTTTGTAAGAATAAAAAGCCACATAGGGCCACCATAAAATATTGAATGCCAATACACAATCGGCATTCTCTGTATTAGGTCACATCTCATGATGCCTCCTCAACTCATGGATGTGTCCCTAATAACATCCATCTCCTAAATCAAACCATGTAAATCCCACCATACCAGTCTTATCACGGGATTACCCTTAGGCACATAATCATTATGTGCTCATAGGCCCAACTATGTAATAGATAGGTGCAACAAACAACATACCCCCCAACATCTTATAGGCCCATGACAACTCAGTATATAACTCGCACTAAGTATGTTGGTAGTCATGTAAAATAGACTCGAGTCCTCAATCATATCCTGCAAAGCCCCCATAAATTCCCAGGCATATCTCCCATCCTTTAACTCGGGTAGTGCATAGCACCTAATTGCCACCATCATCAAAATTTCTAATCTAGTCTCATGTGCATGGGCTTCATACATATCCCCATAAATGATGCTAGCAATGTGATCTCTCAAATCACCCATCGCCTCTCCAAACACTGAAACTATGGGCTTAACTAATGTCTATCATGATATTTGATATACTAGATCCCTAACAATTGACAACCAAAAATCCTCAAAAATATTCCGGTGTGATCATCATCTCACCGGTAGGTAAATGGAAGGTGTTGGTTATTACATCCCATCTATTGATGATAGCCACCATTAAGCTATGATCTCGACTACATGCCTATATAGCCTCACCATACCAAGTCCCACATTTCACATGTTACCCCACTCATCTGTAACATGTTAGGCCACATCTGTACAAATAGCGGTGGTACCTTATCTCGCATTATAAGATGTTTCCTCACTTGCACATCATTACCAATTAAACTTATTTAATTACTTCCTATGTTTAATCATCACTTTGCACCTACCCAAAGGTGCCATTCCATAGACAATTTTCCTAGACTAACTCTCTTATACTAAATTAAATCACCTACTTTTAATCTCATTTTCCTAAAACATTCTCACATATTTTGGTTTACTATTTTCCTACCTTCACCACTTTGACATGACTTGCACCTAAAACCAAGATCATTCATACCTTTATTCACTCAAAACCCCACCTAATTATATCATTTCATACCCCCAATCTATCTACTTTCACTCCACAACCCAACCATCTATCCTATAACTCTATTCGTCTCAATTTTAGTCATATAAACCTTCATTTTTAACACCTAGTAACTATTTGCAATGACCAAAGACCGGTCGCCTTGACTAGTACTAGTCACCCTTTATCCCACAGATGCCTATTAAACCTTGACCGACGTCGTCGGTCATTGGTTCAGCCCTAGGGAAGAACCTTGATATCCCTACTTTGCTAAAAATAAAATAAATAAACTTAAAACCTACCCCAAACCTTCTAAATCCCTCCCACATTTCTTATAAACTTGATTAAATTAGATTTCACTCCCTACCCGATTTCACCCCATTTTCAACAACAATTTCAAAATTATTATAAAAACCTAAAATATCTTTTTTTTTTTGTATTCAATTTAATTCCAAACAAACATATAATTCAAAACCTACCACTACTCACCTCTATGGCCATGGTGCAATCTCTAGTCTTTACACTAGCGGTTCTTCCACACCCACTCCTTCGTCAACTATACCACACTCTACTCTCTCACACACTCAACCAATCAACTCTCACCAATTGATCACATGGGCCCATCAATCGAAATCCAATCACCTCGTACTCGATCGCCAACTCAACCCAAGGCCTTGGTTTTTTTTTTTTCTCATCACAAATCTACGTGTCAATTTTACAAAAATATAAATGCAAAAATGATTCCTTAAAATGTGGTTATTACATTTTTAACCCAAAGTTGACTTGGGAAACACTGGTACTTTCCCTTAATTGGTAGCGTCGACGCGTTTCACATGACTGGTATCTGTTTACCTTTGTGAATATTGGTTAGCTTTCTATTAACAATTATACCACTTTTAATCACATTTAGTTACCTGCAACTATTTTGTTGCTTCTCACCCTTACCCAAGCCCTTGTGGCCAAACCTTATTAGCTTATTACCTAATACGCAAATTTTGTTTTATTTGGGGAAAAATTTGAACTATACTATGACCTTACGCATGGATTTACCTATGGCCTTACATGTGAACCCAATGCAAACCTACCCATTTGACACTTGAATTTTTTTCTCATTCATCTTGCAATGACACTACTTTTGTATTTTAGCCTATTGTACTTTCCTTGGCTAATATTTTGACATTTATCTCGACCAAACCTTTGGGTGCTCTAGAACATACCTAATGCCCATTCCTACACCTTTCCTAGTTGTGATTAAGGATTGTATCCTATGGCATGGATACTGCACCACATGAACATTGTTTAGATAAACTAATCGACCTTTGACAATGTAGAGTTTTTGCGCTCTTGACCTAGTACCTTATTTCCTTTTATACATGTGCATGCGTTCGAGTGTCACTACCTATTACCCAAATCGATATGACCATTTCGTAAACCCCACTTACATCTCATTTATCATCACTTATCACTTTATCAAACCACCCACTAACTTAGTCTAACACTTCCTCGGTTCTGGTTTGAGGGTATCACCTCCACCCATACTTGGGGAAACCTAACTTTCATTCATACTTGGAACACCTACCTCCTATTTTTGTTAGCATTTCTTATCATTGCAAACTACACAATAAAAAGGGGAAAATGTAGACACCAAAATTGGGTCACAATCCCTTTTCTCCCCTTCCCCACATTGATATTAATTTCATCACCTTTAGTTAAATTAATATTCATCCTCATATTATTAATTAATTTAATTACTTTAATTAAGTTTATTTACACCTCACCTAGCCACCTCACCTAAGACCTATTCCTAGCCTATTAATTAACTAAGACTAAGTCCTTACTTATCTCAACCAACTGTGACTTATTATATTCCTAATATCAATTTCTTATTTCTCCTCCAACAACACTCCTACTTATCTAAGTGTCATTTTCCACTTAAGACCCAAAATTAAGATTCAAATCACACCAAAAATAGAAAATATCGAGGCTACTTTTAGAAAATTGAACTCATTCTCCTTACCCAACGTTGGTTATTCCTCGGCTTGTGTTGATCACCTAACCACGATCGATTAGGTTAAATAAGAGTTTCTAACTCTTTGATCAGGTTATGAATCTAACTTCTTAGGACTGATACTTATTACATTTTAACGTGAAAGAATTCCATCGATCTCGCGATCTTCTCGAGCCCATTACAATATTCAAACATCATTTGGTTCACCCATAGATTCCTCTAGAGTTCCAAAGTACACAAGGGAAGCATCATGTCACCTTGTTGTTGTATTCACTCTAAATAATCACCTTCTACAATAACTTCTATCATCCACCTCTAGGTTACATTCAATAAGTAAGTGTTGTATCTCTTTTGTTATTTCTAATAGCTTAATTCATTTTATTAAGTTATCTACTATTACCTCTATTTCCACCTTACCTATATCTACTCTTTGGAGCCTTCACAAACCTTCTACTCATTTTACCCTCCATCACTCACCTAAACTCTTATATCAACATTTTTATTATTTCTTAAAATCCCACGAACCTATCTCATCCCCCATTATTCTTTGTGCAATCACAAAGAGCACCCAAACCTTAGTTTTTGACATTTCTACCATATTGCCCCTACTAGTCTCTCGGTCACCCAACCGATGTCGACACTACTCTATACCAACGTCGAGTTCCTAACGACATCGGTCTCTATGATTAATAATATTTGTAAAAACAATGATCTTATATCTCTTTCTAAACTACCCAAAATCTAATAGTACCTTACCCCGACTTCGTAATGCCCTTTTATCAAACTTGGAGACCCAAACCAACGAACCAATAATATAAATTTAATCTTGATCTTTCATGTTAAGTTAAATTCACCTAATATATGTTAATTGGAGATTTCTAAATATTATCAACTATAATAGGAAATGTTATTTCTCACATTAAGTTATATTAAACAAAGGATTGACAGACATTCAAGGAAGCGTCACGCTTCTCGGATCTAGCTTTACTAGGAAGTCATCTATCTCCAACTATTTAATACTATTTGGTGGTCTTTTTGTGTTTCTTATACAGGTAGTTCTTGCAAAAAAAAATGAGCTATCTACAAATTAGTCTGATTCAACTTCAACAATGCATGTAACACATTGTATCGTCTAAATAACCCAAGTATTCCTCCTATGCACATTACCTTCTTATCTATATTATCACATTAATTTGAGGTGAAACAAGAAGTAAGTAACATTTGTTTGTTTTTGGGTGTCCAAGAAAATAATAATACCCCCAAGGGTCTCTATAGATATATTTATTTTTATTCATTTGATATCAAAGCAAGAATTCGTGTAATGCCCCCATTTTCAACACCAAAGTAAAACAAAAGTTTTACTGAGAATAATTTTTTTTCATTTCTCATAACAGGACACCACATGGGATCAAATAGAAATATTCAAAATCACATAAGACACTTACATAAGCATGGCCCCACATAGATAAAATGATAACATAGTTTATTTTACGGATGAAAATTGACATGTGACCTTCAACCGCACTCGACTCCTTAAGTTCAGTGACACAATTGATATAGAAATATAGATGGCTAAATAGTAGCGAATGTGGTAATGAATGAAAGTGTGAAGAAATGGTATGGAAAGGTTGTTAGAGAAATACAATGTCTTGAACTCGTAATAATGGAATTTTCTTGTTGAGTAGAACAGAATCCTATCTAACTTTGAATGGGTTGGATGGATGGATAAGAGAAGATAATGACGCAGAGACTAAAATCAATTTCAAGCTCTACATATATTATCTCCAATGTTTTTGGGACACGTGTAATGCTAATAGGAACCTTGTAATGATTTCCAGAGAATTTCATGGAATAAATGAGAGAGGTGTGAATCCATTAGTTCTATGGATAGTTGGTAGGTTCGGTCAAAAATGAGAGGTATCGATGAGCATATTCATTTACAACATTAAATTACCTAATGATGTTAGGAGGTAACGAAGAGGTTATAAAAACCAACACTCTCAATCTAGTGCCTACATCTAGTTGGTTATCGGTCCCATTTAGTTGGGGAATCGTTAGATAATGGTGCAAGTTATTTCGGTTTTGGTCTCCTTATTTTCATGTGCTTTATGATATTAAATCTATGCCAAGGGATGGTTGGGTAATCTACGCATAGTGGTGGTCCAATAATTGTAAGCCTTGTTAGCTTCTCGTTAAAAACTAGGAGTTTTTCAATCTTTTGATAATACAGATCGGGGATATATAAACTTCTATCCATAATCATATGTCTATATCGGTGAATAAATATTCTAAGTTTAGTTTTCCAACTATTGGATCACTAATGTAAGTGTTTTCTTGATTTTTTCATTCATGGTCATGTCAATATTTAAATTATTTCAAGGAAATCTATAATTTTGTTGTTTTGACGAAAAATCATATGCATTTTCATCTTCAATGTTCAACATGTTTAATTGTTCGAGTGATTGTTCTTAGATCTATGGTTGTTTAGAATATATTTTATCTAAGATCTTGATCAATATTTGTTAAAGCAACTGCTAGATTAGGCTTGGTCACTATTGGTTTGAATATGAAATCTTTGGGTTCTCTACGCTTTGATAATTATCATCCAAGAAATGATTGAATAAATCTATTGAAGTAAACGAATTAAGAAACGGAAACCTACACTATATTTTTGGTATTTTTAGAGATGTAAACTGAATAAAGAAATAAAAGAATCTAATCTACTAAAAGTAAATGAATTTTATTCCTTTCTAATATTCTATGAAGAAAGCTTCTAATCTAAATAAATAAATCTAATACAAACAACTAATCGGATGTTGCTAATTGTCTTTGCAATTGTGTATTAAATCCAAACTAACTTAAAACAAGAACTTTTCCAATTACTCTATGATATATAGACAACTTCCTACATATATTCTCTTCTTCATATGCATAGGGATGGGAAGGAGAAGATCCGTCACAAGGGGCTGCTATAAAAGATGTAAAGCCTCTTAGAAATTAATTAACTACTTGTTTCACTCGGAATGTTTGGGCTTCGGTGACGAGTTGCTTCTATCCTTTCATTCCTTTTAGAAACAGATAAGGGTTGGGGCTAGGAGGAATACCCGCTTGGATGTCGAGATGGTGTGCGCATACCGTAGAGAAAGATCGGGCCGACCGTGTGAAGAACTCCTTTTTGTCTTGGAAGGACTACTGCAAATAAGAACACAAGACCACAAGATTTTGATTAGACAATAAATGAGGAAACTGCCTTGGGCTGGGAAATATAAAACTTCCTTTCGAAGGTGGTCAGTTTCTCTCGCTAATATGAATTAATGCCAAAGACTCAAAATATCAATTAAGTTGCTTTGTTGAAACAGTAGGGGAAAGGCTGATTTACGGTTTGTAATCAGGTAACCGATATCGGTTCTGTAACCCGATGTCGGTAGGGTTTAGGATCTGTAGGTTGGTTGTTTTGTGGGGTGTTTGTGTTATTTGGTAGCTGTGTTATTTGTAAGGCTGTATATGGGTGATATTAGGAAATAAGGTGATGAGAGGTAGATGAATGATAGTTAGATGTAATATGCACGCTGGGTAGTGGATTCAGGGATGGATTTATGAGGACTGTGATTCAAAAGGCATAAGAAATGTTATAACAGAGGACATGCAAGATGTGACTTACTGGTTTTTGAAGATGCAAGCTGATCTCCTTTGCTGTAAACACTTCTGGTATCTCCACTCGTCTCTGCTCGGTCAAGTGAAGATCTGGACTCTGTTCCTCACTCCCAATGATCTCTGTTGATTCAAAAATCCTTCCACCTTGATCCAAAATGAAATTTCGATCCCTTGTTTTTGGTTTGGGGAGGCCATTTACAGGGAACCGATGGCGGTTACGTAACCGACGGCGGTCGAGTAGGAACCGGCATCGGTAAGGAAAAAGTAGGCTATTTTTAGTAAAATAGCCCACCTTCCCTACTTTTCTCCCGAGAGATTAGTTGCGGGCTTGGTCAAGTGACTAGAAGGTCGGTTTTGGGTGCGAGAAAGGGGTCATTAGTCATGGGTGTAGGTGTAGACCAAGTTTTAGGTCTTAATTAGGTTAGTTTAGGATTAGGGCTAGGTCATGATGAGGTGGCAAAATGAGGTGGTAGGTGAGGTGATGGGGATTTATCAATTACAAGGTAATTAATAAATAATTGTGTAAGGTTTAGGTAATGAGGTTAGGTTGCGAAATGGGATGCGGGTCACAAGGGGTCGTAAGACACGAATTTGGTGTCTACATTAGCCCCTTATTGTCGTGTAGCTTGTGTTGTAAAGTCACGCGACAATAATATGAAGTGGTTTCTCCCCGTTAAGGATATAGGTAATCCCCCTCAAATCTATCACGTATTGAGTGAACGGGAAATTAGGGATAGGGTTGATAAAGGGTACATATTGTAGAGAGGATGGTAAGGTGGTGGGGAGGTCCAAGGCAGATGATGCATGTTGAAATGCAATAGTGCGACTAGGGAACATGATTTGGCGAACAAACCAGAATGTATAGGCAAAGGTCGATAGTTTATCCAAACAAGGGTGATATAATCCTGGTATCCAAGGCATAGGAAGTAGCTCCAGGGTATATAACGTAAGGTACACGGAACGTTTAGGCATGTTCGGCAGTACCAAATGGTTGGTTTGGTTGAGATAAACATCATGGTCTAGGTCTAGGCAAAGTTGGTCGACAGATCAAGTCAAGGACCCTAATTATGCTAAAACACGAACAAGTGAGCTCGATTGGACAAAAAACTACAGGATGGGTGGATAAGAGTGTATGTTGGTGATGTTGGGTAAGGTATGGAAGTGGTACGGCCTTGGGTCGGGCCAAATGGTTGGGGTGCGGCGTTGGGTTGGGCCAAATGGGTAAGGTTGCGGCCTTGGGTCGGGCCGGATAGGTAGGTTGAGGCCTTGGGTCGGGCCGGATTAGTTGGTTGAGGCCTTGGGTCGGGCCGGATGGGTAGGGTGAGGCCTTGGGTCGGGCCGGATGGTAAGGTGGCGGCCTTGGGTCGGGCCGGATAGGTGAACAAATGGTGTTCAGCAAAGGTGGATATAGGCGATATTGGGAGAAAGGGCGATTAGTAAATAGGGGTAGAAAGTTGGGTGGATAAAGACAAAACCGATATCGGTTAGCTATGACCGGTACCGGTTAGATAACCGACGCCGGTTCCTTAGGGCACGATTTGACCGGTATCGGTTCTATGTTAAAAACCTATAAAAAGAAAAATACGGCCGGTCATTGTCACTTTGTCAATTTGGAAACCAAATTAAGTTGTCTGAGGTGGAATATTGATATTGGTGTATTTGTTGGCTGAGGTGGCACTAGTTGAGTGGAGAAGTGAGTTGATTGGTGGGCCTGAGTGAGTAGCAGGCAACATTTGATTGGTAGAGGACCCAGCAAAGCAAAGTTGGACCCATGGCACAGGGAGGAGGAGCAGGAGGGGCTGGACCAGCTGGACCACCACCACCCATCCCACCACGACGACGTGTCGTCGTACGGGTAGGTTCGAAACTCTTTAATTGTGTTCATTTTATTGCATTATGCGAAATTTGGGGTTTTGGGTAGGAATCCAAGTTTTTGATAAAAGAAAGAGTAAATGGAAGTTGTTTGGAAAATAGAGAGGGTAGGTAGGGTAGTTAGGCTAAAACGGTAGGGTGGGTAGGTTTGTAGGGCTTTTCAATGGGTAAAAGGGGAGTAATAGGCAAAAAATAGGTTTGGGGGGCCGCGTCGGGTTCGGCTCCGCATTTTTACAGCGACCGATGTCGGTTGCTAAGCGACCGACATCGGTTCAAAATTCGAAGGGGCAAAGTTGTTTGTGGGTGGCACCGGCACCGTCGTATATCGGCCGCGTCGGTGGGGGTTTAGGTGGGTTAATTTGGTTTGGGTGGGTTGATTTGGGTTTTGGTGGGTTTGGGTGGGTTTTGTGGGTTTGGGTGGGTTGATTTGGGTTTTGTGGGTTTGGGTGGGTTTTGTGGGTTGGGAGAGGGAGGGGATAGTGGAGAAGATAGGTGGCTAGAGGGGGTGTTAGAGAGTTGGGGTGTGGTCGGGGGATAAAAAGCGGGTATAGAGGGTAAAGTAGTTGATGTGATAAAGAGTAGGTCTAAGGTTGTGGGTTGGTTTTGCAGCACGTCGGCCAGATTGACGATGCGGGATAGGATGCCCCCGCTTATTGGTGCGGATGCGGCCACACGTATCCGCGGCACACTTCAGGGCTATCATGCGCGAGGTGGGACTCGGCGAGTCCAAAGTGATACAGAGCTATTGATAGAGATCACAAGCATGATGGTTTCCCTCATCGAGAGATGGATCCGCGACCAATGTGTTCCATCTCCCCCAGGAGATGACTATCACATCGAGGATGTGTATCGCATCCTTCGACTGCCGATCGAGGGAGAGGCAGTGTTCCAGGTAGATTCGGAGACGGTGATGGACAACATCCTGCAGGTTTTTGGAGATGCAGCCGCGCTACTTACCTATCACAATGCGAGTATCGGGTATGGTGACATGTACCGTGCGCACCGACATGAGACACGGCTAGCCGTGCTGATGATGATCGGGATCACCTGCTTCGCCCTCCCGGACTCAGAGGGAGGGCACTTTCCACGGCATTGATGGGGGTGCTGCTTGAGATGGTGGAGGAGCACACCTGTTACGCTTGGGCACTAGTATACCTGGTGCAGTTATACAGGGAGCTATGGGGCTATCGCCGGATGAGGCGATTTGGGATTTGCTCTACCTTTTTACTTCACTGTTGGGCATATGAGCACATCATATGCATCAGTGCCATAGGTTTACCCAGCCAGGCAGGCCACGGTCATATACGAGATATGGCTTTCAGGTGATGGTTGGGGTCGTGGGCCACCACGAGCGCTTCTTCGCAGTCGGGATGTGGCGTATTATAGACATTTGTTGAGGGCCCTGACAAATGTTAGACATTGTATGGAGACCTTACAGAGGTCATCACCTGCGTAGAGGAGCCCGAGAAATACGGTTATGCTTGGATCCAGTACACCTTCTCGGATAGCAGGACGGAGGCCGGAGAGTACGAGAGGATACCCCAGAGAGGGTACGCAGGCAGATGGGGCTCGACAGACGGCAGCCACCTCCTTCCCCGCACAGGAGGGATGATGTAGAGCCCCACTCGCCTGCACCACGGCCGTGGATCTAGATTGGGGCCGCCGAGAGGCCTACGAGATGATGGTTTAGATGATGTCTTTGGTGTATGGGGCATTCATGGTTTGGTGGGCTGGCCGAGAGCTAGGATAGCACTGCCGGCACAAATGCAGATTTGGCCAGACTTAGGCTGATGATAAGCAGAGCGAGATCAGCTCGGCTAGGTGCAATGCCTATTACAGGGGACATTGGCTGCTGAAAGGCATGATAGGTGTCCTACAGGCAGCTAACATTGCCAGCCCAAGCAGCAGCTGTGCAGTACGAGCACGAGCACGAGCACCACCACCGGCGTGCGTGCCATAGCCCTGTGCACGAGTACAGATACCACCACCAAGAGCGCACAAATGAGCACCACCAAAGACACGTGCGGGGTACGGGCAAAGTGCAGGGGTTCTGGGGACGAGCCCCAGCAAGATCGATGGTGGCACGAGATAGATACATGGAGGCAAGAGCGGAGGCCCAAGTACTATCGGATGTCCTTGAGTAATCTTTGGAGCCGAGTATCAGCCATATGCGGCACACCGAGCGGAGACCTCGCATAGTCGAGAGATTGCAGGAGGCGCGGCCCACGATGGCATGTCTGTTAAGGTAGGGAGGCGAGAGGCACCACAGGACCAGCAGGGAGAGGTGCTTTGAGGGTGGTGGGGAGAGCCGAGGATCCCCACATAGTTTTTGTATATGGACATGGGCACCGGTCAGTGAACTGCTTGTGTTGATAGTTACTGCGTGCCTACATTTATTCATGTATTGATTCATTCATTCATTATATACACGCCTACGAGCCGACTACGGGTTATACAGATTGATCTGGCGTCTGGCAAGCCGAGTATATTTTTGATATGAGTGACCGGCCCGCGAGCTGAGTCGAGGTGATTGATATTTATTGCGCCCGCATGCCGGCTTTGTTGTTATATTATGAGATCACAGAGGCCCCGATGCAGGCACATTGTACATTTGAAACTTGTATATATATATATATAGAGATGATGTTTTGATCCATATGCAAAGTTGAAAATGTTTTGAAGTATTTCGCCAATGGTTTGTGGTATAGAATGTATGATGAGTTTAATTGACATGTTGATATATGGATGATGTGTTATATGATGAAATGTTGCATGTTTTGGTGCTTTGGTTTTGGGACATTGTTATATATGTATCGATGAGTTGGATTCAAATGATGTATAGATAGATAGTTTTTTTGTTTTTGTTTTGTTTTGTTTTGATATCCTTAGTGATGATGGCTTGGTTTGTTTTTGTAAAATAGATGATGTTAATGAAATTGTAATGATATGTGTGGTGGATGGACAAATATGGATAATGGTGATGAGATGCGGGAAAAGAGGCGGGCGTGACAAAAATTAGGTAAAAATGAAGAAAAGACCATGTTTCAAAACCTATAAAAAGAAAAATATGGCCGGTCATTGTCACTTTGTCAATTTGGAAACCAAATTAAGTTGTCTGAGGTGGAATATTGATATTGGTGTATTTGTTGGCTGAGGTGGCACTTGTTGAGTGGAGAAGTGAGTTGATTGGTGGGCCTGAGTGAGTAGCAGGCAACATTTGATTGGTAGAGGACCCAGCAAAGCAAAGTTGGACCCATGGCACAGGCAGGAGGAGCAGGAGGGGCTGGACCAGCTGGACCACCACCACCCATCCCACCACGACGACGTGTCGTCGTACGGGTAGGTTCGAAACTCTTTAATTGTGTTCATTTTATTGCATTATGTGAAATTTGGGGTTTTGGGTAGGAATCCAAGTTTTTGATAAAAGAAGGAGTAAATGGAAGTTGTTTGGAAAATAGAGAGGGTAGGTAGGGTAGTTAGGCTAAAACGGTAGGGTGGGTAGGTTTGTAGGGCTTTTCAATGGGTAAAAGGGAAATAATAGGCAAAAATATGTTTGGGGGTCGCGTCGGGTTCGGCTCGCATTTTACAACATGACCGATATTGGTTGCTAAGCGACCGACATCGGTCGTAAATTTCAAAAGCGTGTTGTTTTGTGGTGACCGGCGTGGGTCGAGTATCGGCCGGCGTCGGTTGGGGTTTGGGTGGGTTAATTTGGGGTTGGGTGGGTTGATTTGGGTTTTGGTAGGTTTGGGTGGGTTTTGTGGGTTTGGGTGGGTTTTGTGGGTTAGGAAGAGGGAGGGGATATAGTGGAGAAGATAGGTGGCTGTGAGGGGGTGTTAGAGAGTTGGGGTGTGGTCGAGGGGATAAAAGGGGGTATAGAGGGTAAAGTAGATGATGTGATAAAGAGTAGGTCTAAGGTTGTGGGTTGGTTTTGCAGCACGTCGCCAGCTGACGATGCGGATAGGATGCCCCGCTGTTGGTGCGGATGCGGCCACACGTATCCGTGGCACACCAGGCTATCATGCGTGAGGTGGGACTCGACGAGTCCAATGATACAGAGCTATTGATAGAGATCACAAACATGGTTGCCCTCATCGAGAGATGGATCCGCAACCAATGTGTTCCATCTCCCGACCGGGAGATGATTATCACATGGAGGATGTGTATCGCATCCTTCGACTTCCGATCGAGGAGAGCGATGTTCCGTGTAGATTCGAGACGGCGATGGACAGCATCCTGCGCAGTTTTTGGAGATGCATGCGGCAGCACGCTGCTTACCTATCACAAATACGCGAGTATCGGGTATGGTGACATGTACCGTGCGCACCGACATGAGACACGGCTAGCCGTGCTGATGATGATCGGGATCACCTGCTTCACCCTCCCGGACTCAGAGGGAGGGTGCTTTCCATGGGCATTGATGGGGGTGCTGCTTGAGATGGTGGAGGAGCACACCTGTTACGCTTGGGCACCAGTATACCTGGTGCAGTTATACAGGGAGCTATGGGGCTATCACCGGATGAGGCGATTTGGGATTTGCTCTACCTTTTTACTTCACTGTTGGGCATATGAGCACATCATATGCATCAGGCCAGTAGGTTTACCCCAGCAGCCAGGGCCACAGGTCATATACAGATATGGCTTTCAGAGATGGTTGGGGGTCGTGGGCCAGCCACGAGTAGTTCTTGCAGGTCGGGATGTGGCGTATTATAGACATTTGTTAGAGGGCCTGACAGCGGTAGACATTGTATGGAGACCTTACAGAGGTCATCACCCACGCAGAGGAGGAGCCGAGAACGCCACGATTCACTGGATCCAAGACACCTTCCGGATAGCAGGACGGAGGCCGGGAGAGTACGAGAGGATACCCCTAGAGAGGGTACGCAGGCAGATGGGGCTGCGACAGGACGAGCCACCTCCCTTCCCTCAGTATAGGAGGGATGATGTAGAGGCCCCACTACCTGCACCACAGCCCGTGGATCCAGATTGGGCTGCTGAGAGGCCAGCAGATGATGGTGTAGATGATGCTGGGTGTACGGGGGCATTCATGGTTTGGTGGGCTGGTCAGAGAGCAGCTAGGATAGTACCGCCGGCACAGCCAGACTTGGCTGCAGTGATAGCAGAGCGAGATCAGCTCCGGCCAAAGCAGTATTACAGAGACATTGGGCTACACACATGCACGAATAGGTGTCCTACGGCAACTAGCCCAGCACAAGTACAGTACGAGCACAGCACGAGCATAGGCACCACCACCAACCACGCGCAGCCACACCCTGTGCACAGTACAGATACCACCACCAAGCCTGCAAATGACACGTGCACCACCAAAGACAGTGGGGGTACCGGGTCAGAGGGGTCCTGGGACCAGCCCCAAGATCGACGGCACGGATGGATAGATACATGGAGGCGAGTGGAGGCCCGACTATCGATGTCCTTGATAGTATCGGAGCCGAGTATCAGCCATATGCGCACACCGAGCGAGACCTCGCATAGTCGAGAGATCGCAGGAGGTGCAACCACCTGGCGTGTCCGTTACGAGTAGGAGGCGAGAGGCACCACGGGGACCAAGTAGGGAGAGGTCTTTGAGGGTGGTGGGGAGAGTTGAGGATCCCCACATAGTTTTTGTATATAGACTTGGGCACCGGTCTGCGAACCGGTTGTGTTGATAGAGGCCTGCGTGCCTACATTTATTCATGTATTGATTCATTCATTCATTATATACCAGCCTGCGAGCCGAGTACGGGTTGTACAGTTGATACCGGCCTGCGAGCCGAGTATATTTTTGATATGAGTGACCGGCCTGCGAGCCGAGTCGAGGTGATTGATATTTATTGCGGCCTGCGTGCCGGCTTTGTTGTTGTATTATGAGATCACAGAGGCCCCGATGCAGGGCACATTGTACATTTGAAACTTGTATATATATATATAGAGATGATGTTTTGATCCATATGCAGTGTTGAAAATGTTTTTAAGTATTTCGTCAATGGTTTGTGGTATAGAATGTATGATGAGTTTAATTGACATGTTGATATATGGATGATGTGTTATATGATGAAATGTTGCATGTTTTGGTGCTGGTTTTGGGACATTGTTATATATGTATCTGATGAGTTGGATTCAAATGATGTATAGATAGATAGTTTTTTGTTTTGTTTTGTTTTGTTTTGGTATCCTTAGCTGATGGCTGGTTTGTTTTTGTAAAATAGATGATGTTAATGAAATTGTAATGATATGTGTGGTGGATGGACAAATATGGATAATGGTGATGAGATGCAGGAAAAGAGGCGGGCGCGACAAAAATTAGGTAAAAAATGAAGAAAAGACCATGTTTGAAACCTATAAAAAGAAAAATACGGCCGGTCATTATCACTTTGTCAATTTGGAAACCAAATTAAGTTATCTCGAGGTGGAATATTGATATTGGTGTATTTGTTGGTCACGAGGTGGCACTTGTTGAGTGGAGAAGTGAGTTGATTGGAGGGCTGAGTGAGTAGCAGGCAACATTTGAGTGGTCGAGGACCCAGAAAGCAAAGTTGGACCCATGGCACGAGGCGGGGAGGAGCAGGGAGACCACCGGTGACCACCACCACCCATCCCACCACGACAACGTGTCGTCGATGCGGTAGGTTCGAAACTCTTTAATTGTGTTCATTTTATTGCATTATGCGAAATTTGGGGTTTTGGGTAGGAATCCAAGTTTTTGATAAAAGAAGGAGTAAATGGAAGTTGTTTGGAAAATAGAGAGGGTAGGTAGGGTAGTTAGGCTAAAACGGTAGGGTGGGTAGGTTTGTAGGGATTTTCAATGGGTAAAAGGGGAGTAATAGGCAAAAAATAGGTTTGGGGGGCCGCGTCGGGTTCGGCTCCGCATTTTTACAGTGACCGATGTCGGTTGCTAAGCGACCGGCATCGGTCACAAATTTCAGGGGCAGGTTGTTTTGTAGCTGACCGGCGCCGGTCGTATATCGTCCAGAGTCGGTGGGGGTTTGGGTGGGTTAATTTGGGTTTGGGTGGGTTGATTTGGGTTTTGTAGGTTTGGGTGGGTTTTGTGGGTTTGGGTGGGTTGATTTGGGTTTTGTTGGTTTGGGTGGGTTTTGTGGGTTGGGAAGAGGGAGGGGATAGTGGAGAAGATAGGTGGCTGTAGAGGGGGTGTTAGAGAGTTGGTGTGTGGTCTGGGGGATAAAAAGGGGGTATAGAGGGTAAAGTAGATGATGTGATAAAGAGTAGGTCTAAGGTTGTGGGTTGGTTTTGTAGGCACGTCGGCCATTGATGATGCGGGATAGATGCCCCGATGTTGGTGCGGATGCGGCCACACGTATCCGTGGCACACTGCGGGCTATCATGCACGAGGTGGGACTTGGCGGAGTCCAGGCCCGATACTGAGCTATTGATAGAGATCACGGCTGATGGTTTCCCTCATCGAGAGATGGATCCGCGACCAATGTGTTCCATCTCCCGACTAGGAGATGACTATCACATTGGAGGATGTGTATCGCATCCTTCGACTGCCGATCGAGGGAGAGGCAGTGTTCCAGGTAGATTCGGAGACGGCGATGGACAGCATCTTGCAGGTTTTTGGAGATGCAGCCGCGCTACTTACCTATCACAGCGCATGAGTATCGTATGGTGACATGTACCGTGCGCACCGACATGAGACACGGCTAGCCGTGCTGATGATGATCGGGATTACCTACTTCGCCCTCCCGGACTCGGGAGAGGAGGCGCTTTCCTGAGGCATTGATGGGGGTGCTGCTTGAGATGGTGGAGGAGCACACCTGTTATGCTTGGGCACTAGTATACCTGGTGCAGTTATACAGGGAGCTATGGGGCTATCGCCGGATGAGGTGATTTGGGATTTGCTCTACCTTTTTACTTCACTGTTGGGCATATGAGCACATCATATGCATCAGGCCAGTAGGTTTACCCCAGCAGCCAGGGCCACAGGTCATATACAGATATGGCTTTCAGAGATGGTTGGGGTCGTGGGCGACCCACGAGCGATTCTTGCAAATCGGGATGTCGCGATTATAGACATTTGTTAGAGGGCCTGACAGCGGTAGACATTGTATGGAGACCTTACAGAGGTCATCACCCGCGCAGAGGAGCCCGAGTACAGTTACGCTGGATCCAGTACACCTTCTGGATAGCAGGACGGAGGCCGGGAGAGTACGAGAGGATACCCCTGATAGAAGGCACGCAGGCAGATGGGGTGCGATAGGACAAGCCACCTCCCTTCCCTCAGTACAGGAGGGATGATGTAGAGGCCCCACTGCCTGCACCACAGCCCGTGGATCCAGATTGGGCTGCTGAGAGGCCGGCAGATGATGGTGTAGATGATGCTGGGTGTACGGGGGCATTCATGGTTTGGTGGTGGGTTAGTCACGAGTAGTAGCTTAGGATAATCACGCAGCACAGCCAGACTTGGCTGCAGTGATAGCAGAGCGAGATCAGCTCGGGGCAGTGCAATATTACGAGGACAGTTGGTGCTACACATGCACGAATAGGTGTCCTACAGGCGCTAGCCTGTGCACAAGTATGCAGTACGAGTACAGCACGAGCATAGGCACCACCACCAAAGCGCTGGCCACGCAACCACAGCCAGCACGCAGTACAAATACCACCACCGGCGGCAAGACACCACAGCAGCACCACCAAAGACAGCAATGGGGGTAGTGCGCGGTAGAGGGTCCTGGGACCAGCCCCAGTACCGACGGTGGCACGGGATAGATACATGGAGGTGAGAGCGGAGGCCCGAAGATCTCATCGAGATGTCCTTGATAGTACACGGAGCCGAAATGTATCAGCCATATACGCGGCACACCGAGCGGAGACCTCGCATAGTTAGAGATCGCGAGGAGGCGCGAACACAAAGCAGCGTGTCCGTTACAGGTAGGAGGCGAGAGGCACAACAGGACCAGTAGGGGAGAGGTGCTGAGGGTGGTGGGGAGAGCTGAGGGATCCCCACATAGTTTTTGTATATGGACATGGGCACCGGTCTGTGAACCGGTTGTGTTGATAGAGGCCTGCGTGCCTACATTTATTCATGTATTGATTCATTCATTCATTATATACCGGCCTACGAGCCGACTACGGGTTATGCATTGATACCGCATGCTGGCCGGTAGTATATTTTTGATATGAGTGACCGGCCTGCGAGCCGAGTCGAGGTGATTGATATTTATTGCGGCCTGCGTGCCGGCTTTGTTGTTGTATTATGAGATCACAGAGGCCCCGATGCAGGGCACATTGTACATTTGAAACTTGTATATATATATATATATATATATATATAGAGATGATGTTTTGATCCATATGCAGTGTTGAAAATGTTTTGAAGTATTTCGTCAATGGTTTGTGGTATAGAATGTATGATGAGTTTAATTGACATGTTGATATATGGATGATGTGTTATATGATGAAATGTTGCATGTTTTGGTGCTTGGTTTTGGGACATTGTTATATATGTATCGATGAGTTGATTCAAATGATGTATAGATAGATAGTTTTTTTTTTTTGTTTTGTTTTGTTTTGGTATTCTTAGGTGATGGCTAGTTTTTTTGTAAAATAGATGATGTTAATGAAATTGTAATGATATGTGTGGTGGATGGACAAATATGGATAATGGTGATGAGATGCAGAAAAGAGGCGGCGTGAAAAAATTAGGTAAAAATGAAGAAAAGACCATGTTTCAAAACCTATAAAAAGAAAAATACGGCCGGTCATTGTCACTTTGTCAATTTGGAAACCAAATTAAGTTGTTTGAGGTGGAATATTGATATTGGTGTATTTGTTGGTGAGGTGGCACTTGTTGAGTGAAGAAGTGAGTTGATTGGGGGACTGAGTGAGTAGCAGGCAACATTTGAGTGGTCGAGGACCCAGCCGAAAGCAAAGTTGGACCCATGGCACGAGGCGGGAGGAGTAGGAGGGGCTGAACCAGTGGACCACCACCACCCATCCCACCACGATGACGTGTCGTTGTGCGGGTAGGTTCGAAACTCTTTAATTGTGTTCATTTTATTGCATTATGCGAAATTTGGGGTTTTGGGTAGGAATCCAAGTTTTGATAAAAGGAGGAGTAAATGGAAGTTTTTGGAAAATAGAGAGGGTAGGTAGGGTAGTTAGGCTAAAACGGTAGGGTGGGTAGGTTTGTAGGGCTTTTCAATGGGTAAAAGGAAGAATAGGCAAAAAATATGTTTGGGGGCGCGTCGGGTTAGGCTCCGCATTTTTACAAATGACCGATGTCGGTTGCTTCAAGCGACCGACATCGGTCACAAATTTCGAAGGCGGAGTTGTTTTGTGGCAGACCGGCACCGGCCGTATATCGGCCAGCGTCGGTGGGGTTTGGGTGGGTTAATTTGGGTTTGGGTGGGTTGATTTGGGTTTTGGTAGGTTTGGGTGGGTTTTGTGGGTTTGGGTGGGTTTTGTGGGTTGGGAAGAGGGAGGGGGATAGTGGAGAAGATAGGTGGCTAGAGGGGGGTGTTAGAGAGTTGGGGTGTGGTCGGGGGGATAAAAGGGGGTATAGAGGGTAAAGTAGATGATGTGATAAAGAGTAGGTCTAAGGTTGTGGGTTGGTTTTGCAGGCACGTCAGCAGTTGACGATGCGGGATAGGATGCCCCCGCTGTTGGTGCGGATGCGGCCACACGTATCCGCGGCACACTGGGCTATCATGCGCGAGGTGGGACTCGGCGGAGTCCAGCGATACAGAGCTATTGATAGAGATCACAGCCTGATGGTTGCCCTCATCGAGAGATGGGATCCGGCGACCAATGTGTTCCATCTCCCGACTGGGGAGATGACTATCACATTGGAGGATGTGTATCGCATCCTTCAACCGCCGATCAAGGTAGAGCGATGTTCGTGATTCGAAGACGGTGATGGACAGCAGCATCCTGCAGGTTTTGGAGATACTGATGCGCCTACTTACCTATCACAGTGCGAGTATCGGGTATGGTGACATGTACCGTGCTTGCAACTGACATGAGACACAATGCAGCCGTGCCGATGATGATCGGGATCACTGCTTTGCCCTCCCGGACTCGAGAGGGAGGGCACTTTCCATGGGCATTGATGGGGGTGCTTTGCTTGAGATGGTGGAGGAGCACACATTGCACTTTGGGCACCAAGTATACCCGGTGCGCAGCTTATACAGGAGCTATGGGGCTATCTCCGGATGAGGTGATTTGGGATTTGCTCTACCTTTTTACTTCAACTGTTGGGCATATGAGCACATCATATGCATCGAGGCGATAGGGTTTACCCCAGCAGCAGGGGCCACAGTCATATACGATATAGCTTTCGAGAGATGGTTGGGGTCGTGGGCCACCACGAGCGATTCTTGCAGTCGGGATGTGGCGTATTATAGACATTTGTTAGAGGGCCTACAGGTGGTAGAGATTGTATGGAGACCTTACGAGAGGTCATCACCCGCATAGAGGAGCCTCGAGTACATTTACGCTTGATCCAAAGACACCTTCCGGATAGCAGGACTTCGGAGGTCGGGAGAGTACGAGAGGATACCCCTAGAGAGGGCACGCAGCGAGATGGGGCTGCGGCGACAGGGCGAGCCACCTCCCTTCCCTCGATCACAGGAGGGATGATGTAGAGCCACACCGCCTGCACCACAGCCCGTGGATCTAGATTGGGCTCTTTTGAGAGGCCGGCAGATGATGGTGTAGATGATGCTTTGGGTGTACGGGGCATTCATGGTTTGGTGGGCTGGTCGAGTCGAAGCAGCTAGGATAGTCTGCCGCCGCACACCAACAGACTTAGGCTGTGATGATAAAGAAGTGAGATCAGCTCCGGGGCCAGTTTTAGCTTATTACAGGGACGGTTAGCTCTGCACGCAGCACATATAGATGTCCTACGGGGCAGCTTTAGCCCAGCGCAGTACACAGTACGAGCACGAGCACGAGCACCACCACCAGCGCCAGTGCACAGCCACACGCCCGAGCACAGTACGAATACCACCACCAAGAGCATGCACGGCCCACAGCACCACCAAGATAGGCACGAAGTAATGCGGTAGAGGGGTCCTGAGACCAGCCCAATCAGCAGCGGTGGCACGGGATAGATACATGGAGGCGAGAGTGAGGCCCTACTATTAGGATGTCCTTGATAGTACCGGAGCGAGTATCGACCATATGTAGCACCGAGCCGAGACCTCGCATAGTCGAGAGATCGCGGGAGGCGCGGCCACACCGGCGTGTCCGTTACGAGTAGGAGGCGAGAGGCACCACGGGGACTAGCAGGAGAGGTGCTTTGAGGTGGTGGGGAGAGCCGAGGATCTCCACATAGTTTTTGTATATGGACATGGGCACCGGTCTGCGAACCGGTTGTGTTGATAGAGGCCTGCGTGCCTACATTTATTCATGTATTGATTCATTCATTCATTATATACCGGCCTGCGAGCCGAGTACGGGTTATCTGATTGATCTGAACCTGCGAGCCGAGTATATTTTGATATGAGGACCGGCCTGCGAGCCGTCGAGGTGATTGATATTTATTGTGGCTGCGTGCCGGCTTTGTTGTTGTATTATGAGATCACAGAGCCCCGTCGCAGGCACATTGTACATTTGAAACTTGTATATATATATATAGAGATGATGTTTTGATCCATATGCAAAGTTGAAAATGTTTTTAAGTATTTCAAATGGTTTGTGGTATAGAATGTATGATGAGTTTAATTGACATGTTGATATATGGATGATTTGTTATATGATGAAATTTTGCATGTTTTGGTGCTGGTTTTGGGACATTGTTATATATGTATCGATGAGTTGGATTCAAATGATGTATAGATAGATTTTTTTTTTTTTGTTTTTTTGTTTTGTTTTGGTATCCTTAGGCGATGGTTTGGTTTGTTTTTGTAAAATAGATGATGTTAATGAAATTGTAATGATATGTGTGGTGGATGGACAAATATGGATAATGGTGATGAGATGCAGGAAAAGAGGCGGGCGCGACAAAAATTAGGTAAAAAATGAAGAAAAGAGCATGTTTCAAAAGGGCAGGTGTGTAACCGATATCGGTTAGGGAACCGATGTCGGTAGATGATAGAATGATATCGGTCATATAACCGATACCGGTTATTTAGGGATGAGCTTTTCTAAAAATAGAAAAGCTAGGGTGGCAACTTAAGTTCTAATTTTGAGAGCCATGCAAGAAGTTAAATACGCGAACGCGACGCTTTTTGATGACTGGGACAGGTATTTGCATGAGAGATTTGAGTGATAAGGAGAAAAGAGACAGGGTATTGCATGAGAGATTTAGGTGATAAGAAAAGAGACAGGGGAAGTGAATGCGATCTGAGATTCAGACGATAGAAAGGTGAATTTGAAAAAGAGTGGTGATCATGACAGAACGAGGAGAAGCATCCAGCGAGCGAGGGGCGAGAGGGAAGACAAGTGCCACCGCAGTGCTGCAACCCAAGAGGTAAACGTTTTGGTTGTGATTTGATTTTTGCATGTTTTGTGAATAGGATGAGAGAAGTGTAAGTGGGTATGAGATGAGAAAGAAAAGGTGATAGGCAAGGGTTTGGGATGGGGAGTGCCATGGGGTAGGTAAAGCGGGGTGATCACGTATGTTTTTAGGTATAGATAGGAGTAAACGGCAAAATAATTATCGTAGGTGTATGTTTTTAAGCGGGGTAGGTATATTTTGATGATGGCGGTATCGTTTAGAGATAATCGGTATCGGTTAGAAAACCGCATCGGTTATCTATAACCGATATCGGTTTTGTAGGAGTTTCGAATTTGAAAAAAACCCATGGAAATTTACTCTATTGAATAATTATGTGTCGTTTTGATGTATGCAGGCGGAAGCGAGGTTAAGGATGAATGATAATCTTGTGCAGCGTTATTGTCACGAATCCGAGCGGATGTAACACTAGTGAATGGGCATTGATAAATCGTTTGGGGTTAAGTGGAATCCGCTTATTATTCACGAATCACGCGTAACCATGCTATGTTGCGAGCGTTGATTGAGAGATGGAATCCGAGAAAGAATACCTTCTATTTGCCAACGAGGGGAGATGACATGGTGACTTTGGAAGATGTGTTCCATATTTTGAGACTCCCAATGATAGGAAAACAGTATATCAGCGTTGCCTAGCACAGGCGGGCAGCGATAACACCGATATTGGTTCCAGATGCACGAGATTTGACACGAGAGGTTTAACATTTACATATGGTACAATGTATGCAACACACCCCGAGGAAACAAGGTTAGGCCGTGCTATTAATGATAGCGGTGGGGTATTATGCATTACCAAGGCGAGAGGGTGGAAGATTTCCAAAAACATTGATGAGTGTTATTTGGGAAATGATAGAAATGAGCGTGACTTTCGCATGGGCACCCGCATATCTGTAGAGTTATATAGGGGTTTATGGGCTTGTAGGCAAAACACGGGGCGACCTTTACACTGGATTGTTCGTACTTATTACATTATTGGGCCTATGAGCACATTGTTTGTGTGCGTCAATAGGCCAACCCATCGAGTCGGGAGAGGCGGGATGCGAGAGGTTGGGATTCGAGACGATGGGTCCAGACAAACAAGAGCGAGATCCCGGCCGTGATAGATGACATCGAGTGTTATAGGCGTTATGGAAGATGGTGACGATTGCGGATATTTGTTGGAGGCCTTACGGGAACTATATGGTGACAGAGAACATAGCTGAGGAGTTAAGGGGTGTGGAGCGATTGAGGTGGATCGCAGGGCACAGGCCGGGTGAGTACGAGAGGATTCCTCTAGATCACGTGCGGCGACAATTTGGGTTTGTTCAGGATATACCTATGACATATAGACCATACATGAGGATCGACGCCGAGGCAGCATTCTCACCTCCCCGGCCTACACCTCCAGAAGGGCCAGAAGAGATAGCTGCCGATCGTAGGGTAATGGATGCGGGAACAACGAGGCAGGCCTATAGAGTATGGTGGGTAAGCAGAGCTGCGAGGTGCATGTGAGTGCCCCACATAGCTGTGATTACAGTGGAGAGAGATCGTTTGTAGGATTTAGTTCACGGCTTCAACACAGTGAATGAGACAACGGGATTGTTAGAGGTTTCCAGATTATGAGTGGAGAGACTGGATGCAAGATTCCTCCACGCGAGAGGACGTATTCGTATGTTACAGGAGATGTTGGCGGATCAATGGCGGAACCAATGGTAGTGGCACCTTTGAGGATGGAGAGGCCAACTGCGGGGCATCGACGATCACGATCACCACCTGATTCGGGAGGAGGTGCAAGGGTCTAAGTGAATTTCATAGGAATATAAGAATAAATAAGGATGCCGACCTGTGAGTTGATGATAGAGAAGATGTATTTGTTTAACATCTAACATAAAACTAAATATGTATGTGGTTTTGAGTGATGATAATAATAAGAATGGTTGTGTTTTAAATGTTGTTTTTGTTTGTTTTGAAAAAAAGGATAAAGATGAATGTTGGCAAATAGAAATACACAAAAAATATTTATATTTACAACACATGATAGGGTATGGTAGGGGATGGTCGAGCTAACCTTGGGAGACCCCATGTCTCCTAAGTGTTGCCTACATAGCCCATTGCACAAAGCAAGGAGGGGCCTCAGACCGATGTAGTTCTCCCTTAGGACCAGGGAGAGGTGAATTCAGGCAATTTAGGTATGGTTAGGCGATTGGTTGGTTGGTAAAGGTATTGATAGTAATATTGGTAAGGCAAGGTTGATGGTGTTGGTAACGAATTGGTGAGGTTTGTAAAAGGTATAAGGGAAGCGAAAGTTAGCCTACCCAAGTGGTAGGGAATCACGCCCTGATTAAGATCAACACACAATCCTAGATGCGAGGCAAAAAGGAAAGATTGCTCCGTAGGTGAAAAGAGCAAAACAAACCACACAACATAGAATGAACGTGAAGCCCTAGGTACCGGTGCATAGACGAGAAGTCAATAGGTGAAAAGAGTTGTATGATCACATCCTATCAGGTGTACGTCACGTCCCTTGAGTTGAAACAAATGGTGAGGTGAGGTGAATGGTATAGTTGAGGTATGGAAAACTTATTACAAAGTGAGTGTTCGGACGAAAGAGAACCTACCCTAAATAGACAAGTCCATGACTCAAAAGTTCTTTTGAATGAGGCTTTTATTTTATTGAATATAGGCGATCGATGGGGAAGTCTACCAGGATATTGATTGTGCTATTCTTGAGGTCTTCATGAAGGTGATCAATGCGAGAAGCTTCGATAAAGGCTGACTATGTATAGCCGTCCTTGAGGAGCGATCTATTTATAATAGCGAGATATGATTTTAATGCATAGCATTGTCCTTCGAAGGAGCAATCTATTTATAATAAAGCAGCAATAGTTCGGCATATAAATGTCCTTGAGGAGCAATCTATATTTAATTTAGATGACTAGATGTTCTTTTGGCGTGAAGCATCTAGTTTAGTAGGAAGTTTGACTCAAGAAAATCCCATAAGAATACGGCTTATTTTAATACTTTGAAGTCATGGACTAGACTAAAAAGGGGAAGGCATCGTCGAGGGAGGTGAGAGGTGATCTTGATTTTATTTTGAGATGTAGAAAACAAAGTGTATGTAGCGGTAAATGAGCTCAAGGACGACGAAGCATTAGTAGATAAGAAGTGATATAACACTAAATTCAACAGTAGAATGGTCGAAGATGCAAGGCATTAAGGGGCTCAGGCTCAGGTTTACCATTAAGCGAAGCTAAACGATAAGTGCCTGATCCATAAGTGTGAGTGATTATATAAGGCCCAATCCAATTGGGAGAAAATTTTCCACGTTTGCTCTTTTCTAGTTTGGTTACATGTTGATTCTCTTTGAGGACAAGATCACCAACCTTAAAGGTACGCTCATGAAGTCACTTATCATAAGCACGCTTGATGCGTTTTTGATAGATTTGAAGGTGATCGAGAGCTGTAAGACGACGTTCGTCAAGAAGCTCCAATTGGGCTAACCGCTCTTGGCGGAAATCATCGTTGGTGAGAATATCCGAAGGATATTACGAGGAAGGTATTTGTATTTCGAGAGGTAAGACACCTCGGTACCATATACCAAAGAAAAAGG
Organism: Taxus wallichiana var. yunnanensis; assembly: GCA_018340775.1. NCBI lineage: Eukaryota > Viridiplantae > Streptophyta > Pinopsida > Cupressales > Taxaceae > Taxus > Taxus wallichiana. Next base: position 114,496,016 of record CM031241.1, on the reverse strand, counting down.
TGTGGTATTAGTAGAGTACAATGCTTTGTACGATAAGCCCAAAGGGCAAAGGGGATGTGATCGTGCCAATTTCTGTCTGGACTCATTGACAACTTTCATGAGGATTTTGGTTAGGGTTTTATTAGAGATTCGCTTGTCCATTTGCTTGTGGATAGTACGGTGATGAGAAGTGAGTTTGATACCAAAGTTGTCACAAAGGTCTTACAACAACTTATTTTGAAAGATTTACCATTATCGTAATAAGGCGATGAGGAACACCAAAGCGACAGATAATGTGGTGGTTAATGAACTCTACAATTTTTTCTTTTTAGTTGAAATGAGTGGAATAGCCTCCACCCATTTTGTGTAATATTCGGTTCTTTGTGATAATCCATCGGTGGCGTTGCGAAGAGGATGGATGAATCTCACCAATAAGGTCTAAACCCCATTGTGAGAAGGGTTAAAGATCTCGGCGACACTGGGAGCGGTGGCTAGGAGTATGTTGAAGGTTGGCATGTTCTTGACACATAACACAACGCTTAACATATTAAGTAGCGATCGTTATTGAGAGTAGGCCAATAATAACCAAGGTGAAGGATTCGTTTGGCCACGGCGAGGGCCAGCTAAAATGTCCACCACAAATACCGTCATGGACTGTTGGATGGTATGGGTGACCTCCACGCCCGGTGAGACATCGAAGGAGGATGCCATCAAAGCCACGTTTATAAAGGAGTCCCCCATAACTACATAACGAGAAATGCGTTTAAGAAAAGTGCGTTTACAGTACTAGTAAGGTCGAAGGGAGAACGAGAGGTTGTAAGGTAGTCATGGAATTGGTGATACAAGTATCCTGCGAGTTAGCTTGAGACCACGGTATTTATCGTACAAACAACCGGGGCTGAATAAGATGGGGCGAAAGAGTTGTTGGACCAAGATGAAAATGTCGAGTCGATTGATGAGGCTGGAATTTGCGAGGCTAAGCAAGCCATAGTATCCATGAAATTTGTTAGTGGAGCGGGAATGGTTTGGATAGAATAGTGAGTAAATAAGGCTAGAAGTGAATCCACGTAGTGTTTGTATTTTTGAAGTTCCTCATTTTTACATTGGTAGATGCCCATAACTTGATTGACTATCGATTGAGAGTCGCCAAAAATATTGATAGATTTGATACCTAAGTGCGGCGCAACACAGAGACCCGAAAAGGGCCTCGTATTCCATTTGTATTATTAGTGCAAGGAAATCAAGTCGGAATGAAAGAGGCATAGGCTCGGCGTCGAGAGGAATAAGAACAACGCCGGCTCCTCCACCGCGTTGGCATTTGGATCCATCGAAGAAGAGAGTCATTGAATATGACTCCTCTGGAGTGAAAGAGTGGCGATGAGTTCGTCGGGAATGTAAAATTGGTAAATTGTTCCCAGGTAAAGGGGCTTCCATGAAGTTGGTGCTGCGATGGTTTGTCCTTTGATTGATTTCTAGTGGACAAACTCAAGGTCGAGGTCGGCGAGGAGCATGAGCCATCGGGCGATGCGTTGGTTTAGATGAGGTTTGGCATACATGTAATGGATGGGGTCCGTGTTGGTGATGACGAAAGTTTTGTGATTCAGAAGGTAGTGTCGGAGTTTGGTAGCCACGAATGATAGGGCTAGGCACAACCTTTCTACATGTGTATACCTAGTCTCATAGTCCACCAAAGTACGACTTATATAATAAACGGCTTGTTCTCTATTTTCAGAGTCGCGATGTGCAAGCATGGCCCCTATAGCGTGGTCAGTGGCGGAAAGGTAAAGGTAGAAAGGGTGGTCGTCTTGAGGTGGGATAAGCACAGGTGGCTGTAAGAGATAAGTTTTGAGAGCTTCAAAGGCTTGGTGGCACTCTTCGCTCCATTGAAAATCAATGTCCTTTTTAAGGAGGTGATGGAAAGGTTGACATCGATCCGAGAGTTGGGAGATGAAACGTCGGATAGATTGGAGCTTACCTTGTAAACTACGCAATTGTTTGAGATTGGTAGGTGGGGGCATTTCTAGGATAGCTTTGACTTTAGATGGGTCGACCTCAATGCCACGCAAAGAGACGATAAAGCCAAGAAGTTTTCCCGAAAGGACACCAAAGACACATTTTTTTGGTTGAAGACGGACAGAATATTGTAACAGGCGATCAAAAATAATGGTTAAAACATCGAGATGTTCACTGCGATGTTTAGACTTGCCAAGAAGATCGTCGACGTAATCTTCAAGGATAGTGTGCATAATGTCATGAAAAATGTAGGTCATAGCCCGCTGATAGGTTGCACCAGCATTCTTAAGGCCAAATGGCATTACACGGTAACAAAAAGGTTCCCGAGGAGTTATGAAAGGCGAGTTTTGTGTTGATCGGCGAAAACCAAAATTTGGTTGTATCTGAAAAGCCATCCATGAGAGAGAGCATCTCATGGCCTGCAGTGAGATCTACAAGTTGGTCAATACTAGGTAGGGGGAAGTCATCCTTAGGGCAAGCGAGGTTAAGATCCCGGAAATCCATGCATATCCAAAGTCCCCCGTCGCTTTAGTGACGAGTGCGATGTTAGAAATCCATTGAGGATAGTCGATAGGCAAATGAAGGAAACAGAAAGAAGTCGTTGGAGCTCCTCTTTGACCAAGAGGGTAATGCGTGGATGCATTTTCTCAATTTACATTTAATTGGCTTGGAATCGGGTTTCGAGTAATGTTATGGACAGCAATGTCGGGATCAATTCTGGCATGTCGGCGTAGGACCAAGCGAAAGCTTGGTTGCGAAACACGGAGGAAAGTAGTAAAGGCGACTTGTTCGATGCGTTAAAGGGATTGTCCGATCTTCAAATGTGAGATCCTCCTCCGTGTGGATGTTGATTTCTATAGTAGATTCGTTCAGCATGGTTTGGGTTTCAGATGGTAAGGCTCGTTGAATATAAGAGTCATCCGCGCCAAGGTAAGTGAGGATGGAGTCATCATCCTGGCACTCAATAACGTTAATTGAAGGGGAGTCCTCTTCAATCATGTCTGGATATAGAAGGGGAATAGAAGAGGGGTCCTCATTATCGCGTTGATAAGTGAGAGGACCTAGGAAGATAGCATTTATGAAAAAAAAAAGTTAGGAGGGATAGATTCAGGATCTATCGACTCGGTGGGAGACGAAGGCAAAATGGGTGATGATGGTTCGGTAGGGGTGACGTCATCGTCTTCTAGAAGACAACTGACACGAGGTTCCGTCGATGTAAGTGTTCCCGAAATCCGAGACCACTACGATCATTATGTTTGCGTGTGGTGATGGGGATGAGCGTATGTCGGCCTTGTTCATAAAGGCCAAAACCAAAGCCTTTCCAAGCACAGCGAGTCAAGAAGGTGAGGGCGAAGCGACGATTTGTCAGGTATTGAAAATCGGATTGGAAAGGAACCACACCAAGAGGAGGCTCAGGGGCAACGGAAGATGCGTCGACACCCCCATATGTTAGGTTAGTGCGGCAGTGCGGTGGTCCGTAGGAGATTACTTCTCCCACACGACGGTCATAAGTAGGATGTGCATGTACCTGTCCGTACTCCTGTGGGGTATGGAAAGAACTAACGTTATATAGGCGATACTCCCCCAGCGTAAGGCGTTGAAAAACATCTACTAAGGGATCAATGGTTGGGATGTTAGTTGCGGGAAGGGAAGTGGTTTTTGCGACGGTAGTTTCATCAGTTGAAGGCGTAGGTGCGGTTGAGGTGGGTGGTTGAGGCACAGTTGAAGAGGATGGTTGGGTTGAGTGAACGGGTGTCTTGATTGGTACAAGCACATCGTTTGGGCGGTATAACATATTGCAGGTTTTAAAGGGGGATCAGCTTTTACGGTGTAGGATTTCCCCTCGTACTCAAATTTTATGCATCTATGTAATGTTGAGGGAACGCATCCCATGGCCCGGATCCAAGGACGACCCAGCAATATATTATATTGGAACTCTCCCTCAAGGACATAGAAGAGTTCGGGTAAAGTACGTGGTCTACCGAATGTTGAGATCACGGTGCCTAAGGTAGAGGTAATAAGCGTCATTAAATGACCGCAACATGATGGGATTGGCACACATGTAGCTAGAGGGGATATTCATTTGTTGGAAGGCTTTCGAAGAGATGATGTTTAAGCTAGCGCCCCCGTCAATCATAACACAACGTACACGAATGTCCCGAGGGCGTAAGCGGAGATGAAAAGAAGCGAGGTCGGGGTCTTACATGTACCAAAGTCAACAATTTCATCTTCAGAGAAACTGACTGCAGCAGCTTGTGGTACAAAGACGGAAGTGGTTGGGGCGGTGGGTTGTTTGGTGAGAGAGGCAACGTGATTGGGTGTCAGAATGGAGGCAACGGGCAGGGTTTCATTAGGTAAGACCTCGATCCCCTGAAGAATTTCAACGAGAGCTTGTCGATGAGATTCAGAAGTCTGAATGAGATCATATAGTGTCATTTTTACGGGTGATTGGTGAAGCTGTTTGATCATGGCTCGATGGGCAGCTCCATTAGAGACGGGGTAAGCGGGTCCACGAATAACCACTTTGGGTGGTGGTGCAATCGGGATGCTGGACGGAGAAGGAGAGGACGCAGGTGTGCTTTCTTTCGCTTTCTCATTGTTTTTCTGCGTTCGAGTAGCAACACTAATCATATTAATCTCGTAAACCTGAGATGAGGAAGATGGTTGGGATAAATCATGGTCTTCGAGAGGTGGGGCTGTAATGATGATAGATCTTGGTGAGGCGGGGACAGATGGTAGAGGAGAGGGAATGGAAGCTAAAGGTCTCTCCCTTCATAAGTTGTCTTTCTTAACCTTTCTATCTGGGAGAGGTGACTGACGAAGGATGGTTTTTAAAGCTTTGCATCCCTCCACATCATGTCCTGGTGTGCGGTGATAAGCGCAGATTTTAGACTCATCGTAACCTATAGGGCGAGGTTTAGAAGGGTCATAAGGTCTAAGTGGGGGTAGAGAAATGGTCGCATTCTCCACCAACATAGCAAGGATTTTGGCGTAAGATCCTTTGAGTGGGTCAAAATCGGAGGAGGATGAGGGCATTGGTTGTGCGGGTTTCGATAATGTTTGGGCGTGGTTGGTTCATACGGGTGGTGGTTTAGCCAAGGGGTGTTGACACGTGGTTTTTACCAAACGTGGTTTCTTTGGCGCAGGAGCTACGTTCGGCTGGTTAGATGATGAGGCTACAGATGACGTGGTAGCGGGAAACAACCACGGAGAAAGGGGAGTGACAGAAAATAAATCCTTTGATGATGGAGTTTGTTTAGGGTTGATGGGTGGACAGGATACGTGGGGTGATAATGTTGATATACCCTTAGATCTCTGTATAGGTGCAGAAGGCGTAGGTCGTTTTGAAGAAAACGCAGGAGGTATGATATATTGATGCAAGGTGGAAGGATGAGGTCCCAATATGGAAGGTAGGTGTGATGATGATGGTTTTGATTGTGATAGAGGCACGGATTGAGCTTGTCTTCTAGGTGGCGGGGCGGCTTTATTCTTGGATAAATCTAGTCGCTTAGGCGGGTGTGTTAGACTGGGTATGGGTGAGGTCCCAAGTGTAGGGGAAGGTTTGGTTAGGTTAATAGAGGTGGATGGGATACTTGATATAGATACGGGGGTGAGAATGAGGACATAGGCATTTTGAGTTTCTATAAACACTTAGGATATATGGTAGAGGTGTCGGATCGGTCATCTGCATTTGAGTAGAATAAGGGGTACTCAAACGTTCCCATAGGATTCGTCTATCTTCTGGAGAATGACAGTCTTCAGGTTTGAATTGTAAATTTGGTACGGAAGAAAGGTGGGTTGTGATTCCAGTCCAGCTTTGTGGGTGTGATCGAGGGTAGATGAGGCCTTTGTATCAATAGATATTAAGAGGTCAATAGGTTGTTGAAAAGATTTAGGCGATGAAGGACTAATAGGTAAGAAGGCATGTTTGAGAGGATCTATTATGGTTAAAGAATTTGGTGATGTCGGTGCAAGAGATTTCTCGTCTAAGGATGTCGAAAGGAGTGGCGTACCTTCCTCTTGTGCAAGCAAGAGTGGTAGAAGGAAGTTTGGAAATAGATAGATTAGATAACATCCGTTCGCGAGTCTTGTAGGGATGTGGTATAAGAAGACTCATTGATGGGAAGAGAAGTGCAGGCGATTAACTCCTTTATGGGTAAAGGAATGATTTCACTTTGGCTTGATGGTGGTAAAGGAGGTTCGGGCTCCTGTGTTAGTGAAGAGGCTTGATTCAAAATTTTCTCGATAGAGGCTTTTGGTGGGTATCGAAGGCTGCATGGATCTCATGAACACTCTCCTCGGCTAAGATATCTGGTTTGTATTCTTGTTGGGAGAGTGATTCGGGAATGGTTTGTTGAAGATTTTCAAATTTCGGTTGGCGGGGGCATTAGGATTATCGAGGTTATATCCCTGCGTCGACCATTTCTGCACTATGTTTTTCAACATCTTGCGGTTTTCATGACTATGTCCTTTTACGGTGAAATTCTGAGAATTCATTTTCTTTGTACCAGGAAGGTATAGCGCGAGTGGAGTCAAACCCGGAGTGAGGTTTAACAGGGGGCAAGGTGATAGCTCCGGCCTTGAGCAATTTTTCCAAGATGACACCATAGGTTTCTCCCAAGGGAGTGTAATTGATGGGCTCTGCTTTATACTTATAGGTGGTTTTTGGTGGGGTATTAGACGGTGTTTGAGATTTAACCATCACCGCGTGGACAGCTCCTTTTGATTTAGAAGAAGTGGACAGCGTGAGGAGTGGTGGTATTTGGTTTATTGGTAGAATCGGGAGTTCGAAATGGGGTTTTGTTGCGTAACCGCAATTTCTCTTCTTAAGGCTCGAATTTCTAGTTTAGAGCCATGGTAAAAACCTCATCAAATGTGCGGAAAGTTTGAATTTGAATAGTAGGAAAATGTGCTTAGCACATGCCAGCGTGAAAAGTTCGATAAGTTCGGCTGAGGCAAGGCATATGTAAGTTGGTTGATAAGGCCGCGCCATCGTCAGCGAAATCTGCGATAGATTCGTCTTGAATTGTCGAATGGCATAAAGGTCGGTGATGGATACTTTCTTAGCAATGTTAATGGAGAAGTGATCCAAGAAAGATTGGGCTAGTTGGTTAAAAGAGAAGATTGAGTCTTGGGTTAAAGCAACTTTGTACCACTCAAGGCGGGTCTGATAAGGACATGGGAAATGTGCGAAGTATGAGGCATCATCATGGGCGATCAAATAACAAGCATGTCTAAATGATCGCATGAAGTGTTGTTGAGGATCCTCTTTACTATTAAAAGCGAGTAAATTTCGGCAATTCCCATTGAGGAGGATATGAGTGAAGGGGGACGGAAGGGTGAATAGGCTCCCGACAAACTTGCTCGTATGTCAAGGCACTACGACTTCCCGAAACAGAAGCCTCTAGATTTTGCATTTTGTCCATCATTTGTTTGATGAAATCTGTGGTTGGATGAGATGATGGTGCGGTTGTGGTAAACGGAGGCAAATTGGGCCAAGGGCCTCCGCTGGACAATGGTGGGGTTAAGTGTTGATAAGGTATGGAGGATGAATATGTTGAGGCGACCGAATAGGGATGTCCCATATAAGATGTTGAGGTTACTGGATACGTGTATGGGAATGAAAAGGTAGGCGGAGCTTGAGAAGGAAAGCTCGTGTGGATAGGTGGCAGAGAGCAAGTCATGAATGGAGTAGTGCAAGAGAGATGAGGTAAAGGCGATCGGTGGTAATGATATGTGGGTCAAGATTAGCCAAAGGAAAGCAATCGAGTCGTATGAATCTCTGAAGGCTGTCGGATTGGGAGATGGGGCTAAAGGTGCAGAAAGCAAGGCGGTGTTATCAGGCGGAGTGGGCGCTAAATGAGCAGCTATACTAATAGGCATGCCAACAAGGAGCTGACCATCAGGCGTACGGTCAGGGGCATGAGACAAATAGTATTGTACAGCACTAGGATTAGCATCTAGAAACTTGGCAAAGTCCTTATCTCCCACAGGAATTTTAGGAACCTCGCCGTATCAAGTAGGATTCCCCACAGAATGTGAAGGGGGTGATTCAGGTAAAGAAACAGAGCAAGCATGTGAAACCATAGCGGCGGCTTGCTTTCGAGTGATAACAACCATGGACAGGTGTTCACAGTAGGGTTTCAATCTGTCAGGAACAGAAACAAACTCAGACTGGTGAAATTGGTAGGTTCTTTGGTTTGTCGGGAATTAGAAAAGCGATGGCGATATCGGTCTAATGCGATGTCGGTTATACTATAACTAGACGTCGGTCGGTAACCGATGTCGATGTAAGAAAATGCAGGCTAACAAGATATAAAAGGCTGCTAATTTGATTTTTAACAACGTTTAGTATACTTGTCCAATTATTGATCACAGAAGACAGAGTATGAGAAAGAAAACAGAACTAAAAACAAGCAAGATGTACACGCAAATCCAGAGATTAACCCTAGGGTTAATTTTAATTATTGTGGGCTTATGCCTTTAGACGTAGAATGATGTCAGAATCCTAAACAAAAGACTTAGGGGAAATGTCAAGTTTGTTTTGGCTTATAAGGTTACCTCAATCGGGCGGAGGAATACCGCGGAAAAAGGGGGGATGTTTGAGCTGTTGTGTTAATTGTGAAGTGATTCGGTATGTGTTGTGCAGTGAATGTAAGATTAATTTCTTGTCAATACCGTGGATATCACCCCCACGTGTACGACCTGTTACTTAATCTATGTTTACTAGAATTGAAAACAACAAGCAAGGATGCCAATGCACGTGTTTTAAACCCAAATCGAAAATGATATTCGATGAAGCAAAAGAGATGACTTTCACTAATGCAAGATGCAAAAAACAAAGCAAGTTCTTTTACCAAAATAATAAAATACCTTGTGAATATCTTTAGAAGAAGAAAACAGCAAGTATGCTCCCTATATGAAAGCAAGCAAGAAATAAAGAAACCCAAAATGGGTCCCACCGGGCGTGCCAAAATGTTTCACTCGGAATGTTTCGGCTTCTGGGAATAGAGTTGCTTCTATCCTTTCATTCCTTTTAGAAACAGATAAGGGTTAGGGCTAGGAGGAATACCTGTGGAATGTCGAGATGGTGTGCGCGTACCGTAGAGGAAGATCAGGCTGACTGTGAAGAACTCCTTTTTGTCTTGGAAGGACTACCTGCAAATAAGAACACAAGACCACAAGATTTTGATTAGACAATAAATGAGGAAACTGCCTTGGGCCCAGGAAATATAAAACTTCCTTTTGAAGGTGGTCAGTTTCCTGCTAATATGAATTAACACAAAAGCGTAAAATATCAATTAAGTTGCTTTGTTTGGAACAGAGATAGGGAAGGCTGATTTACTGGTTTGTAGTCAGGTAACCGATACCGGTTCTTTGTGTAACCGATGTCGGTAGGGTTCGAGGATCTGTAGGTTGGTTGTTTTGTGGGGTGTTTGTGTTATTTGGTAGTTGTGTTATTTGTAAAAATTTGTATATGGGTGATATTAGGAAATAAGGTGATGAGAGGTAGATGAATGATAGTTAGATGTAATATACGCATGTGGGTAGTGGATTCGAGGATGGATTTATGAGGACCGTGATTCAAGGCATAAGAAATGTTATAACAGAGGACATGCAGATGTGACTTACTTGGTTTTGGCGAAGATGCAAGCTGATCTCCTTTCTTTTGTAAACACTTACAGTATCTCCACTCGTCTCTGCTTTCGGTCAAGTGAAGATCTGGACTCTGTTCCTCACTCCCAATGATCTCTGTTGATTCAAAATCCTTCCACCTTGATCCAAAATGAAATTTCGATCCCTTGTTTTTGGTTTGGGAGGCCATTTACAAGGAACCGATGGCGGTTACGTAACCGGCGGCGGTCGAGTAGGAACAAGCATCGGTAAGGAAAAAAAGTAGGCTATTTTTAGTAAAATAGCCCACCTTCCCTACTTTTCCGAGAGATTAGTTGCGGGCTTGGTCAAGTGACTAGAAGGTCGGTTTTGGAGTGCGAAAGGGGTCATTAGTCATGGGTGTAGGTGTAGACCAAGTTTTAGGTCTTAATTAGGTTAGTTTAGGATTAGGGCTGGTCATGATGAGGTGGCAAAATGAGGTGGTAGGTGAGGTGATGATGGATTTATCAATTACAAGGTAATTAATAAATAATTGTGTAAGGTTTAGGTAATGAGGTTTGGGTTGCGAAATGGGATGCGGGTCACAAGGGGTCGTAAGACACGAATTTGGTGTCTACACTAAACTTATTTTATACTCTATTTGATATGATGCAAAAATAATAAATCATTGAAATCAATGGAATCCAATAAATCCAACATGGAATTAAAACAATAGAGGTAAATCTAGCTATGTGATGATTTTTTCCTCAGTTTTTTCTTTTCATTCTCTATGTGTCCATGAAAAGTCCAAGGAATCAAGAATGCAGAGCCAAAAGCATGAGAAATAACTTGAGTAGTGATACTTGTTATAATGCAATTAGAAGAAAGATAACACAAGTGAACAGAGCTTGGCTATGTAATTTCTAGAAGGATTGTTGCAACAATACTATGCAAGATACACAAAATTCTTAGATCATTTACTTGAATACAAGCAATCAATTTATAGAAAGTTAGTTTTAGAGTGCACAAACACACTTAGCAGCGGTGAGATGCAAAATCATTGCATGAAGACGTAGTTAACTATGTAATCAACAATCATAAGTGAAAGAGGAGTTTTCCATGAACAAACGAATCCTAAATTTAGGATATTTTACTTGGAAACACGTTTAAAAATTGAATTGTAGATGAATTACATGTGTTCAAAGGATGATTGAAACATTCTTAACAATTCGCACATGATTGTCACCGAATGCGAGAGTCGGTTATGGGGAGTTGCCACCCTTCTTGCGTAGTGGTTACAAAATTGCCACCAGTGCAGTGCTAGTTTTGACACTAAAATCCAAAAACAAAGGAAAATGAAGTAGAACTTAGGAAAATGTATGTAGAGGCTAAGTATGACATAATAGGCTACAAATATAAATTGTGAGTAATCATAGGATCTCGAAAACCTTTTGAAAAGACATGGATCATTATTGGGGACCTTTTCGTAACTATTTTTAACAATAAACCAATTATAAAATTGGTTGTGTACATATTCCCCCTAGGAGAAGCGCTTCATCCACAAAGATCCATAAAATGTAGAGTCGAGAATGGGGTTCCCGAAATAGGGAGTTAGAAGCTATAACCACATGTCTATGTGTCATAGTGTCGCCATCCAAGTTCTCATTACCTTTAAGAAGAAAGGAGAACTCAAATTCGAGATAGATAAAAATATCAAAAATAAACACTAAATTATAATGACAAGAGGAATTACCATTTGCGCAGGGGTAGGAATATACCTACTCATAGGATCTAGCCCTCTTGTCACATACACTCAAAATGAAGTGAAAACACAACATATATACAAAACTCATTTTCTAATCATTTTCCCATATCGTAGTAGTGAATTTTGAGATCGAGGCCCACCATGACCATTTCGAGTGATAGTATATCTGAAATGACCATTGTGACGAGGTGAAGATGGCTCGAGAACGAGAAACCTAACCACGCAAAGAAAAGCTTAGTTTTTTTCAGTTATTTATTTTGAAACCTAAAATATAAACAGTTGAAAATCTAATCTTAAAAAGTATATTTTAAGAGTTTCTTGTTTTGAAGTGGTCCCTAAGGGGTGCACATGGGGTAGTCTTTTATTTCACCTAAAATGATCTTTTTTCCATTTTTGTGGTTTTTTAGGGAGAAAAGAATGGCTTGTCGATTTTTACAGGATTTTCATCTTGTGCACCAGAAATTATAGGATCACCATCTTGCCAGGGTGGTGGTTATAGAATCACCACCTTATAAAGGTGGCATTTACAAAATTATTGATTTGTATAGGGTGACATTTTTGAATTTTGTTTTGTTTCGATTATTTTTGACAATATTTCCTATGTTACGGACTCAATCTTTTGTTATTTTATGAATTCGTAAGGAGTATGTCCAATGGTGCTAGGAGAGATAATATGAGTTCTTTATCATCTATACTCGACCATTTGAAAAAGGCATAGATAGAAACACTAAATAGAGAGGTGATTTGGAGGATTACTTGGATACCTCACATTGTTCCTACAAGTCGGTTCTTGTGTGATTTATTCTCTTATTGGAAAGTGGACTGAAACACCTTCCATTTTATAAGGGTTAGAGGAGAGTAGAACCATCACTCTTGAGGATGTATATAGGATACTTGGGTGTTCGCATAATTTACCAATGATTGACACTTGAGATGATGTGATATACGCATACCGGCCAAACTTTGGGCCACTTTAGAGGTGATGGCATGTCACAACGCACCAAACAAGGTATGAGGCTTATTTCTACCCCATAGCTCCTATTCCTACACTCCACAAGGCCATCATAGGTATCTTGCCTCATGATTGACAGAGGATAATGGCGGGAAAGTAGTTGTATTATTTTTCCCAATAGTAATGCAAATAGAGGAGTATGGGCATACCTATTCCTAGAGAGAATATATATTGGGAATTACGTACCATGATCTATACTACGTTGTCATACTAAAGGGTCAATCACTAGCCATCACACACTCATGATGAGTTGGGTTTATGAGAGGATTATCCTCTCTGAGGGGAGTACAGTATAGGATTCGAGGGTAGTTGGGCCATGAGGTGGATAGGGATCTTGGATCTTACGGTGCCACATTAGCTAGTGGCTTCCTTGACTACCGTTGATTTTTAATTTACACCATACTAGGACATGGCGTAGTATCAAGACCGGATGGTAACATAGTGATAGCTTCGCCACCACCGCTGAGTTAGTTGACAGAGATCGGGAAGGTGGAGACTCATCTATTTGGCGAGTCCCCTAGCGGTTTGGAATACCATACATTGATATTCTTCGTCATGTGTCAGTCATTTATAAGAGTGTTAGGGTTTCTCGTCGAGGTCCTATAGCAATCATGGTTAGACCATTGTGACACTAGGAGTTTCTATTATAGTGAGACATATTTTTGTGCTCATAGAGTAGCTAGGCCTACACCACTTCCATTGCTCAAGGCTAAACCTACTCATAGTGGGGAGGAGAAATAGGTACCTATTGATTTAGTCTTTGAGGCCTGGGAAGAGACGATTGATGATACTAATGAGGAGGTAGGTGATGAGACCCACAAAAAGAGGGTGATGATGAGGAGGATAGTGATACTTGATTGACATGACACTCGAGAGATATCCATGGATGAGTGAGAAGAGGTAGATACAGAGATGAAGACATTAGTCTCGTGAGGACCCATTTCCTCATGATGGAAGAGGAGAGATGAGTTAGTTATGCAACAACACATTGCCTCGGGAGGTGGAGAGGCACAACGAGAAAACTACAACAGCTGCAATAGCTACACCAAAGTGTACCCTACATGGGTTCTTGGAGATTTGACTTTGTGGTTTAATCTTTTTCAACTTTGTTAGCTTAGAAATGTTAATCACTATGTATCACACTCTTATTTTTAAAGTTTTCATTATTTTATAAATCAATGTATATTTTCTTTGTTTTACACTCGAATGCTAAGGAATAGTGAGATCTTATTCATTAGGTTGGCATGGACACCTTGCTTTAGAACTTACGAGGAAGACCAAAGTGGAGATGTTGGATGATGTGTGATAGCATCATCGTAGGCGGCCGACACACCTACATCTTTAATCCTCTTTGGAAGGCATCGAAGACCATTTTTGACATGAAGACGAGGGTTGTAGGGTATGAGACAACTAAGAGATTGATGAGGCGAGCCATGCGCACAAAGTGAGATCATGGGTAGTGTTTATACTCATGGTAAATCACACCACTCGGTGCATTCATGCTCCCGAGTAGCAACAGAGATGTCATGAAGTCAAGCATCCTCCTTCTCAAGGATCCCATAGGAATTTATGGGCCATTGAGTCTTTATTTCTTCATTACCATTTTGTTAGGCACATATATGATTACAAAAAAATTGGGGTCATTGCTAGTGTTTTGACCACACCTAGTGCATGATGGAATTGTACACAAAACCCAATTTTATTATACATACATACATACATACATACATACATACATACATACATATATATATATATATATACATATATATATATATATATATATATATATACATATAGATATATATATATATATATATATATATATATATATATATGTATATGTATGTATGTGTGCTTTTTTCGGTTTAGTTATCCGTTGCATAGATTTGAATTTGATTTATGGTTTGCTTTGCATATGTAATATAAATATTTAGAATTTACGGCTTGGTATGTTTCTCGGAATATATGTAATGTATGATAAATGCTAATGGAATGAACTCTTTGTTTTATTTCATAATGTTGTTTTGACATGATTATGTAGACATATTATAATGTTGAACTTTAAATTTTTCAAGTAATGTTTGGTATTTCAATTTGTTTTGGAAATATGTAATGAATAATGATATGATATTAAATTTAATTCACTCCCCTCCTTAACCCATGCAAAAAAAAAAAGATGTGAGGGCTCAACACTTTGAGAGCCGTGGATGGATGTGAGGTATACAATTTTGATAGAGATGGAAATGGTGAGAGAAAGACAAGTGTTATCTCTCGAAAAGCACCCCGTAGAGAGATGGTTGCAGGTGTTCTAAGCTTGTAAATTTATCTCTCTTTCACAGATACAATGGAAACACCTCAGTGTCTCAGGTATACCTATTTTGAGGTGATTCTTCAATATTAAGGCTCGGTCCCTTATTGATATATGCTAAACCCGATTTTCTGGGGTTTTTAAGGGTAAAAGATGATTGTGAAAAAAAGAAATTAAACTAAGTTGATACATCAAACTTGTATGAGGTCTTTGACTAAGTACATGCGCAATTGATATGGAATTAATTTATGATGCACAGTCCAATAGTTTTATAAAGATAATTAAGGGTAAACACTTTGATGTATTGAGGGATAAAATCACAACAAGACTACTAAGTTACATACTCATTAATATCATCCAAAAAATTACTTAATTTGCAACAGGGTAAGATGATTAATTAGGAAATCAACATTCACAAGATTAATGGAAACATACACAAGACCGAAAATAATTGCAAAACCGAAAATACTTCACATTAAAAGGGAAAAACTGCATGAGAAAATTATTTCAACACTCCTGTTTCTAAAAGTCCTCCTCATGATTTTCCAAATCACACAATATATAGAAAAATTATTTCCCACCCTTCCTAAAAATAGGCTAGAGTTTGTACTATTACCATGCATAATTGATGAAACTACTTGGACTCATGTATCTAAAAAGTCCTCCTTGTTCATTACTAATGTACACAATATATAGCAAAATTAATTTACCACCCTTCCTAAAAATAGAATAAGGTTGTACTCACCCATACATTCTATTTTATCCGTTATTTAATAATAAATAAATAATAAAATAAAGCAAACTAATACAAAGAGCCATTAATAGCCTTTGATTACACATATTCAAACTGCAGTTGAATATTCTATTTTTAAGAAAAGAATTAGTGAATAGTTTGCTAATAATAAATCTTGCATGATGAGGAAGTCTCCTCCTAGTGCATGAAATTATGTCCTTTTTCTGATCTCGTCCCCTTGGGAAGGCATCCAAAAACTAACCCCTGTGAGTGAGAAAAATTAATTACATTAGTTGCAATACTTTGCAAAATAATTCATCCAAATATCCACTTGGTGGGGACCACCTCCAAGCTCAACTTCTGATGTTGAAATTCCTTGTCTTCTAATGGTCACATGAATAGCACACCTTAAAGCATCTCCAACCCCTCAATAAAGTGGGGAGAAGCTTTGCAGCTTCAATATTAGTCTCACCATGATTTGGCCATTCTTGTGGACTTAGAAAATAACCATGATTTCTCAAACACATGTGGGAAGGTAACTTTGCAAAATCCATCATCCTATATTCGACCACCTTTGATAACACATAGTCATACTATAGTCCACCACCTTTGATTAATATTATATCAGTATAGTTGGTGGCTTTGTATTGTGAATAGAATAAGGTGGACAATTTTGTTTGATCATTGCATGACATGATTTGGTCGGCACTTTTGGAATATTCAAACTTGGACTATAGTTGGTATGTCCAATGTAAATAATTTTGAAATAACAAGGGTTGGCCCCTTCGTGATGATGACTCACCCCTCCATGCATTTTGTCTATGGTATTTTAACTTAGGTTGAGTTTGCTTTGAAAATTGGTGATGATCTTGGGCCATTGATTTCTATACTATTTGATCACAAACCATCGATCTCGAACCTGTGGTTAGGGTTTCTAGCTTGCATTGAATGTGGTTGGTGACATCTGACCATGATAGTTTGCTTCATTTTTGAGATCGATCCCTGAGCATTGATCTTTGTACTTGTTGAATGTTGATCATTGGTCACTGACCCTTGGTTAGGGTTAGGTTAAGCCAAGTTCAGGTGGGTGAGTTAAAACAACTCAAACCTCATTCATTTTTCATTTCGCATCTTGTTTGTGGGCAAATCCTAGCAAATTTTGTATCGACACAATTTTCATCCGATGAAGCTTGGCTTTTGTACCAGATCGATTCATTCAACTCGGTCCTGCATCTATATTTTCTTGTTCTGCCCTAGTTGAGTTTTCTTAGGAGGTGTTCGTGGTGTTTTTCACCATTTCCATGATCTTTGAGCTCGGCTCTTTATGCAGATGGGTATTGCATCTATATTTTCTATGATCATTTCTTATCGAGCTCGGCTCTTGATTTATCTCGCAAGGTTTTAATGGCCACCATTTTATTATTATTTTGAGTTCTTCGCTGGCTTTCCTTGCAAGATTTTTTTCGATTTTACCAGTTGTATTGCTTCCGAGTTCGGATTTTAATGCAAAGGAGGTCTCTGTCTTCTTTCTTAGCCACCATTGTTGAAGTCTTGTGAGCTTGTTCCTTCTACACAAATGATCACCTGTTGCTCTATGGCATCTGTATCATCATTATTTTAAGCAAGGTGGTCATGGATTTGTGTTTCTGTGATCTCTTGACTGTATATTGATCATCCCGAGATTTTTAAGGTTTTCTTTATTTTTGAGATCTCTACCTAGTGTTGTCTCTTGTTCACCATTATTGTTTTCTACCGATATTGGTTCATTTTTTTTTTTTTTGAGTAAGATTCAAGCTTGGTTTTATATTATTCTACCTTCCTACGTAGCTATGTGCAAGGTTTTCTTATTAAACACCATTGTTGGCACTCAAGCTCGGGATTTGGCTTTAGAAACCCTAGTTAGAGTTCAATGCTTTAAGTTATATTTTCTATGTTGAAGGCCTTAGATCTCTAGGACTCTATAAATGTCATAATGTTTGTCAACGAATGGTAAGCTTTGATCTCCTAAGCACCATCTTGTTACTTTCATCTTTGCCATTTCGACTTCAAAATACTGATACTCATTTTTCCTTTGCATGTTTTGTGATTTACGGGATAACTTTGGTCTCGAGTCGAAACTTGTTCTAGGTTCTTCTCTTTGGTCAATGATCTCTCGGGTTTGCTCAAATTTGATTTAAACTGTAAGGCCTTGTTTCTTACTATGATTTTAGTACCCATTAAAGGGTTTTTCAATTAAAACCAAGATTTTACTTTTCCTTATATATTGCAATTAAACCGGTTGGTTTAAATGAGAGTGTTAACTTCTAAAAAATTTAGATATTTCATCAATTCAGATGTGCATACATTTTAGTTCAAATATTTTATGTCCGAGCTTGTATTTTGAGTACTAAATGGTATCCCTATTTGCTCGAAACTTGCCACATAGAATGTTTATTGATATGTTTATACAAAATCCTTCATTCCTTCGATTTTGTAATATGTTCGTAAGGAATATAATGTTTTCTGAAAATTTGAAACCACTTCACATTATCCTATGTTCTTCATTATCTGATTTTATTCAACCATTAATACCCACTCGGTTTGTGCTCTCTTAATTTTTGTGAAACCACTTTGAGCTTTTTAAGCTTCGATTCTTTTTGAAAGTTTCTCTAACCATTCTCGCATTGTCATTGATTTGGTTCATATTTTCTTGGGGATGACATTATTTTCACTTACTGTAACATTTTCTCACTATTTTCATTTGTGCATTCCTTAGTGACTTTCTGTTCATACCGATTTCTTGAACTGATTCCTTGCTTAAATAGTTTTTCTTTTTTATGGTATCATTTATGTGTACTTATACTTGCTTCATTTGAAAACTGCAATTTAAAATGGCTGAACTTTGTAAGATTATCTTGAAACTTCATTTTATTTAGTTGTTAAGCGTAATGAATGGCCCAAAGTACTTCAATTTGATGAATGATAGTGAGGTCCATTTCTTTTCTACTTAAATACTACATTTATTTTTTACTTACTTTGATATGCATGTTGGAAAATTTAAAATGTCCATCTTACATTGCGAAGCCTGTCAAAAATTTTACAGTTTCTTTCTTTTATTCCTTTTCATTGTAATAGATGTACTCTTTGGTTTAGAATCCAAAATGTATCACTTTTTTTGTTGAAGCTGATTTTTGTTGGAAACTGAAACATAATAATTGTTATCTTGATCATGGCATGCTTTTTTGCTTTCATGTATCACTTATTTGATTTACATACAACTTTTAAAGCATGTATTAGTTAAAAACAACATGATGGAAAGATGTAAATGTCCACTTTCCATGGCAAACCACTCCAAAATTTTCCCATATTTTTCTTTTTTATTCATTTTTCTGGTGTAATCTTCTCTCTCTAGTTAAGTTCAGCCTTTAAATTTTGACTCTTCTTCTTCAATTGTAATATGGAACATGTAATTTTATCTACAAGTCTCTCCTCTATTTTGTAATGCAACTTCTTCTATTTCTAGAATTGTTTTTGAACTTTGAGTTGCATTCTTCCTTCATACCAGTATGTACTTGTCACTTATCTGCTTCATGTACCATAGGATGGAAGCCTTTGAACTCTGCATTCTTTATCTATAGTGAGGACTGTAAGATATGATTTATTTCTTCTTGAATGCGACCTATACTTGCACACTTAAGAAAATAGTTAGAGAATATATAGGCTTTTTGGCCTCTCTTATGTCCATGTTTTTATTTTCTTCTCTTTCTTTCTAAGTGAGTAAATCCTGTATTTTGTTTGATCTTTGTGTAATCTATATCTCTGTTGTTAAGAGATCCATGTGCATGAATTCGATAGTATAAGAATATGGATTAACCCCAGAGATCTTAACTGATAGATTTCTCTTTTATTATTTTTAGGTACGGTGGTTTTAGTAATGAAGATGAAGAAGGAACAAGATGAAGATGAAGATGCATCAACCGAGGAGAAACCCGAAGGAAACGATGGGTTCATTCAAAATCCTATATTTTCTCTTTCATGCATGTGTACCTCTTATTTTAGTAGTTATGATTTACTTTTCAGATTACATCCCATGGCTTGTGTGGGAACATTTGACACTCCTTATGAATAAAACATTGAATTTCAGAAAGTTGTGTATTTCTTTCGCATTTTAGCTTTTTGTATGGATCAGTATGATGAACTAAACAAATCAGTAATATAATTGAATGTCTTAATCATGAAGGGAAGAACATTAAAGAATACCTATAATATCTAGTAATGAACTCTTATTTCCTCAATCTACATTTATGTTTTCTATTCCAAAACTTAACATTTAATCTATTCTACAATTTTTTGTCTTGATCAAGATAACACAACTTTCCTTTAGGGCTTTGTGTTATTTTGCTGAAGATAGTAATAAAATTATAGACTATGTGATATGTTACGATTTACAACAAAGACACATAGTGTAGATTTCATGTAATCGTTAATCGATTCAACAAGAATAATTTTTTCTGAAATAAATTCCCTAGCTTAGGTATACTTCACCAATGTTATCCATCATAAGGAACTTTTGAGTGTCCCATTTTGCATAAGCACAAAATTGTCAACAACAAGGTTTTGATATAAACCCAATTAGCAACCTATAACTCAACTCGCATACAATTTACTACACAACTTAAAATGTGATTGCTAGCAAGTTTATCTAATTTTAGATCTAAATATGGCCTCTTGATTAACACCATCCGGTTTTAATGTTTTGACTCTCTTTTGGAACATGCACATCTAATTCACCTTTTCCGGGATTTTATGATTTTCAAAGCACCTTTTATTGATGGAAATTTCTTAAATTTATTAGTTTATATGAAGAGACCACCTACACCTTTCCCCATTCTACCAATAGGAAGCATGGGACCATTTCCATGGACAAGGCATAAGCAGTAAGATAACACCTCTCCTTTCCTAACCTCACACCACCTATGATAGAGTGCGGCTCAACATCAAAGACCTGGTGGGAAAAGAGGTGTGTAAATAAAATTTTGTTTTGATTTTTGATTTGAGATATGTACTTTTATTTGTTTTGGATTTGTAATTTAATTTTTCTTTTGGGAAGGTAGGCTCACTTCAGCCTCAACCCCACAAAACTCGTAAGATGTGTGGGATCAACACAAAAGTTTTAGATAGGTGAACAAAGCATCCCAAGTGAAAATTTCTACAATGTTTTTATACCAAAGAGATTTTTATAGGGTAAGATATGACATCACAAAGCTTCTAGAACTGATACTAAGAAAATATAACTATGCTAAAAGAAATCTATAAGCATAACCAATTATGCATACCTTGGTAGGAATAATGCCAAAATACCATTTTGTATTGTAGAACTGATGAAATGATAATACCTCGGTGAATTATGTGTAATATCTTTTTAGATGAAGAGAGTTGAAAGATTCAAAATTTTCTCACCTTCTAGTGTACATAGGCAATATTCCCATTCTTGTAGTTCTCTACCTTGACTCGATATGGGCCCTACCACTTTAGCGTACGCTTCCTTCATTCATTAGTATTTATATCTATTTGTATCTCAAGTCTCAATAACAAGTCTCCTTCACAAATTTTGTGCTCGTGAGACCTTGTTATTATATTGAAAATCCATTTGATCAACATATGATCTATTCCATTATTCAATGTTAAGCTGATATTCATCAAGGATTTCTAACTAAGATAGTCGTGCCTCTCTCATAGCCTTCTTCCCCCAAAGAACCTTATAGTGAAATGTAGAGACTAGGAAGTTCAACTTTGAGCCGTAAAACTTTTCCGAGCTAAATAATAAAGAAAATGGGGTTTCCCCTATCAATGTTCTTACCAATGTCCTATAGGCCCACAAGGATGGAAAGAGCTTTAGTGCCGTCATGTTTATTCAACTTGACAATTTTGAGGAGAATGGATTTTAACATCTTGTTTATAGCCTCAACATGTCTATTGGCCTAAATGTAGAAGAAATAAGTTGTGTGGTGACTTATTTTAAACTTTTCACATACTTCACACACTTCCTCATTTTTAAAATACATACCATTATCAGAGATAATGATTTGGGGACATTGTACTGTCACAGATAATATAGTTTAGAATGAACTTTACGATTACACATCCTCGTGCAAAGTGGTAAGAGGCATGATGTCTACCCACTTTGTAAAGTATTATGTGGTTGTAATTATGAATTTTGTGCCATTAGTTAATGAGCGAGAAAATTCCCTATCAAATCTAGGCCCCATGCGTAAAAGGGCTATGATGTTGCAATCAATCAGTAAAGCATGAGCGGGTATGTGGCTCTCATGAGAGAACTCTTGACATTTGTGAAATTTTCACACATATTCCACTTCATCATACTCTAATGTAGCACAAAAATATCCAATCGATTTATTTTTAAGCGGTGGCATGACCTCTCGAAATGGCCTCCACACACTCCATTGCAAGCATTGATAGAGGATCTTTCGAGACTCCTCCTCATCAACACATCTAAGTAACATTTCATCAAAGGGTCTATGATAGAGCACTTATTCTAGGATTTCATATTTAGTGGTTACGATGTGTAGCCATCTTCTCTCACAGTGATGTTTCCCCTTGAGTAACAATGATCCAAAATGAAATTAATAATGTCGATGTACCATGGGCACATAGAAATGGGGGTTATGTTTCAACATAACATATGCATTCATCGGGAAAGTCCAAGCTATCTATATTTTCACCATCTAGTGCATTGTCAGCTAATTGGTGTGCAATTATGTTTCCTTTGACAAAAATTTTATTAACTAACATTATTTGAACCCACCCATCACTTGACAAGACCACAAAATTTCTTAGATAATGAGCCTTGCGTTAGAAATGTTCACAAATGATCTGTTTTAACAATGACTCTTGTTTCTTGGTTAACCATATAGTGTCTTAAACACTTTGTTGCAAAACCTATAGCCAAGCATTCTTTCTCTTTTGAGTATATCTTGTCTCAGTAGTCAAGAAATGTTTGACTAATGAAATAAAATACATGCTCTCATTGGTCATTATCCTCTTGACCTATCATGTAAGCTAGTGAGACATTTGTGGCCTATGAATATAAAATGAGAGTGCGAACTGATTTAGGAAGCATGAGTGTGGGAGGTGAAAAAAAGAATCATTTGATCGATTCAAAAGCCTCTTGAAACTCCTTTGTCAAAATGTTACAACAATCATTCTTCAATAAAATGTTTATTGGATGAATGGTGAAGGTTAAACCAGGGAATGTACCTTTTGATTGCGTTGAGATTTCCAAGGAAAGACATAATGATAGGTTTTTCTCATGGTGGGATCATTTCTAACATTTCTCATATTATTCTTTTGGATCTACATATATCCTTGTGAACAGATGATGTATCCCATTCACTTCCCTCCCGTCACATTGAATAAACACTTTTAAGGATTCAACGTAAGACCATACTCGATTAGAAGAGAGAGGATGATGCGAATAACTTCAATGTTATCACATCATTTCTTAGCCTTAGCTAAAAGTTCATCAATGGAATATTCCAAAATCTTATGAATAAGATCATTGAATATATAAGTCATAGCCCATTGGTAGGTTTCTCCATATTCTTATGTCTCGAATGAAATGAGCACATAATAAGAGGTTACCCAAGGAGTGATAAATGTCATATTTTCCCGATCTTCCTCGGAGATCTTGCGTTGGTTGTACCCGAAAATCCATCCACGAGGGATAACAACTTATAACGAGATTTTGTGTCAATGACAACATCAATGGATGGTAATGGGAAATTGTACTTGGGACATGCTTTGTTGATGTCCTAAAAATCAATGTAGATGTGATTTTTTCTATTCTTTTTTAGAATGGGGAGGTTGCTAGAAATGCACATTGAGTAATCAACCGATTTAATGAACCCCACGTGTAGGAGTTTTATCACTTCCTCTTTGACCATCAAGGCCACTTATGGATTCATTGGTCTAGACTCCTACTTGATGGAATTAGCATTAGAACTAGTCACTAGGTTGTGAACTGCTATGCGAGGAGTAATTCTTGTCATTTGTTTGTATTCGAATGCAAAATATTTCAAATGATATTTATGGATTTTTGTATGTATATCTAATTCTTCATGAGTTAGTGAGGAACCTCATTTCAGAATTTTTGTATCTTCATCTGTCCTAATATTAATATTGATAGTTCCTTTGATCAAAGAGGTGTTACCCTCTTCATAATTAGGAGGGCTAGAGGGAATTCTAACTCTCCTTCCTCTATTTCAAAATTTTGAGACATTCCAAGGAGGAAATGTCCATTGTGTGATCTACAAAAATAAGAGGAGTGAGAAAGCGATAGTGAAGCCTTTCTTATGATGT